>JBCNJP010000025.1:55300606-55454606 GCA_039602395.1 Deinandra increscens subsp. villosa
TTTCTTACATGGGATCCTATACACTTACGAAAGAATTTTGGGGCTCACTTCTTGCGTTGCATGGAAATCCTCGTATAGGAGCAAGTGTATGTCATTCTTTATTTTATATTTAAAACGTATATTTAAATATAAATGTTGTTCCTAAATGTATTTTTTTATATTATAGCACGTATCTGCCTGGACATATCGACTAATGACTTGGCGTTTAGAACAAATAATAACAACGAATGAATTGCCGAAAGGTCCGAACCATTGGACGATTCTGCCCACCCATTTTGTTAAACTAATATCTGAAAGATCAAATGATGCCAATAAATATTGTGATGGCACAGATGACCTATATCCTTCTTTATGGGAGGTTGACACGGTAAGTTTTTCCAGATTATATAAATAAAATGGGAGTTTAGCAAAAGACTCGGCGGGTGATCCACAGATAAGTTCTAATGCGTAGTTCTTACCACGCATACCTTGTTTGTAGGATATATTTATCCTAAATCTTTGGTAGATGTCCTTGACAATTTCACCACCACGGTATACACGATTACAATTCTTTATCTGCTCTTTAATTATGTGACCCAATGCCTTTTTGTTTGCATTGCGATTTCTCAGATGAAGTTCAGTGCTTGAACATGTGTGGACGGTGTTGAAATGGTTAACATGAAATGCCTCGGTACCCTTATATGCATTTGATCTTAATTCCCAGTGACAATTGTCAGAAACACATACAACAGCATATCTCTCTCTATTAGATCTTTTAACCTTGAATTCAAAACACTCTTTTATAGCTAGCAGCGAAAGCTCCAATTTGAGTTCCTCTTTATCTTTAAAAATTCTTCCAACAAAAGGATGAGAAGATGAAGATGGAGGAGTATTTGTGGGTTGGTTGTTGAATGTATCAGGAACACGCTCGGTATCATCAATTTGAAAAGTTTCATAGGTATTATTATTTTCATACTTAAAATCCAAATCGTTGTTTTCTAAATTTAAATCAGGAAGAAAATCTTTTTTTTTTTGGATTTGACCCATAAGAAGAAGCTGGTTTACTTGGATCACAACCAGAAATAGGAGATTCAACAACGTACAAGTAAATAATTTCTTTAACATTTTGCTGAACAATTTTTAAAAATATTGAAATATCATTATCATCATAAATATCAACTGGAAAAGCATGCGTCGACATTTTATAAGACATACGTGAAATATTAAAGAGACGAAAACGATTAGAAATGTACGATTTGAGTTCATAAAAACGCATGTTTGAGTTTACGCTAATCGCACGTCGAAAACAGTTAAAGGGGACATACTCGAGTGAACAACTTATTTCTTCCCAGTTACCACCAAAACAAACAACAACATTGTTAAACTCCATTATCTCAACGTTTTTAAGAATTTAAACAACAACAAAAATTCGTATTTTATAGTAGAGAATGCCATGCCCCACGGTCGACACGACCACAAAGACGGTCGCCACGACCGTCGTACAAGAATTGATTGGACGTGCAGGACATACACGGTCGTCCCCGTCAGGAACACCGTCGTCCTGACCTAGTCAACGGTCGTCCCGCCAAATGATTTATTCAAAAAAAATTTAAAATTTTATTTTTAATTTTCTAATAACTATACATATTTATTTAATATTATTAAATATTAAAAACATTAAATTCTAATAAAAAGATTCAGATTAACTAAATTCATAAATTTCTTTCATAAAGAGAAAATGAAACTACATTCATTCTCAAAATAAAAACCAAAACATAATCAAAACGATGACCACCCCAATTACATAATTCTTGATTGGTACGTTTGATTTTTTCAACTTAAGTTTCAAACTTTTAACTTCTTCCTCCAGCATCATCTTCTCTACTTCTATATTTGAAAACTTCAACAACTTAAGTTTCAAACTTTTGACTTCTTCCTCCAACATCATCTTCTCCGCTTCTAGATTTGAAACCTTCAATTCTAGTACTTGATTTTTCATAGCTAATAATTTTAATTTCGCCTCAAGGTCTTCAACAACGGGATACGATGCAACATCATCTTTCCACATGAAAAAATTATAATCGGATTTACCCTGAATTTTAAAAAAATTAAGAATAGATTGAAGTTTATTTATATATACATATTAAGAACAGATTGAAGTTTATTAATTTTAATACTTACAGGCCATATGGAACACCCGAAAAATTCATGACCTGGACGTGTAGTACCATCCCCGGCAACTCTTGAGACTGCAGGAATGTCATGAAAACAACATACATTCCCCTTTGAATCAAGAATTAAAGTCTTGTGTTTTTTGTTAATACTAGTTTTGGATGAGGAAGAACGACTCATGCTTGAACGACTCATTTACATAAAAAATATAGAGAGTTTGAGTTATGTGGTAATGTGTGAAGTTTGTATGGTATTTATAGGTGTAAAAATGAGAATATTATATATTATATATTATTGTTTATAAAAATAAAAATAAAAATCATTTTAATTGTTTAAAATTAAAAAAAAATTCTTGCTTAAACGGTCGGACGACCGTGGTTTCTCCGACCGCGACCGTGTTCCCCCACGGTCGGACGACCATCTATAATTTGTTTTTTCGAATTAAAAAAAAAATTTAACGGTCGTGGCGCCCCCGACAGTGTGTCAGACGGTCGAGCCGACCGTCGCAGATAGAATGTTTTGATGGTCGTGCCGACCAGTCGCACCGTCAAAACATTATACGTGTCACAAGGTGATTTGGTGGAAACTCACGGTCGTCCGACCGTGGTTGAGCGGCTAGGACGACCGTGCAGCCGGCTATTCTCGTCCAACCGTGGTCAACCTGGCTAGTTTCATCTTTTTCCCTTTTAAAAAATATATTTTTTTATTATTTTTATTTCTGTAAGCTTATTTTTAAATGTTTATTTTAAAAAAATAATAAATGCCTACGTGCATAGAATATAGACACTAACAACCATGCAACATATGCCTACGAGGATGCAGCGATATGTGACATCTATGGAACAAGATTCATTTATGCTTTAACCATACGTGATTGTACGATGAGATTGAACTTTTGCTTTGTTTATTTTATACACCGATTAATTTTGTATTCTTGGATTTTCTAATTACCAATCCCTTTTTCATATTATTCTTATTGACTCATATGTGTAAGTACGTTTGCACCAATTTAACAACATAAAGACCCTTTTATTAGTGTAAAAACCTATTTACACGTTTGTTACACCACGCTTCACGTTTGTAAGAACTCACTACATTGGTGT
Source organism: Deinandra increscens subsp. villosa (assembly GCA_039602395.1). Classification (NCBI taxonomy): domain Eukaryota; kingdom Viridiplantae; phylum Streptophyta; class Magnoliopsida; order Asterales; family Asteraceae; genus Deinandra; species Deinandra increscens. The sequence continues at coordinate 55,303,861 of JBCNJP010000025.1, forward strand.
AATAGGAACATGATACAAGTGTGTAACATTATGTGCACATGCAACATAGTAATATTTTACTACTTGTTAGTACGTTTCTATAATGAATAGGTAAATATATGTAACAAGATGCAACAATGTAACAAATACATACGAGCATGCAATATATTAACAATCATGTAATATATACCTACGAGCATGCAGTGATATGTAACATATATGGAACAAGATTCAATCCTACTTTAACTATACCTGATTATTCGTGAGATTGAACATTTCTTTTACTTCTTTTATACACCATTTAATTCGGTATTCTTGGATTTCCTCATTACCGACCCCTTTTTTATTTTTCTCTTACTGACTCTTACGTATAAGAACGTTTGCACCAGTTTAATAACAACCTACACCCTTTTATTAGGGTAAAAACATGTTTACATGTTTGTTACACATGCTTCAAGTATGTAAGAACTCGTTGCATTCATGTAGCAAGACCATGATACAAGTGTGTAACATTATGTGCATTTATGTAGCAATAATCTAATACACCTTTTTATTAGTGCAAAAACATATATGTGATTGTTCGTTACCCATAAGTAACTGTTCGTTGCATACATGTAACAACATGCATTCAAAAAATTGATAATTTTGAGATCTTGTTGTTTATAATTTTGATATCCTTTTTATGTTGTTTTTGGTTCTTGAAAAAAAATATTAGATATTGGTATTGTTTTGGTGCTAGTATTATCATGGTTTAAGTTTTTGACGGGTGGTAACCTTTTACTACTAATTGGTAAGACTCTGTTACGAAAATGTAGCGTATATGTAAGAAGGCGTAACTATGTAACAGATGCCTACGATCATGCAATATAGACAACAACAACTATGTAACAGATGACTACGAGCATGCAACCATGTAAATACTTGTTTATATTTTTGTTACACAATGCTTCAAGTTTGTAAGAACTAGCTACATGGTTGTAGCAAGAAAATGTGTTTGCGAAAATATGTTTGGGCATTTACCTGATAAATAATGTGTTTACGGAAAATGAAGGAGAAAAAAATATGATATACTGATCAATGAGAAAGAAATTTAAATATTTATATTTTTTTAATATTTTACATACGTGCAACTGTTCGTTACACATAGGTATTTGTGGGCTACACATATGTAATTGTTCGTTACCTACATGTAACAAAATACATTAAAAAAAACTACGGAAAAAAAATTATATAAAAAAAATAACGAGACTATAACCAAATTAAAGATAAAAAAAGTCCTATTTAATGGTGCAATTTTTTTTATAAAAGTATTATCGTATTAAAAGTTATTAACGATACAAAATGGAGGGGGGAAAGTAGATATTTATGTCACATCACCTTATCACTTCATCTCAATTTAAGTATAAAATTATTTAAATGCCCTTTTCTAGATATTTAATAGATTTTTTAAAGTTTAATTTAACTTAAATAAATTCAAATTAATCTAGACCATTCATTTGAAAAGATGGTTAAGATGTGTGGCTCATATATGTTCTCGCGGTTCTCACAATATTTATTGGTTCTTCAAAGATCCTATCCCTATATATATATATATAGGAAAGATAAAATGAAAACCAAGTTGAGTTGGGAAAGCTTGGCAAACCACTTCTTAGCCCTTGATCTCCATCATCCAATGGTTGTTGTTTTTGTCTCTTTTTCCTTTTTTTATTGTCCAAGATTTTTGTCTTTATGCCAAAAATGGTAGAATTGGAAGAAGAAGAAAAAAAGACTTTTATTTTTTGCAGACCATCATGTCATCATCTATCACCTTTCTCAAATCACATCACTCATTTTTCAAATGAATTAATATATCATTTTCCAACCATTTCCCCCTTCTAATTTGAAATCAAGATGATCCACCTCCTCCATCACCTACCTACACCTTTGTTCATCTTCTACCACCTCCGCCAAAACCTAGCACCTCCGCCATTAACCACCACCACCACCACCGTTCAAGTGTTGAACTATCCACCACCTACCACCTCCGCCACCAACCACCACCACTGGTGTTCAACTATCCACCACCTAGCACCTCCGCCACCAACCACCACTAACCACCACCAATGTTCAATTATCCACCACCTATCAACTCCGCCATCACCCACCTACCTCCATTCAACTATCCACCACCACCATCACCCCTCACTGTCGATTTCATCTGACATACTCATTTTTTCTAATCTCTAGACCGGATGAAAACCATTTGACATTTCAGATCCGGATGAAAACCATTGACATTTCAGATCCGGATGAAAACCATTTGACATTTCCGCCGCTCGTAGATCCACTCGGCGAATTCCATTATGCTCGGATCTGTTTTGAGCAGGTAACTAAATTCAATCACTTCGTACCATTTTTAGGGTTTCTTGGTATATATTAATTAAATAATTGATTAAACTATTATTCATATTTTAGAGCTTCCAAAATGTATGTATGTTTTTGGTTCTCTGTGGGTTTTATATGTAAGGTAAGGTGAGTTGGGGAATAAGATCAAAAACATGTTGAGTTGCTGCACCAATTCCGTTTTTAAGTCATTTTTCCGGTCATCTTCTTCGTCAGTCTGAATTTTTGGACCTGAAAAACGATTTCAAAACATATCAACAATGGTGCTATAAATGTTCTCCTAGTCAAGACGAATCCAATGCAACTTTCAGAATTGATTTTCATTGTGTTTTGATCAAGTTATGGCGGTCTGAAAGTTTGAAAACTAGCCGGGAGTTCTCTTGTTAGCTGGGGCAGTTAGCGACGAAGTAGGGTTGATTCACGGTGGTTTCAGTTCACCGGACTTGTGTTGTTACTTCGCCGGAAGTTCTCTTGTTAGCCGGACTTGTGCTCGTTGCATCATGTAAGTCTTCATTTACATATGTAAGTCTTTGTTTAAAAACACAATTGTAAATTTAATTGTGTTAAATATGTAACTCTTGGTTTATATATGTAACTCACTGTTTACATATTTTAAGTGTTGGTTTACATATGTAAGTACTAGTTTACATATGAAGTCTTGGGTTCACTACTACAAATAACCCCTTCCTTGACGCGCGAACAATGACACTCAGAAATTTATGACGCGCAAAAGCAAGCGTCATAAAAAAAACTGTCGTATTTAACAAAATTTAACAAAATTCTATGGGTAGATGACGCGCATTTTTGCGTGTCATGAAGCTTGTGTCATATAATGAAAAAAAAAACACGGAGGACCAAAAATTAGGATGCGTCAAGATTAAAAAAATATATGTCGTTTTATATTTTTTCCCGCCAAAATTTTTTGTCCCCAAATACATCCCGCTTATAAATTAGGGTTTATTTCTTTTCCCCAAATCTCACTCGCTGCCCATTTTACTCTCATACTCCCGCCGAACACGCTGCCCACAAAAAGCCCTAATTTTCACGTTAGTGTGCAGAATCGACGGTCCGGCGACCTATCTCCGGTGACCGTGTGCAGATTGGTCTTCTCCTACGCTTCTGTGTTCAGCGCTAATTTTCATCTCCCTCTGCTCTATCTCCTCTGAAAAAGCCCTAATTTTCATCTTCTGCTTTTCATCTTCGAAGCCCTAATTTTCATCTCCCGCTTCTGCTCTATCTTCGGAGACGGTCAGACCCTATAACATCATCGCTTCTCAGTTGAAAAGGTACCGCCTTGATTCAATTGGGTATTGTTCTTTCTTTTACGAATCAAGAACTGTTGAACTAATGAGTGATTTTGCTACTTTTTGCAGAAATTAAATTGGGTATTGTTGTTTTGAGGTTTTTTAGGGTTCAAAGTTAGGCAAAAATGGCGGTTGCTGGTTCCCTGAGTTGTGGAATTGGAGGTGTTATAAGTGAAAAGAAGGTAATAAGAAGACATTTGATTACTCGAACACCTGTACAACAGTTTGATCTAACGCTTCTTTTTAATTTTATAGGGTTTTTAGGTTAACACGCATGCAATGAATATTGAAGGGTATTCAGGTAGGCAACGCCTGTTGTGAACTCTATTGTCTCGAGCACGGAATCCTCAAACCCGTGTCATCAGGTTTGAAAATTGAAACCCTTTATTGATTTGTACTTTTTGCTGTATTGTTGTACTCCAATGGTGTGAGTTTAGTTTCTTTCATGTTTTTCTTTTGTTGGGGTGTGGTGTCTTGGGCTTGTAGGTGGTCTCAAGTTGTTGTTTCGTAATTATTCCTATGGTGGTTCTATGGTGGATAAATTCAGTTGTGGTTACTAAGCCTTGGCTCGTGGATATAACTGAGTTCTTGGGTTGTGGTGATGTTTCCATCCAGTTGGGTGGGGGTTTTATTTTGTTTCAAGGTTCTTGGTGTGTGTGTGCGTAAATTGGTGTATACAACTACGGTTAAAGGGGAGGGGTGAATGTGTGAGTTTTGTATGTGTGTACCTTGGGTGTGTGGGTCTATCTGTGTTGTGGGTTGTTTCTATCCAGATGGGGACCGTAGTCGGTAGTTCTTTTCGTGATGTTTTTGTTTCGTGTGGTACGACATATGGGGGTTTGGTGATTGTTTCGATTCTGAGTGTGTGGGGAGGGGGTGGGTTGATTTCAGTGAATTCAATCTGGTTTATTTTGCTCGGTGGAAGAGTTGTGTATCTGGCTATAAGCTTTGATTTGGCGTGATTGTTTTGCTGCTGGGCTGGTTCTGATTAGTATCCTGATATCGACGTTGTTGGGGGCTTCTCGTAATAAGTGGTTTCCTGGGCTTCTCTTCTCTGTTTTTGGGCAGTGCTACTACGTGTGGAGCTGGTTTTGGTTGACACTTCATTGGGGCAGGCTCCTGTTGTGAGTTTTCTTTTGTGTGCATTGGTCAAAGTTTGTTGGGCTGATGGGTATATTTCTCTTGGGCTTTCCTGCTGCTGCTTGTCGATATGTATTGCCGCATCTTTGTGTGTGCTGTAGCATGTGGGCTGTTTTAATTATATGTTGTTCTTTTATTTTTTATTTTTATTTTGTTTTGTTGTTTTGTCTTGTGTGTCTTAACATTGTATCTTTGGCCAGTCTCCCGCTGGGGTTTACTAACCTTTACTTTATGTTCTGATTGTTCTTCAACATTAGGTGGTTCAACACAAAATTTGTATGCTGACCTTTTTATCTTTAGGATTCACTGGTGTGCGTCATTGCTTTTGTTGTTTGCCGCACATATTTTGGTCAAAGAATGTTGCAATCCTTTGTATTGAATATTTTAATGGCTTTTGGTTCTTTATTCGTATCTTATAATTTTCGTAGGGTCATAGTGAGCAGGTCATTGTTCATTTTTAATTTTTGTTTCTTCTGATTACAGATTGGGTTGCGGACAAGCGGGTCGGCCCACATACCTGTTTAAAAATTTGATACACGTGAACCTGACAGGAAAGTAAACAGGTTAGTGTAGGGTCTATATGGGTCAATCCACATAACATGTTAAGTAAACAGGTTAGTGTAGGGTCTATATATAATGAAGGTTTCTATAGCATCATAAAAGTTTCTGTTGGAATTATGCAGTGCTACCGATTGGAGATATGTTGCTAAGCAATTTGTGAAGAGACTTCCTAACAAAGTAATAGTTCACTGTGAGTTTTTTTTTAATTTCTGGAAATTTATAAAATATATATATCTTTATTGTACTTTTATATGTAAATGCTTTATGATATATAAGATATATTGTTGAGCAGGTAGCGGTTGCAATTATTCAACTTTGACTTTTGATGGCGTAGACCGAACGGGGGAAAGATTAGCCGAAGAGGTATTGTTTCTCATGGTTTTTTTAAACGAGTCGATTTACTGTTAACAATTTTTAAGGTAAAGGTGGTGGTCTATCAACATATTTATTTTTAAACTTGTTGATTTGGGTTAGATTTGACCTCCAAATCTTAAACGGGTCAAATTGGTTAAAATCTGGAGTTAAATTTCTAAATATGAATGCATGAAACAACTTAAAAGTAATCGAAAGTGTTGTCTATATGACTTCACCATGCTAAACCTATTTGTCTAACAAATTAGATATGACTGTAAATTTGTAATAGATAATGTCTAATCATCTTTAATACATTAGTTATTTAGATAGTGATTTGTAAAGAACTGCTAGCAGCTGATTGACCCGATCTGACCTGCCCTTGTGACCCTACCCACCCATTTTGACACCTCTAATATAAAACAAGGCTTACCGTAAAGCTTACACACACTTGGACACATGAAACAAGAGAAAAATTTATCGTTGATAATGCCTAAAAAAGTCCTTTTTGTAAGGCCCCGATCCCATTTTTGACGAACTAACCTTGTTTCAAAAATCAGAGTTTGAAAATTTCATAATATTTTGAGGCTTTCATTCATCGTTAATTCACATTTCTACAAAATGATGCATCTAACGTCCTTAATTGCGTGGTAGTTTACTTACAAACATTTACTACCACAAATCATAATAGTTAAAGTCCAAAATACATGATGTTCGGTTCCATGTTTCCATGGTTCGGTCCTGACCCGTCCAATATCAATTACCTGCCAACAACACTAGTAACACGTTAGTATTAGTGGCACATAACAGCAATCAACCTATCTTGACCCGCCAACCCAATCGTTTGGAACATAAGAAAAATTCCATCTTTCACCGTATGATCCACCGTATTACAGAATCATTCCACCGTATACCCAATCTGGTCACTGTATCATACTCCCAGTTCCACTGTATGATACAGTGGTCCTGATTAATTTTCATACTTAACTTCAAGTTTTACAAAAACTTTTCCATTCATTCCTATTTATTCAAGACCACATCTTTATTTAGGAAAGACCCTCACAACACTTGTTTTCACATTCTAATCTATGTATTAAACGATTGAGAATCTAATTACCGAAAACTCAACCCGTTTGACCCGCTAACACACCCATCACAAAACCAACTTATGATTAAACTTTCAATCTTAATTTCCCTCATTTTAGTTTCCCCTTAGCACACGCACAATGTATCAATCCGCTTGAATTCCATGTTGGGGCAATCCGAGGTCCAAAACTCTCATGGTTCCTCGTCTTGCCCCAACATCCAGCTTAACCCAAATTGGGTCATATACCGCAATCCTAGTTAGTCATATTACATAACCAACTTCCCAATTTGATTACCCAATGCCCTCAACACATATAAGTCATCCAACTTTCGCTTGAATATCAAATTATAACCAACTATCTAATACCAACCACTAGCTACTGCGTGTTACATAACTTCATTAATTACCATATTTGCAACATACCAAACAGTCACATTTTACAACTTTTAGTATATCACACAAGATGATATACATTCATCTTTACCCAAAGGGGTCACATTATAATGCTCCACATAAACACACACCCTAATTCATCATATTTACCCTCACATCGATCATTAAATATATTCCCCTTATACACATACCTTCATTTAACATACTTCATATATATATATAACACAATCATAACCCAAATGGGTCATATTACTAAATCACATAACATCATTCCATAATATGGCTTCAATTTCTATTTGCACGAAGGGTTACATAACAAGTTAGAAAGCGTGAATAATTCATTCCAACCCATTTGACCCATTAGCCCCAGCTATAAAGTTTCTCATTTATACTACTCGTAACCATGACATTTCCACCTTACACATTGCCCTTGGCACAAATACGATTGTACCAAGATCGCTTAATCCTTCAAAGAAGCATTCTAGGATCATGATCACTCATGAATCTCTAAACATGCCCAAGTTTTACACTATGGACCTTCACTTACTTCCAGCTTAACCCAATCGGGTCAGAATCCACCCATCTCATAACAATCACATAACACAGCCAATCTCATACTTTCATTTTTAACATTTCATTTTCTATAATAGCAGCTAATAAAAGATAAATTAGGATTACTCACATCCCTTATAGAATTCAAATTTACCGCTACATGTTACCTTTAGGATTTTTCCTTGCCTTCACGTCGTTGACCCGAGCTTCCTCTCGCTTCACCTATCATCATTCATGGCTTAGTATACCATTACACATTCATAATTTACATAATCCACAAACCAACACTCAATCAAGCTTGTGAATTCAGCATATACAACTTATCATTCTCATTTAAGCATTTCATCGAGCACCTAGTGTGCACACATTGTTTTCTTCTTGATAAATAGCCTACACATTTCCATTCCATCCATTTTTTTTTCATCATAATTCATCAAGTTTCAGCTTTTGCACTAGATTGAACACTTTTATCAAGTCTATTAGCATACATGAACCCCAATTAACCAATTCAAACCATCCATTCTCCATGTATGTCGATTTCTATAAGGTGGGGTTTAACCCCACCATAATTTCTACTTGTCACACACAAAATCAATCATGCAAGGTAGGATTTAGCTTCATCTAGCCTCAATAACACATAACAATTCAGATTTCAACACTAATTTAACCTATAGATGAAACCCATAAATTCACTCTATCATAAAAACACTTACTTGACAAGATTTACCAAGATCTAAGATGGAAATCGTGATGTAGGAAGCCTCCCAAGCCTGAATTCGACTTCCCTTGCTAAAACCTCCAACACACAAGCTTCAATTTAGGATTTCTCCTAAAGAACTAGGTCTTCACCCTCCACTCTCTCTGTGTGTCGCTATCTACAGGTCTGGGGAATACCCAGACTTGTTTATATCCTCTATTTACTGCTTTGGTCCCTCAAGGTTCTATCTTTTATAAAAATCCATCCAAATTTCTAATTTACATCTTAAGTCCTCCCACATTTCTCTAGTTAACCATCTATAGATAAGGTTAACTTGATAACTAGGAATCCCCATTACACAACCTGGTTAAATATCTTAATCCGCTTATTCAACCCACAACTCAAATTTACACATAAATAAACAATACACTCAAATCATTATGAAATTCGGGATGTTACAAATCTACCCCCCTTAAAGGGAGTTTCGTCCCCGAAACTTATCCCCAATCTCCACACTTGTGGAACTACTCCCATTTAACACTACCCTTAGTTTTACTTCAACTTGATCCTCTTCAGGCTTATTCGTATTGCCTGCGAGACACTTCGCCGTTTAGTAATGATAGTTTACAACTCACCATTATAATCCTACTCCTTACCATTCATCCGCATACATCATCTATTCCACTTTCAAATTGACAACCTAATCCGTAACTTTCCACGAGTATGACGACGGTCATGACACTCGTCAACTCATACACCTAACTCCTCCTTCCACTCTTAAATCATGCTTCACATCTTGACTGGCTTGTATGCCCCAAGTCATAGACTACTAATACATTGCATCCACTCGCCTACTCGAACTGCACAAGTGGGCGTCTCCACTTTGTATCTGCAACATCAATTCCCTTGCCGCTTATTACAAAATAAATGCTCAGTGGAAATTACATACCCTCCTTTTACCCCTATTTGTTACCGCAAAATAGATTCTCCTCGCACATAACTTTCAACCGTCGTATCTTATATTCGGCTATCACAATCGTAATTGAACATATACATTACCCCACTTTAGTCTTCTCAAGGTGGGGTTCGCCACTTTCATCTTATCTGCACTATATTCTACCTAGCTAGTATGGGTATAATTTCACATCTTTACTTCTTCACGTGCTTCATTCCGTATTTCTGCTCACCATGAGAACTCAATCGCTTAGTCTCATACACACCTTATCCGACATGTTCTATACAGGTAGGATTTCACCACTTCTGCATACACATACCATTTGTTATCACAATACGTTTGTTCCACCTATACATACTTACATCAGTTTCCCCACCTGACTTACGTCGCTAGGATTCCATCATTCTAAAAAATTTTCAACTCAATCCTGCACGATTCATACAAGTAAGATTTTACCGTATATATCATTCACACTCTATAGCGTACATGATTTCATTCATGCAACTTTTCCCTACATACTTCCTTCACACTCACATCTAACAATCATATGCAATAATAGTATTATCACATTCCTTTCTAACAATCGTACACAATCATGTTATCATTATCACATTCTGCTTCACATCATCATTTTATTCCGCTATCAACAATCATGTACAATCATGTTGTTATTAACACATTTCGTTTTATCATTCATATTCAATCACATCATCATTTTATTCTGCTAACAACAGTCATATATAATCATGTTGTCATTATCACATTCAGCTTTATCATTCAAAATCAATCACATCTTTAGTTTATTCCGCTAACGGCAATCATATACCATCATGTACAGCTTTACCGCAGATATACACTCACAACTTTTCAATCGTATTCAGCTTACTGCATATACACACTCATAACTTTACAATCATGTTCAGCTTTACCGTACATACACACTAACAGCTTTTCAATCGTATTCAGCTTTACCGCAAATACACATTTACAGCTTTACAGTCAGATTCAGCTTTACAATCAGATTCAGCTTTACCGCACATACACAATCACAGCTTTACAATTTACAATCATATTCAGCTTTACCGCACATACACAATCACAGCTTTACAATTTACAATCATATTCAGCTTTACCGCACATACACAATCACAACTTTACAGTTTACAATCATATTCAGCTTTACCGCACATACACACTCACAGCTTTATAATTTACAATCATATTCAGCTTTACCGCACATACACAATCACAACTTTACAATTTACAATCATAATCAGCTTTACCGCACATACACAATCACAACTTTACAATTTACAATCATATTCGGCTTTACCGCACATACACACTCACAGCTTTACAATTTACAATCATATTCAGCTTTACCGCACATACACATTCACAACTTTACAATTTACAATCATATTAAGCTTTCAATTTAACCACAGTAGTGGTCACAACAGCTCATTCATCAATATATAATTTAAATCACGTACTAAAGTCACTTACCGGGTCAGAAGATCGAACCTCGAACCGAACATCTTTTCCCATCACGAGCACTTGGTTTGAGTTCAAGTGCCCCCACGACACTTGAATCCCTCAAACCGTGGCTCTGATACCAACTTGTAAGGCCCCGATCCCATTTTTGACGAACTAACCTTGTTTCAAAAATCAGAGTTTGAAAATTTCATAATATTTTGAGGCTTTCATTCATCGTTAATTCACATTTCTACAAAATGATGCATCTAACGTCCTTAATTGCGTGGTAGTTTACTTACAAACATTTACTACCACAAATCATAATAGTTAAAGTCCAAAATACATGATGTTCGGTTCCATGTTTCCATGGTTCGGTCCTGACCCGTCCAATATCAATTACCTGCCAACAACACTAGTAACACGTTAGTATTAGTGGCACATAACAGCAATCAACCTATCTTGACCCGCCAACCCAATCGTTTGGAACATAAGAAAAATTCCATCTTTCACCGTATGATCCACCGTATTACAGAATCATTCCACCGTATACCCAATCTGGTCACTGTATCATACTCCCAGTTCCACTGTATGATACAGTGGTCCTGATTAATTTTCATACTTAACTTCAAGTTTTACAAAAACTTTTCCATTCATTCCTATTTATTCAAGACCACATCTTTATTTAGGAAAGACCCTCACAACACTTGTTTTCACATTCTAATCTATGTATTAAACGATTGAGAATCTAATTACCGAAAACTCAACCCGTTTGACCCGCTAACACACCCATCACAAAACCAACTTATGATTAAACTTTCAATCTTAATTTCCCTCATTTTAGTTTCCCCTTAGCACACGCACAATGTATCAATCCGCTTGAATTCCATGTTGGGGCAATCCGAGGTCCAAAACTCTCATGGTTCCTCGTCTTGCCCCAACATCCAGCTTAACCCAAATTGGGTCATATACCGCAATCCTAGTTAGTCATATTACATAACCAACTTCCCAATTTGATTACCCAATGCCCTCAACACATATAAGTCATCCAACTTTCGCTTGAATATCAAATTATAACCAACTATCTAATACCAACCACTAGCTACTGCGTGTTACATAACTTCATTAATTACCATATTTGCAACATACCAAACAGTCACATTTTACAACTTTTAGTATATCACACAAGATGATATACATTCATCTTTACCCAAAGGGGTCACATTATAATGCTCCACATAAACACACACCCTAATTCATCATATTTACCCTCACATCGATCATTAAATATATTCCCCTTATACACATACCTTCATTTAACATACTTCATATATATATATAACACAATCATAACCCAAATGGGTCATATTACTAAATCACATAACATCATTCCATAATATGGCTTCAATTTCTATTTGCACGAAGGGTTACATAACAAGTTAGAAAGCGTGAATAATTCATTCCAACCCATTTGACCCATTAGCCCCAGCTATAAAGTTTCTCATTTATACTACTCGTAACCATGACATTTCCACCTTACACATTGCCCTTGGCACAAATACGATTGTACCAAGATCGCTTAATCCTTCAAAGAAGCATTCTAGGATCATGATCACTCATGAATCTCTAAACATGCCCAAGTTTTACACTATGGACCTTCACTTACTTCCAGCTTAACCCAATCGGGTCAGAATCCACCCATCTCATAACAATCACATAACACAGCCAATCTCATACTTTCATTTTTAACATTTCATTTTCTATAATAGCAGCTAATAAAAGATAAATTAGGATTACTCACATCCCTTATAGAATTCAAATTTACCGCTACATGTTACCTTTAGGATTTTTCCTTGCCTTCACGTCGTTGACCCGAGCTTCCTCTCGCTTCACCTATCATCATTCATGGCTTAGTATACCATTACACATTCATAATTTACATAATCCACAAACCAACACTCAATCAAGCTTGTGAATTCAGCATATACAACTTATCATTCTCATTTAAGCATTTCATCGAGCACCTAGTGTGCACACATTGTTTTCTTCTTGATAAATAGCCTACACATTTCCATTCCATCCATTTTTTTTCATCATAATTCATCAAGTTTCAGCTTTTGCACTAGATTGAACACTTTTATCAAGTCTATTAGCATACATGAACCCCAATTAACCAATTCAAACCATCCATTCTCCATGTATGTCGATTTCTATAAGGTGGGGTTTAACCCCACCATAATTTCTACTTGTCACACACAAAATCAATCATGCAAGGTAGGATTTAGCTTCATCTAGCCTCAATAACACATAACAATTCAGATTTCAACACTAATTTAACCTATAGATGAAACCCATAAATTCACTCTATCATAAAAACACTTACTTGACAAGATTTACCAAGATCTAAGATGGAAATCGTGATGTAGGAAGCCTCCCAAGCCTGAATTCGACTTCCCTTGCTAAAACCTCCAACACACAAGCTTCAATTTAGGATTTCTCCTAAAGAACTAGGTCTTCACCCTCCACTCTCTCTGTGTGTCGCTATCTACAGGTCTGGGGAATACCCAGACTTGTTTATATCCTCTATTTACTGCTTTGGTCCCTCAAGGTTCTATCTTTTATAAAAATCCATCCAAATTTCTAATTTACATCTTAAGTCCTCCCACATTTCTCTAGTTAACCATCTATAGATAAGGTTAACTTGATAACTAGGAATCCCCATTACACAACCTGGTTAAATATCTTAATCCGCTTATTCAACCCACAACTCAAATTTACACATAAATAAACAATACACTCAAATCATTATGAAATTCGGGATGTTACACTTTTTTTTCTAGTATGATTTCAAAATTTATCATTGATAATGTCTAAATGTACTTGTGAATGTATTTGAACCCTAGCAATATTCATTTAGGGAAAACGGAGCAGAATAATATTCAGTAACATGATCTTGGAAACTTGCATTGTTTATGTATAACTGCATATGGTAAAACTACTTGAATGATAAGGACATTTTGTGATGACTTAGACAACAGTGTTTGTAAAGGAGACCTACAGTTTAGTTTCCACTGATTTTTTATTTTATTTTTTTACTAATACTTATTTGCTTTCTCTCTCTCTTTCTTTCCATCTAAACAAGGACTCTACGGCTTTTCCATTTGTTTGGTTGCTGGCTTCACTTGTACTGTTATGGTGAGTTTGAAACCAACATTATATATCAGGTTGATATCATCAGCAGGCTTATTTTTCTTGCAAGTTCTGCATATGAAATAGACTGACTTCTCCCTATTCTTTTGTATGTATAGCACACATTAGCATGTTCTCTTGTTGCTGCTACAATGCAGGTTGAAGGAGCTACCAAGTGTTATCTTCTTTTTGCTGGTACATTGCAAGTTAACTTTGCAACTCAGCTCTTGAACAGGGATGTTTCTGCAAGCCATTATCAGACTCCGATCAGGTAAAGGTTAGACTCTTCATCCAGAGCTGTTTTTTGTATTAGTGGTAGTTTTCAGTTTTCATGTTTGCTCAATATTAACTTATGTTACAGGTTTTATCCTGGTGTTCCTGATGCTTGCTAGTATTTGAATGGGTCAGGTCCAAGACATCTACACACTTTTTTGTAGTCTAAGGCAACACATAACTTTTTTGTAGTGAAATTTGTTAGTATGTAAGAAACATATTGTGTTGCTATGTATGTATTTTATTTTGCCTCATTGGGTAATTGTTATTTAATGTAGGAACTAGTGAAATTAATGATTCTATATATCTTTTTTTTTTATTTTTTTTTTAAAATCCATGACGCGCAAAAATGCGTGTCATCTACCTTTATGACGGCAGCTTCCTTGGCGCTTATTTTATGACACAATTTTATGACGCGCATTTTACGCGTCATCGTTTGTGCGTCATAAATGGGATGACGCGCATTTTGCGCGTCAAGAGGCTTCTTGACCCTGCCTTCCTTGACGCTTTTTTGCGCGTCATCTGGGCCCTTTCTTGACGCGCAAAAAGCGTCAAGAAAGGCCATTTTTGTAGTAGTGGTTTCATATGTAACACTTCTATAATAAACATCAGCAACTCATGGATTTGTTTTCTTTTCGTAGGTGAATGGATTTTACATATGTAACTCACTTTTTACATATTTTAAGTGTTGGTTTACATATGTAAGTCTTCGGTTTACATATGTAAGTCTTCGTTTACATATATAGGTCTTTGTTTCAAAATACAATTGTAAATTTAATTGTGTTAAATATGTAACTCTTGTTTACATATGTAACTCACTGTTTACATATTTTAAGTGTTGGCTTACATATGCAAGTCTTTGATTTCATATGTAACACATCTATAATAAACACCGACAACTGTGTTAAATACATAACTCTTGGTTTACATATGTAACTCACTTTTTACATATTTTTAAGTGCTAATTTACATATGTAAGTCTTCGTTTACATATGTAAGTCTTTGTTTCAAAACACAATTGTAAATTTAATTGTGTTAAATATGTAACTCTTGGTTTACATTTGTAACTCACTGTTTACATATTTTAAGTGTTAATTTACATATGTAACTCTTCGTTTACATATGTAAGTCTTTAAGTCTTTATTTCAAAACACAGTTATAAATTTAATTGTGTTAAATATGTAACTCTTGGTTTACATATGTAACTCACTGTTTACATAATTTAAGTGTTGGTTTATGTGACACCCGAGAATTTCAAGGTTAACTTCCGTTAGACAAACCCGTTAGTTACGTTATAAGTGTTAACTTAAGTAACTAATGCTTAACTAGGCCGAATACGTCCACGACCTTTGGTTGATCACCGAACCGCCCACGTGTGTTATGTGTTCATCATTGATTGTCTTTATGTGCAATGTGATTTAAATACATGACTTATTATTGTGAATAGCATGATTAATTGTAAATACTTGATTTTGTGAAAATTGCCTAAATTTGGTAGTCAGCGAAACTACCGAGCGAAATTACAGATTCGCCCGGTAGCAGGCTAGACTGATCAGTGTGACCGAGATCAGAGCCAGTTTCGCCAGTCAGCGAAACTGCCAGCGAAATTAGCCCCTGATATAAATAAACTTAATGAACCCTAGTAGCCTCATTTGCCTCATTTCACAACCAACACACACATACACTTCTCCTGGAGATTCTGGTCAGCTAGGAAACCATCAAGAACCATCATCTCAGCTTTGAGACAACACCCATTTGGATCCTAGATCAAATCGTGAGTCCCAAAAACTATGTTTTATGCCTTTCTATATGTTTTCTTCTTAAAGCATGCTCAAATCTACATGAAATCACTTGATCTCTTAATATGTTGCTTTAGGATGCTAGATCTACCTTAAAGTCAGAAACTTTACGTGTAAAAACAAACCATGATGATGATTTATGTTAGAATAGGTCTTTTTAGGTTAAAATGTGCTTTTTGGTGATTTGATGACAAAATGCATGTTAAACGTGTTAAAGTTGCTTGATTTATGTTGGTAAATGCCTATGGATACTAGATAATGAATTGCATGTATGATCAGAAGCTGTTAGGTTGATTTTTAGGCAAATCCGTATGTTTTTCGCGACCAGCGAAACTGTTGTTCTCTGGGCGAAACTAAGTGGCGAAATTATATCTCCTTCCAGCGACACTGACCAGCGAAACTATAGTGTCGCCGGGAACCTGACCAGACCAGCTCGAGCGAAACTATCGAGCGAAATACCTGAACGAAAGTTCAAACCAGTTTCTCTGCGAAACTAGGCTAGCGAAACTGCGTCAGCAGTTTCGGGCGAAACTAGCCTAGCGAAACTGTGTCACCGGACATTGCCTAGCGAAAGTGTTGCCCGTGCACCTAGCGAAACTGCCTAGCGAAACTATGCTAGCGAAACTAAGACCTGACCTAAAAACCAAACTTGTGAAATTTGCTTAAGTGTTATGCCATGACTTGCATGATTTTGCCATGATGAAATATGTTTGATATCTGATTCATATGAACCCTTGTTTATGATCAACCATTGGTGTCGTGCGTCGGTATGTCGAGTCATAGTGCAACGTGCTATGTTATGGGCCATAGTGACGTTAAGTAAAGAATAGACACGAAACTAATACTTAAGACCTAAACGTGTTCTAGGTCTTCGTTAAACAACAATATTGGATTTACTTGAAGTGTAGCAGTGCAACCAAAGGTGAGTGTCACTAACCCGCTTACCGTGAGTCCGATGGGCCACACAAAATAACTTAACGAAAACAATGCTGATAAACTCGAGAGTGCTAGGCACCTCACTGATAAACTTGAGAACTCGGGATGCTCGGCACCCACTTGATGAACTGGAGTGTTTTATGGGAACACTTGTGAACTCTAAACGAACTGTTTTTCTGAAACAAAACTGAAAACGTTTTAATATGGCTAGTGTAGGTTAAAGTCTAAACCATATGATATCACATGTTTTCTAAGGATGCCTTATAACTTAAAAGTCCTCAACTAAAATTGTGCCATTAATTGTAAAGCGAGGGGATGTTGGGTAGATCTACTGGAGTTTGACAAACTCCGCCCCGTGGCACGGGGAGTGCACGGAGGAACAATATCAGCCTATTTGACCGTGGTCCCGAGAGGACACGGGGGAGGCAGAAACCGCGATGACTTGGTCCGCACCGTACGGGATGGCTCGGCCCCCACAAAATAAGTCAGCTTTGGTACAAACTTCCTTAGAGCATGGAACAACGGATTAGCTACCCGCGATATCGGTTGAGTCCTTTAACTTTACGGAACTAGTACATACCCGATGACGTGGTCACGGACAAACCATTTATAAACTGAGAATTAAATACGAGCATTGCTTTTCACAAATAAACATTTTGTAAGTATATCTTGACATGAATTATGATTATTGAGACCGGGCCAATGCATGACAAGCCCACTGTGAACTCACCAACCGTTAGGTTGACACTTGCGTGGTTTAAACTTTTGCAGATCGCTAAGGAGTATCCGGAGCGGGTTGGCATGGCACTTGAAGACCTTTGTTTTGATTTAAACTAAATTGGGAATTTAAAACAATGTTTATGTAAAGCACGTGGTTAGTGCTAAGACAATATTTTATTCCGCTGCGTTGTGTTTGAAACTTTGATTTATAATTTGTGTTTGAACTAACCCTGATTCGTTTAGTATTTGTAACTATGGTTGTGGATCCTGGTCTAGTCGCGCCCCTTAACGGTATAAACTCCGTTAGTGGTATTTTGGGGGTGCGACAGATTGGTATCAGAGCCATAGGTTGCAGAGAACTGGAATCATTTTTGAAAACGATTTGGAAACTGCAACTTGAAAACCTTGGTTACAAAACAAACAAACAAATTCCCAAAGACAAAAATTTTACGTGCCAACCTGGGATACTCGCTCTGCTGTGTAAGTAAAAGCTTAGTACGTACAGATATATGTATATATATATATATAAGTATATATATAGACCGTGTCTAAGTAGTCTAACGGAAAGACCTTAGGAAATTTTCACACACGAATACGAAATGCGACCGCAAGTACGCACACTACTCTGGGGAAAGCGACAACGAAACGATGCTACACGCTACGTCCTGATTTCTACTACGACGACTACGCCGACGGTGACTTTATGGGAAGCCGACCTTCGACGATAGCACTCACGACGTTCTTCGACGACGCCTCAATTTGCACGAAAATTTTTCTAGACTAATAGCGGGATAACGGGAACTGGCTAATATACATATTATGGGATATGTATAAGATATAACTGTGTCTGAACACTGGCTACTTTAACTGTTCAGCAAGATGTCTGGAAGAGGAAACGGAAGAGGCGGTATAAACATGACGCCTGCACAGCTACAAGCGATGATTGCTGAACATGTGCAAGCCGCGGTGGCAGCCGTCCAAGCTGCATATGCCGCACAGGGTAACTATTATGCCGGTTAAGGCACAAAGCAATTATATCACGACCTGTTTAATTTTAAAGTCCGAACTATTTATGCATCAGGAAACCAGCACCACTGCACGTTCAAGTCCTTCATGGACTGTAAGCCGATGACATTTTCCGGCGAAGAAGGAGCTGTAGGACTCCTTAGGTGGATTGAAAAGTCCGAAAAGGTTTTCTCCATATGTAATTGCCCGGCTGAAAACAAGGTTAAGTTTGCTACTGGTACTTTCGAAGGAGCTGCACTCTCCTGGTGGAACGCTGAAATTCAGATGGTTGGGCTAGAAGCGGCTGATAACATGCAGTGGGCAGCATTTAAGGAGCTGATCATGGAAGAATACTGTCCACGTGATCAAGTGAAGAAGCTTGAAGGCGAATTCCTGAATTTGAAGATGTCTGGGTCTGAAGTTGAACAGTACACCGCACGATATCACGAGTATGAGGTCTTGTGCCCCTCAATGGTTGACGCTGAATTCAAACGCATCGAGCGTTATCTGGAAGGCCTCGCGCCTCAAATCAAAGGATTAGTGACTGCCAGCAACCCTGCTAACGTGCAGCAAGCCATTCGTTTGGCTCACAAGCTCACTGATCAAGATGTCGAAAAGGGTACTCTACCTGCGAAAGCCACCGAGAAGACTGCCTTGAGTGGCAAGAGAAAAGCTGATGATGAAGCTCCTGAGAACTCGATGAATGTTCAGAGTATGGGTAATAGCACTGGGAGGTCTTTCAACTCCCAAGGTCAAAGCAAGAGATCAGGGAACAACAGTAGCAACTACCGCCAGGGTGGCAATGGTCAAGGCAACTACAGGGGTAACCTGCCCTTGTGCAACAGATGTGGGAAGCATCATGCTGGTAATTGTAGGAAGAATGTGAGCTGCGAAAGGTGTGGCAAGGGAGGCCACGAAGCTAAGGACTGTTGGGCAACCTTGCCCGAGCAACAAAATCGCCCCAGAAGAAACAATAACTATGGGAACAATCGGGGTAATGGAAACAACGGTCAGAACCAGAACAACAACAATGGGGGAGCCCGTGGCTGCTTTGAGTGTGGTGCTCAAGGTCACATCAAGAGAGACTGCCCTCAGCTAAGAAGACAAGGTAATGGCAATCAGGGAAATAACGGTGGGAATGGTAACGGCGGAGGTAATGGTAATGGGAACGGCAATGGTAATGGTGGAAACGGGAATGGTGGAAATGGTAGAGGTCGAGCTTTCGTCATGGGCCAGGGTGAAGCTCGCAATGACGCCAACGTGATCAATGGTAAATTTATTTTGAACGGTTTCTTTGCTACTGTTTTATTTGATTCTGGTGCTGAGAAAAGTTTTATTTCCACTAAATTTGCTAGAATAATTAATGCTAAACCGATTGCCCTAGACGCTAAATATGTGGTAGAACTAGCAAATGGTAAACTTCATGATACTACCCAGATAGTTAAGGATTGTAAGCTAGAACTAGCGGGCCATACCCTAGGAATCGACCTTATGCCTTTCCCAATTGGTAGTTTCGACGTTATAGTAGGAATGGATTGGTTATCCGAGAATCGGGCTGAGATCTTATGTAAAGAAAAAGTGGTTCGTATCCCACTCGAAGACGGTAAAGAATTAACGGTTCAAGGTGAAAAAGGTGGAGTAGTAACTGGTATTATCTCGTTTCTCAAAGCTCAGAAATGCCTCCGTAAGGGTCACTTCGCGATTCTTGCAAACGTCACTGACACGACACACCCCGAGCGCAAAATTGATGATTACCCGATAGTTCGCGACTTTCAAGACGTATTTCCCGAAGATCTGCCTGGTTTGCCTCCATTTCGACAAGTTGAGTTTGGGATCGATTTAGCTCCAGGTGCCGCTCCGATCGCACGCGCACCTTACCGATTGGCTGTAAGTGAACTCAACGAACTCTCTTCGCAACTTCAAGAGCTACTCGACAAGGGGTTTATTCGTCCAAGTTCGTCTCCATGGGGAGCTCCGGTACTGTTTGTTAAGAAGAAGGATGGAACGTTCCGCATGTGCATTGACTACCGAGAACTTAACAAAGTTACGATCAAGAATCGGTATCCACTTCCTCGAATCGACGATCTCTTCGATCAACTGCAGGGCTCAAGCTACTTTTCAAAGATTGACCTACGGTCTGGATATCACCAGCTTCGCGTTCGTGATGAGGATGTACCCAAGACAGCTTTCAGAACTCGGTATGGTCACTACGAGTTCCTGGTTATGCCGTTTGGGCTAACCAATGCACCTGCCGTATTTATGGACCTGATGAATCGAGTGTGCAAGCCGTACCTCGATAAGTTTGTGATAGTCTTCATCGACGATATTTTGATCTACTCCAAGTCAAAGGAAGAACACGAGGAGCATCTGCGACTTATATTGGAATTGCTCCGCAAGGAACAGCTTTATGCTAAGTTTTCGAAATGCGATTTTTGGATCCGCGAAGTCCAGTTTCTTGGACACATTGTTAATGAGGAAGGAATCCATGTAGATCCAGCCAAAGTGGGAGCAATTAAGAACTGGTCTACCCCAAGAGCGCCAACAGAAATCCGACAATTTTTAGGACTTGCCGGGTATTATCGAAGGTTTATTAAAGGTTTCTCTCAATTGGCTCAACCCTTAACGGCCTTAACGCACAAAGGAGTGCAATACAGATGGGGTGAGAAGGAAGAGCGCGCGTTCCAAACGCTTAAAGATATGTTATGTTCGGCTCCAATTCTTGCGTTACCCGATGGAATAGACGACTTTGCGGTTTACTGCGATGCATCGATTCAAGGACTCGGTTGCGTGTTGATGCAACGAGATAAAGTGATTGCCTATGGGTCCAGGCAACTAAAGGATACAGAAAAGAACTATACAACACATGATTTGGAAATGGGAGCCGTTGTTCATGCACTTAAGATTTGGAAAGTGCACGATATTCACCGATCATAAAAGTCTACAGCACATCTTTGATCAGAAAGACCTCAACATGCGACAACGACGGTGGGTCGAGTTACTAAATGATTATGATTTGGCCATTAAGTATCATCCTGGAAAAGCCAACGTTGTGGCTGATGCCCTAAGCAGAAAAGAGTACGAAAAGCCTCGTCGGGTACGAGCGCTTCAACTTACAATACATTCAGGATTACCGGATCGAATCCGTGACTGCCAACGAGAAGCTTTGAAAGCAGAGAACTTCGCAGCTGAAGCACTGCGTGGTGTAGATGGCCATTCTGAAGTTAAGTCCGATGGACTCACGTATTATAATGACAGAATCTGGGTTCCTTTGTTTGGGAATCTCCGTGAGCTTGTGATGGACGAGGCTCACAAGTCAAGATACTCGGTGCACCCCGGATCGGATAAAATGTATCAGGACTTGAAAAATCTTTATTGGTGGCCGAATATGAAAGCCGACATTGCTCGATATGTGGCTAAGTGTTTAACATGTTCAAGGGTCAAGATTGAATACCAAAAGCCTTCTGGTTTACTACAACAACCAAAGATCCCAGAATGGAAATGGGAGGACATCTCCATGGATTTTGTAACGGGATTACCTCATCGATCAAATCAACCGGATGCGATTTGGGTTGTCATCGATCGGTTAACCAAATCTGCACATTTCATTCCGATGAAGGAAAGTGATAATATGGATAAATTGACAAAGCTGTACATCGACAAAATTGTGAAGCTTCACAGTGTGCCTAAGACTATCATTTCCGATCGAGATCCTCGATTTACTTCCCGGTTATGGCAATCAATGCAGGAAGCATTGGGAACCCGACTAGACATGAGCACAGCTTATCACCCGCAGACTGACGGTCAGACGGAACGAACGATTCAAACCTTAGAAGATATGCTCCGAGCTTGTGTTCTGGATTTTGGGAAAGACTGGGAGACTCACCTTCCACTGGTGGAGTTCTCTTACAACAATAGTTATCATTCAAGTATAAGTGCTAAACCATTTGAAGCACTTTATGGCAGAAAATGTAGATCGCCCGTGTGTTGGGCCGAAACGGGTGAGAAAGGACTCACTGGACCGGAAGTTATCCATGATATGACCGAACGGATTATTCAAATTAGGCAACGACTGGCTGCAGCGCGTGATCGACAAAAGAGTTATGCCGACAAACGCCGGAAACCTCTAAAGTTCGAGGTGGGTGACAAAGTATTGTTGAAGGTATCTCCTTGGAAGGGAGTAATACGCTTCGGAAAGCGTGGAAAGCTAAATCCTCGCTACATCGGTCCGTTTGAAATTATTGGGGAAGTAGGCCCGGTGGCCTATCGATTGCAACTCCCTGCTGAACTCGATGGAGTTCACAACGTGTTTCACGTTTCCAATCTAAAGAAATGTCTGGCTGAAGACATCGAAATAATTCCCTTGGAGGAATTGGAAATTGACGAACATTTGAGATTTATTGAGCAACCAGTAGAAATCATGGGATGCGAGGAGAAAGCCCTCAAACGTAGCAAGATTCCGATCGTCAAGGTGCGATGGAACTCAAGACGTGGACCTGAATATACTTGGGAACGTGAGGATCAGATGAAGAAAAAGTATCCTCACCTGTTCGAGCAAACGTCCACGGAAACTCATGGTATGATTTAATTTTGGGGACCAAAATTCCTTAACGGGAGGAGGATGTGACAACCCTAAAACTTTTTGCTTTCTTTCCCCAGCGACGATAGCAACGACGACAGCTGATGCTACGAACGCTACGACACAAGAATAATTTTCGGGACGAAAATTCCAATTTCAGGGGAATGATGTGACACCCGAGAATTTCAAGGTTAACTTCCGTTAGACAAACCCGTTAGTTACGTTATAAGTGTTAACTTAAGTAACTAATGCTTAACTAGGCCGAATACGTCCACGACCTTTGGTTGATCACCGAACCGCCCACGTGTGTTATGTGTTCATCATTGATTGTCTTTATGTGCAATGTGATTTAAATACATGACTTATTATTGTGAATAGCATGATTAATTGTAAATACTTGATTTTGTGAAAATTGCCTAAATTTGGTAGTCAGCGAAACTACCGAGCGAAATTACAGATTCGCCCGGTAGCAGGCTAGACTGATCAGTGTGACCGAGATCAGAGCCAGTTTCACCAGTCAGCGAAACTGCCAGCGAAATTAGCCCCTGATATAAATAAACTTAATGAACCCTAGTAGCCTCATTTGCCTCATTTCACAACCAACACACACATACACTTCTCCTGGAGATTCTGGTCAGCTAGGAAACCATCAAGAACCATCATCTCAGCTTTGAGACAACACCCATTTGGATCCTAGATCAAATCGTGAGTCCCAAAAACTATGTTTTATGCCTTTCTATATGTTTTCTTCTTAAAGCATGCTCAAATCTACATGAAATCACTTGATCTCTTAATATGTTGCTTTAGGATGCTAGATCTACCTTAAAGTCAGAAACTTTACGTGTAAAAACAAACCATGATGATGATTTATGTTAGAATAGGTCTTTTTAGGTTAAAATGTGCTTTTTGGTGATTTGATGACAAAATGCATGTTAAACGTGTTAAAGTTGCTTGATTTATGTTGGTAAATGCCTATGGATACTAGATAATGAATTGCATGTATGATCAGAAGCTGTTAGGTTGATTTTTAGGCAAATCCGTATGTTTTTCGCGACCAGCGAAACTGTTGTTCTCTGGGCGAAACTAAGTGGCGAAATTATATCTCCTTCCAGCGACACTGACCAGCGAAACTATAGTGTCGCCGGGAACCTGACCAGACCAGCTCGAGCGAAACTATCGAGCGAAATACCTGAACGAAAGTTCAAACCAGTTTCTCTGCGAAACTAGGCTAGCGAAACTGCGTCAGCAGTTTCGGGCGAAACTAGCCTAGCGAAACTGTGTCACCGGACATTGCCTAGCGAAAGTGCTGCCCGTGCACCTAGCGAAACTGCCTAGCGAAACTATGCTAGCGAAACTAAGACCTGACCTAAAAACCAAACTTGTGAAATTTGCTTAAGTGTTATGCCATGACTTGCATGATTTTGCCATGATGAAATATGTTTGATATCTGATTCATATGAACCCTTGTTTATGATCAACCATTGGTGTCGTGCGTCGGTATGTCGAGTCATAGTGCAACGTGCTATGTTATGGGCCATAGTGACGTTAAGTAAAGAATAGACACGAAACTAATACTTAAGACCTAAACGTGTTCTAGGTCTTCGTTAAACAACAATATTGGATTTACTTGAAGTGTAGCAGTGCAACCAAAGGTGAGTGTCACTAACCCGCTTACCGTGAGTCCGATGGGCCACACAAAATAACTTAACGAAAACAATGCTGATAAACTCGAGAGTCTAGGCACCTCACTGATAAACTTGAGAACTCGGGATGCTCGGCACCCACTTGATGAACTGGAGTGTTTTATGGGAACACTTGTGAACTCTAAACGAACTGTTTTTCTGAAACAAAACTGAAAACGTTTTAATATGGCTAGTGTAGGTTAAAGTCTAAACCATATGATATCACATGTTTTCTAAGGATGCCTTATAACTTAAAAGTCCTCAACTAAAATTGTGCCATTAATTGTAAAGCGAGGGGATGTTGGGTAGATCTACTGGAGTTTGACAAACTCCGCCCCGTGGCACGGGGAGTGCACGGAGGAACAATATCAGCCTATTTGACCGTGGTCCCGAGAGGACACGGGGGAGGCAGAAACCGCGATGACTTGGTCCGCACCGTACGGGATGGCTCGGCCCCCACAAAATAAGTCAGCTTTGGTACAAACTTCCTTAGAGCATGGAACAACGGATTAGCTACCCGCGATATCGGTTGAGTCCTTTAACTTTACGGAACTAGTACATACCCGATGACGTGGTCACGGACAAACCATTTATAAACTGAGAATTAAATACGAGCATTGCTTTTCACAAATAAACATTTTGTAAGTATATCTTGACATGAATTATGATTATTGAGACCGGGCCAATGCATGACAAGCCCACTGTGAACTCACCAACCGTTAGGTTGACACTTGCGTGGTTTAAACTTTTGCAGATCGCTAAGGAGTATCCGGAGCGGGTTGGCATGGCACTTGAAGACCTTTGTTTTGATTTAAACTAAATTGGGAATTTAAAACAATGTTTATGTAAAGCACGTGGTTAGTGCTAAGAAAATATTTTATTCCGCTGCGTTGTGTTTGAAACTTTGATTTATAATTTGTGTTTGAACTAACCCTGATTCGTTTAGTATTTGTAACTATGGTTGTGGATCCTGGTCTAGTCGCGCCCCTTAACGGTATAAACTCCGTTAGTGGTATTTTGGGGGTGCGACAGTTTACATATGTAACTACTGATTTACATATGCAAGTCTTGGGTTTCATATGTAACATTTCTATAATAAACATCAGCAACTGATGGATTTGTTTTCTTTTCGTAGGTATGGATTTTGCATCAAAAATGAAGATTATTATCAAGATCTAAAGCATAATTAGGGTTTTATATATATTTTTGTTAGGTTGTTATATTTCTTTTGTTAGCTAGTTTATTCTTTTGATAATTTTTAGATATGCCGGTTCGTATACAACATTTTGTAATGTTTATTGTTGATTGTAATTGTTTGTTTATATATTAATAAAATTTATTTTGTTATATTTTTTGGTTATACATATCCTGATGAATTTACATGTGTAACAAGCAGTGAAAAATTCTGTTACATATTTAATAAAGTTACATATGTAACCAATCTGTCTTGGGAATTGAAAACGTATGAGAGAGAATGTTTCAGAAAGTGTGTAAGAGGGGTGTCAGAATCCAGAAAGTGTTTATTGTTGAATTAACCATTATGCCATTTTATAATAATGATTAACTAGTGATGTAGAAGCATGAGGGTCAAGGGATTGGTTTTATAGGTTTTCCATACTCAAGGTGGTTTTCATTATATCCCATCCTATATATATATATATATATTTATATATATATATATATATGAGTGGAACAATACATAACCTTAATTATATACATAAATCAATAACCTATTCTAGTCATCAAGAAGTTGCCATGTGTCACTCAACAACCTTTTCCGGGAGGGGTAAAATGGTCATTTACCCCAAAAGAAGAATACCCACACTTTTAAAACGACTCTAACTTTTTTTCCAAAGTCGGTTTTTATTAAAAAAAATATCATTGGATTAGTCACATTTTTATCTTTAATTCAGATGTTGTCCTAAATTTTTTTGGAAAAAAAAATTAAACGTCCATCTGAAATGTAAAATAGCATTGTGCTTTTTTGTAGCACTGGTGCATTTCTCTGGGTGCACTGGTGCACGTTTCTGGTAGCACTGATGTTAATGACAGATATTAAAAAAAAATCGAAATAAGTCGGGACCACACTCGAATTAAAAATAAAAAAGACAAGTCCAATGGTATTTTCTTTATAAAAACCCGACTTCGAAAAAAAAGTTATAACCGTTTTAAAAATTAGGGGTAGTTTTCTTTTTGGGTAAAACGCATTTATACCCTTTGTAGTGTAAAAAAAAAAGTTAATGACACATGTCACTCATCGAAGACATGATTCTTTAATTTAATAGATATAAAGTGAGTTATTGGGTTATGTATATAATTAAGTGAGTTATTGTCAATGATCCCTTCTCCTAGTGGTCAAGGGGGAGGTGGTAAGGCTTTGTCTTACTTGGAGGTAGGGGTGTTCAAAACCGGATATCCGAAATTTCGGATAGTTGATTTTCACTATCCGAATCCGTATCCGAAATTTCGGATATCCGAATCCGTATCCGAAATTTCGGATATCCGAATCCGTATCCGAAATTCGGATATCCGAAATTTCGGATACGGATTCGGATAGCGAATTGGATATATCCGAATTTTCAAAACAAAAAAAAAGTAAAAGAAAAAATACATTCAATCTCTAAAATTACTAGTGATAAATATCCAAATGAGCAAATAGTCTAATACAAGTACATTAGATAGTCAAATACCAACAAAAAATGAAAAATGTCTCGATTTTGAAGCTCGAATCTGTGTGCAACAAGCTCGATGACAAACTACAAATCGACGGTGTAAGGCAATGAGCCAGTGAGGGTCGAGATTTGGAGGACGACGGGATCCAAAGATGCAAAGAGAATGAACATCGGAGTCTAGAACTTTAGATTTAGGGTTTCTTAAGTTAAAGTATGTTAAACTAAATAATATATATAATTCAATATTTTAAAAAATATATATTTCGGATATTTTTCGGATATCCGAATATCCGAAAATGTTCAAAATCAATATCCGAATCCGAATCCGAAAATTCGGATATCCGAATTTTGGATATCCGAAAATTCAGATATCCGAATTTTCGGATATTTTAACTTCGGATATTTCGGATATTTCAGATTCGGATTCGGATATTTTTGAACACCTCTACCTGGAGGTCATGGGTTCAATCCGTGACATGATGTTTCTGGTGTAGTTTAGGAGTAGATTAGAGGGTGTGTGTATTAGCAGTTCAAAAAAAAAATAAGTGAGTAATTGGCTTAATAAAATTAATATTGAAGTTGTAAACTTTATGTATATACAACATTAGCACATTTGAAAACATGCCACACTGAGAATTTGCTCAGTTACCAAAATAATTCAACTATATAACTAATGAAACTCAATTTGTCTATTATATGAACGAGTTAAAAAAAAACTGAATAGAAAATAACAAAAAGTTATTCATTGCATAGTGTGAATCTGAGATATATGGATGTGACGTTTGAGTTGTTTAATCGGGTACCCTAATCCCCACAACCATACTTGATGCTTATGATTAATATTAAGTTGGTTTTGATGTTCTAAAGTAGCGAGTCAATTAAACACAAACATTAATCAAAATCGTAACTTGTTATCTTTTGAGACGAATGACTTTGTGTTTCTAAATAGACGAGTAAAAGACCCCGCGCGTTACTGCGGGTTAAAACCTTTTGTCAAGATGTGCATACATTCATATAGTATAAAAGTAACCATAGTCATAGATATTAGAGTTGTTTTTTACAGACAGCAAACCATAGAAAGTTAATTCAACATACCAAAAGAAAATTACTTAACTATTACATCACAAAAGAGAGTTACTTGACTCATGTTTTCAACATTTTATGTATGTATAAGAGGTAAGTGTAATTACATTTAAGATTCATAAAGTGTAGACAACAAAAGCATGTAACTATATGACCTTCAATTGCTCTGAAAATGTCTTTCTGTTAACATGCCCGTTACTACGGTTAAGTGCCATTTTTATGTTCATATAGGTATTAAAGTGAGAAGTTTTTTTCCTTAGTAGTGATATTTCACATATATGTACATTCAACAAAAGTTACAGGATCAACACAAACGGTAGTTCTACAAAACTATTGTTAGATTATCCTTCTAAGTTTTGTCATAACCCATGTCACAAAACAACCTCTAACTTTCTTCATAAACCATGTCAACTGATTTTGGTTCATTCTTGTTTTTCCTTCATTCTTTTGGTAGGAGTGAGATCTGCATTAAAGAAATATGAATTATATTATGAATACAAATCATGTATATGGCAAGTACGAATTTTTTTTAGAATATTTTGGAAACTCTAATCAACGTATATCCTCCTCCTTGGTTTTGAAACAAAAGAGAATCTTTGTATTAAACACCACACTTTATTACTAAAAATCTTACCTTTGATATTTTAAATGATAATTGCTCCTTAACAATTCCGAAATTAATACACCCTAAAGCCTAAGCACCTACAATTCAACAAAAGAGAATACTTTAAAAATAAAGCCACATATGATGTATGTCATTAGCATTTTATTTACAATTGAAAGAATCTTTAAATGACTATAAGAAAAAGGAACTTACCTCAAATAAGTAGAACCTCAGCACACCTGCAAATGTAAACCAAAGAAAATGCAATAAATTGTGATGTGAACTTATACATGCTATCGAATATGACAATGTTTATGAAATTGACATATGAGTACTATACAAAAGATATAAACCAAACAAAATTAACTAAAAAACCCCAAAAAGAAACATGCACAGGTCCTTATTCTATAGTTAAACACATACCATCTTTCAGCAATCGGTAGGGCTGCTAATCTGCAAGGGATGAGTGAATGATAACTTAGCAGTAATCTTAATTTAAGTTGTTTGATTCCTAAACATCTGGTGCTAATTTTCTAAAAAAGACAGATTGAAATCATGATGCTTTCAGATGACTTTCACTGGAAAAAAAATCCTCAAAAGCCTTAGGGGACTTCATTTCGGATAGAGGCTGTTTGGGTAGAATGATATAACAATTCTAGTAAGCTTTAAATGCACTTAGTTGGTTGGGTGTATAGGAGATTTTTTATTCCAGCAGCGGTCACAGATTTTCTAATGAACCAAAGTTTGTGAAAAATATACATAAACTTCTAATCAAATCTCTAAAACGTTTTTGCTGCATCTATGGAACTTCATTTTGTATCCTACCTTATTTTATTGGTCTTATGAAAGAACACAAATAGATACATGTGACTCTCCAACACATACATCACATTGTATTTACCATTTCCTACATGTAATATAATCATACATGCAAGTGATAATGCAACTACCTTTTCACCATCACCGGAATTTGCAAAAGAAATTCAGTTCAAACCTCAATAAACCCTAGCTTAGATAAATAAATCAACACCCACCACTATATATATATATAGGGTAAGGATCCTGCGAAAACTCTTTTTTTTTTTGCGAAAACCTAAAAACTAACACTAAAACCTTCATAACTTTTATATACGTTAATATTTTTCTATGAAACTTGCACCAAAAATCTTAAAATTCTATTGTCTTTGATTCTGGAAAAGAAATTGATATTTCGGGAAAAAAATTTAGTGCACATGTGTATCATTAGTGCACATGTGCATCATTTTCATTAGTACTACACAAATGAGAATTGTCATGTGAAAACATATTGTTTAGGATAAAAACATTTAAAAAAACTAAAATATTCATAGAACTAATGATAATTCTACATATGCACTATAACTATTAGTTATAGTGCACATGTGTAGCATAAAATTTAAAAAAATTTAAAACGTTAAATATATTTTCAGAGTTAAAGATAAAACAATTATAAGATTTATGGTGCAATTTCTCTTTTATAATATTAATGTATACGACACGTATAAAGTGCTTTATTATTAGTGCACATGTGCACTAATAAAAAACCACGAAAAACTAACAAAATTATAACGTATTTGATGCGATTTTTCTAAAAAAAACATTAACGCATACTATATGTATGAGTTTTATTATTAGTGCACATGTGCACTAATAAAAAAAGACGAGACGTTAAAGTTTTTTTTTTTAATTTTTTTCCAGAATTAAAGAATTCATAATTCTAAGGTTTTTGGTGCAATTTTTTTAAAAAAATATGATCGTATGAAAAAGTTATGAAGGTTTTAGTATTAGTTTTTAGGTTTTCGCAAAAAGATGTGGTTTTTACATGATCCTTACCCTATCTAAACTATATAATAAACAAAAAGTTTGGTGATACTATAATTAGTAAAAATGGACACTTGTCATCACCACAAAATTTTGGATTAAGTTAAGATTTTAATAAATAATTATCCAAATACTAAATTTCCATATTGGGTTTATTTAGTTTAAACTTTTAATAAGTAATTATCCAATAAAAATTATTCAAATACAAATATTTATATTAAAGTTAGTAATTATCCAAATACTAATTTTTAATATTAAGGTTAATATTTTATTCAAGATAATATTTTTACTTCATATATATTATATTTTATTAAAATAATATATTTTATTACATATACTTTAATATATTAATATATATGTAATGCTTCTAATACTTTATTTATGTAATATTTTAATTAAATATTATACATGTAATATAAAATATTTTATTCTATTTAATTTTATATTTCTTTTACTTTAATTAAGTTTAAATTCAAATTTACTAAGTATTTCACTTCAATATAATAAACAAAATCTTTTTTATTCTGTGACTAGATTTTGTTTTATTTTTAACTGTAAAAATCCGGTTACCCGGGGTCTCATCATAGCAAACGATGTTACTCGCGACACGTTACAACCTCAGTCCGTGCGAGTAATCAAGACCCTCTGTGTTGCACATCCATCCAGAGAAAACTCACTGTCTAAATGCCCTGACCTTGCTATAATTACTGAGAAATTTTTAGATAGTTATAAAAATACATAATTGTTGTAGATTATGATTATATTTATAGTTTTTTTTAACTTAGCCGTGTAATACACGGGGATAAAAAAACTAGTATATATATATATATATATATATATATATATATATATATATATATAGGGTTAGGTTCAAATGAGAATTTTTTGTTTTGAGAACTTTTGAGAACTAAATCTCAACTACAAATTTCAGGGGGGATCACTACAATTCATGGGAGGGGGGATACATGTAAATAAACTTGTGGCTCAAATTAGTTCTTTTTAGTTCTCAAACCAAATTGGTTCTCAAATGATCATTTCCTTATATATATATATATTTATATATATATATATATATATATATATATATTGTGAGAACCACGAGAACAGATATGAGCCACACATCTTAACCACCTTTTAATATGAATGGTCTAGATTAATTTGAATTTATTTAAGTTAAATCAAAATTTAAAAATCTATTAAATAAATAGAAAATGACACTTATGTAATTTTCTATTTGAATTGAGATGGCAAATAAGGTGATGTGACATAATATTTACTTTCCCCCTTTTTTTATATCGTTAATATGTTTTTATACAATAATAATTATTTTTTAAATTACACCATTAAATAGGAAATTTTTTATCTTTAATTTGGTTATAGTCTCGTTATTTTTTTATAATTTTTTTTCGTAATTGTTGGTACCGGATTTCAGGATATATTGAGCAGCTCGCATAGGCTCGCAAGCACTTCACGGTAAGGATCCTAAAGTTTATTTTTAGCTAACGATTACCTTCCATTTGTTTATTTTTTGAAGATTACCTTCGGTATGATTCACGTGTCCTAAAGACTCGGTCAACTAATAGAAAACGTGGACCAAATGGACGCTAGTTAAAAGACGTGAGATTAGTTGTTAGTTTTTAGGAAAGTAGTTGTTATGTAATCTTTTATATATTGAGCTCTAGGTTCACACACAACACACAATACTCGTTCTGGAAACTCTCTGTAACACTTAGAATACGAGCTCACTTCATTTGTACTTGAACAATTTTCCGTTAGATAAAAGTTTCAGGCAGCAGGCACTTTAAGCCGGCTCCCGAGGTTTTTTGCTAGGATCCTTGAGGATAGGGGTGTTCAAAAAAATCCGAATCCGAATCCGAATCCGAAATATCCGAAATATCCGAAGTCGAAATATCCGAAAATTCGGATATCCGAAATTTCGGATATCCGAAATTCGGATATCCGAATTTTCGGATTCGGATTCGGATATTAATTTTGAAAATTTTCGGATATTCGGATATCCGAAAATATCCGAAATGCATTATAATAATTTATTAATTTTTATATATATATATATATATATATTTTAAATAATTTAACAAACCCTAATCTAATCCCATATTCCCAAGTTTTATTTTATCTGATCGTGAATCCCAATCTAACCCTAAATCTCTCAGACTCCCGTTTCCGACTCTCCGCTTCTCCCTCTCGAGTCTCGACCGTCGTTCTCCTTTCTCCGGCGATTGAATCATAGGAACGCCGGTGCTGCCCGCTCCTCAGTCTCGACCGACGATGTCCACTGCCTCACGCCGCTGATCTGAGGCCATCGTAGTCACTCCCGTCTCTGTTGCTTGCATACTCCGTCTCTGTCTCCCGTCGACCGGATTTGGTGAGTTATATGATCTTTTTGTATTATTTTGTTTCTTGTTCCTAATTTGGTTGCATATTTGGCTATTTGCATCGACCGTTTCCGTCTCCCGTCGGCCGTCGATCATATTTTAGAAACATTGGTTATTGTTTTTTTCTTTTCTTGAGTTGTACATTTAGAAACATTGGTCATATAACCTGTATAGTATAAATTGAATCTTCTTGTAGTTGTTAGTTTGAAACTCATCAACAGTAGGTCAGTAGCTAGTATGAATGTATAAGTTTAGTGAATCAATTTGTAGTTGATAACTATTTAGTATGAATCTGTATAGTACAGATTAAATCTTTTTAGTTTGAATCTTGTATCATTTGTTTATGATTATATATGCCTATAGAATCTATTTATACATGGGAATTTGTTCTAATATATGCTTATTTCCTTTTAGTTATCAATGGACAACCCAAGTAACTCAGCCTCTGAACTAGTGTCTGAAAATGAGGTGGTGTCAAAGGCTAAAGGAAAGAAGAAACAAACAAAAGTTGGAAAACCACCAACACCAAGACCACCCTCTTTTGTAAGTGAAACTCTTCCTAGACGTGTGTCAAAAAAAAGATCTAAAAGGTGGGATCATTATATCGAATGTGACGAGCTTGATAAGGCCGAATGTATCTATTGTCAAAAAAGAATTGGTGCTGCAACAAGTATGGGAACCACTCCCTTAAAAAATCACACACTCACGTGCCCAAAATACCCTCCCAATCTTGATAAAAAAACAAAAACTACTTGATCTTGAGTCGAAAGCACGTGTTAGTGATGATGGTTCCATTGAAACCACTGTAGTTCCTAAGTTATGGGAGTTCGACCAAGAATTAATTAGAAAAGCTTTAACAAGAATGTTGATTGTTGATGAGTTACCTTTTTCTTTTGTGGAGCGGGAGGGGTTTCGTGGATTTTGTAAAGTTATTAATCCTCATTTTAAAGTACCTTCTCGTTCAACTACAACAAGAGATTGTTATAGCTATTTTATTGAGGAAAGGAGAAAATTAGTCAACATCTTTAAGAATTTGTCCTCTAGAGTATGTTTAACCACAGACACTTGGACTTCGGGCCAAAATTTATCATATATGTGTTTGACTGCTCATTTTATAGATGATGATTGGCGTCTACATAAGAGAATCATTAATTTTTGTCCTATTGTTGGTCATTCTGGGGTCCTAATAGGAAGAGCGGTTGAGAAGTGTTTGATTGAATGGGGCTTAAGAAATATTTTGACTGTGACGGTAGATAATGCTAGCTCTAATGATGTTGCTATTGAACACTTGAGAAAGGTTTTTAATCATTGGGAACGTGGTGTTTTGAAGGGTTCTTTTTTACATATGAGATGTGCGGCTCACGTTTTGAACCTAGTTGTTAAAGATGGGCTTAGTAGTTTGAGTTTGTCAATAAAAAAAATTTGCGCTCTTGTGAAATACGTTAGGTCTTCTCCCGCTAGACTTCAAAAGTTTAAAGCTTGTGTTGAAGAGGAGAAAATAGAAAGTAAGAGTTTAGTGTGTATGGATGTTGAGACTCGATGGAACTCTACCTTTTTAATGCTAGACTCCGCTATTAAGTTCAAGAAAGCATTTTCTAACTTATTATTGAAGGATTCTAGTTGTGAGAAAGAACTTAAGAAATGTGATGGTGGTTTAATTCATGAGTGTGATTGGGATGATGTTAGTAGTTTGTTGCCTTTTTTGAAGATTTCTTATGATGCAACATTGAAGTTTTCTGGTTCTCGTTATGTGACTTCAAATGCTTATGTATATGAGGTATTTATTATAATTGGCACGGCGATTCATAATTACACTAACCATCGAGATGAATCAGTAAGGTCAATGGCACTTAACATGAAAAAAAAGTATCAAAAGTATTGGGGGGAAGTTAGTAAGCTCAATCATTTTTTGTTTATTGCTGTGGTTCTTGACCCAAGAAGAAAGTGGCAATATATTGAATGGATGGTCCAAGAAAAGTTTGTAGACGCAAGTATCACCTCTAGTCTTGATGCTAACTTGCGTACTTTATTTGAGTCTTATAAGAAATCAATGCCTCAAAAAGAGAAGGAGTTTGATGTATCATCATCATCATCATCGTCATCATCATTTAGTTCTAATCGGGTGTGGGGTGATGATCCGCAAGCAGTGGATATTGAAGAATTAATGACTAAGCGGTTTGAAATGGCAATGGGGTGTTCAGAAACAAGCTTGAAAAAAACCGAGTTAGACAAATATCTAGGGGAAGAACGGGAACATGGGGACCAACGTTTTGACATACTAAAATGGTGGAAAGTTCAACAGTGTCGTTATCCCATTCTTGCTAAGATGGCTCGGGATATACTTGCCATTCCCGTTTCTACAGTTGCTTCCGAATCAGCTTTTAGCACCGGGGGTCGAGTGCTTGATTGTTTCCGAACTTCATTAACCCCAAGAATGGTGGAAGCCTTGGTTTGTGGACAAGATTGGTCGCGTATTTCTAATAGTACAATTACAATTGAAGAGATGTTACTTGAAATCGAGAATATGGAAGAAGAAGGTTAGTAATAAGTTCTTATTATTCATTCTAATTATATTGTTTACTTGTATATTATTTTTAAATATTTATCTACTATATCTCAGGTTTGAAGAATTTGACATTGGAACAACCCACAATTCTAATTGATGAAACAGTTGATGAAACGGTATGATTTCAATAATCTTGAAAACTCTTCAATTAGACCCATTAGTTATTGGTGCTCTTTTTATTAGTGAGTCACATTTGTATGTTTTTGAGTTATTTGTATGTTTGTGGGTTTTGACCCATTCGATTTTGGCAGTTTTGAAGTTGTATATGGCCTACTGTTTCATCAAATTAGGGGTGTTTGTTATTTGTTTTGATTTGACAGTTTTGAGTTTGTAGCAAAGCTACTGTTTAAGTAATCCCAAACACCCCATAACATGTTCAGTAAGTTTTGTATGTGGCTATCAATTCATCGAATTTTTGTATTTATAATGGAAGATCTTGTTTCTATCTTAACATTGATTATTATTTGCAACCTTTCTCTACAAATTTGAATTTTGAAGACTTCTTGGTCAAGTGAAAAGATTTGAAGACTTTTGGTGGAGACAATGTTAATTTTTAGTCGTTAATTTGGTGTGACATTTAGTTTAAATGTGACTCGTATTTTTGGGACTTCGACTTAAGACAATATGTAATTCTATTTTTAATGCGGTTGTCTCCTATTATTTTTTGTTGGTAAAAAAAATTGTGAATTCGGATATCCGGTTCACTATCCGAATCCGTATCCAAAATTTCGGATATCCGATTTTCGGATATCCGAAATTTCGGATACGGATTCGGATAGTGAAATTCAACTATCCGAAATTTCGGATATCCGAAATTCGGATATCCGAATTTTCGGATATCCGGTTTTGAACACCCCTACTTGAGGATACTCAGGGATTCCCGGATTTTTCCCTCGTTACATCCTTGTGTCAACGTCTAAACTTACATTTTCATTGCCAAATTCATCAAACACGCTACCTCACTTACAAAGTTTGATCAACTAATTGCTTAGGCAGTTTTTGACGAAATAATTTGGCGCCCACCGTGGGTCAAGTGGTGTTTGAATTTAGCCAAGAGCCTTGATCTCCTTCCTGCTACCAGTTTCTGAAAATGTTGACTCAACCAAAGATTACTTCAAAATCTATTCCATCCACCAAACCGACTGTTAGCACCGGTCTTCCTCCAATGTCAAAGAAAACTTCTAACAACGATGCTAAAAGAATGGAACATCCTACTCTTACTGGATCACAAGGTATGTCCACCGACCCTGCCATTTCTAATAACGATTTATATGTTTTGA
Source organism: Deinandra increscens subsp. villosa (assembly GCA_039602395.1). Taxonomy (NCBI): domain Eukaryota; kingdom Viridiplantae; phylum Streptophyta; class Magnoliopsida; order Asterales; family Asteraceae; genus Deinandra; species Deinandra increscens. The sequence goes on from JBCNJP010000025.1 coordinate 55,341,355, forward strand.
TCAGGCAGATGAAGACTCACGTGGATGAACAAGCCAAAACCAATGAGAAAATGATGAAGGAGATCATGGAATTGAAGAAATCAAAGAAACCAGTAGAGGAAACTAACCCTTTGATGCCGAAATCACTCGGTTTTGACTCCCCGGAAATATCGGAGCAGCCAAAACAGAATGCAAATTCCTCTACTGTCCCAAAGTCAAGTGTTGCAACAACTACGGCTGCGGGATTCTTGGGTTCTCAACATCAGAAGACTTCCGGGGTGATAGATTTGGAATACTCCGGATTCTACTCCGAGCAGCCCCCAGAATCTTACTATAGAGGTTACGGAAGTCAGCAGCCACCGAGATGCTTGAACCAGCAGTCGACCGGATTTTCAAGTCGGCAGATGCCGAGACTCTCAGTGCAACTACCTGGATCTCAGCCTCAGCGGTTTACGACGTCCAACTTTCAAGAACCTTGGAGCGAGTAGTCAGGGGCACCTACTACTCAAGTGCTACAAGGATCCTCAACTCAGCCATTCCCGAAATTCCAAAGCCGCTTCAGAGCTGCTGAGGATCCCCAATGATCCTTATTTTCTAACCCTTCTGTCTCTGCAGGCATGTTTCTAAGTTCATCTCAGGAGATGCATGAGGGAGACTTCATCTCCATGCAAGTGGAGACCACAACTGAGCCGACTATCCTTAGAGATGCTGGATATGGACCCCAAATCCGTTCTCAGAATCCCCAGGCTGGTAACAACTTTGATAATATTTATGCTAATCCTAACCAAGGAACTATGCAGGATGCAGGTATCAACCCAACTATAGCCAGGGAACTTCAGAGGCTAAAGGACATGATCTCAAGTGTCCCTGGCGTTATCCGTCCGATTCCTGAAATGCCTGCAGGCAGTCACAAAGTTTCCAGGTTTGCATGGCCCATTTGTGACGTGGAGATTCCAAAAGAATTTCAAACTACCAACATGAAACTCTACGATGGGACCACGGATCCTGAGGAGCATGTGGCGCAGTACAGGGAATGGTTGGAAATCAACCCCATCCTAGTAAACATCAAGGAAGCTTGCCTTTGCAAGGGATTCAGCTCAACGCTAACAGGACCCACCTTGAAATGGCTGCTCAGTATCCCTCCTAATACCATTACTTCTTTTCCGCATTTAGTAAACCTGTTTAATAACCAGTTTTCTTGCGGCAGAAGTTTTGAGAAGCTCACAGGTGACTTATACAGGATAGTTCAGAAGTCCGATGAATCCCTTAGGGACTACGTAGCTAGATTTTGTCGAGAAGCTCTGGATATTCCTAACTTGGCTATGGCAGCTGTTGTAGAAGCTTTTAAGATGGGACTTAGAGGGGATTCCCGTTTTTATGATGACCTAGTTATGACTCCTTGCAGGAACCTTGATGAACTCAGAACGAGGGAATTGAGATTCATCAGGCTAGAGGATGATAAGAAAATCTAGAAAAGGAGCGATGTGTCAAAACCTGAGTCCACAAGCAGAAGGACGAATTCTTCTGGAAAGCAACAATGGTCCAAGCCCTATTACAGGAGTGATAATACTAGAGTCAATGCGGTTGAGGATGAGGAGGATGAAGAAGACTTCCCCAAGGTATCTGATTATTGATTTTCGGTTGACATAAGTGGTTTGTTATGTTCTTTGCAGGATCTAGGTGATAAAGTCAGGTGGCCGTGGAAGTCCGAGAAACAGAGATCCTGGAAGGATAAGTCTAAGTGGTGTGCCTACCATGAAGACTTTGGGCACTTAACAGACGATTGCATAGCTCTTCGAAAAGAAATCAGCTACCTGCTCAGCAAGGGGCATCTCAATGAATTGTTTGGCAGAAAGAAGAGCAAAACTCAGGATGCTGCCGCGCTGCCCAAAAGAGCGCAGTCACCACCAGCGGATGCCAAGGTGATAAACTTTATCTCAGGAGGATCTGATATATGTGGAGTTCCCTTCTCCTCAGCAAAAAGACATGCTAGAGAAGCTAAGATGGATCAAGGGAGCCGACTAAAGAAGAACGCGATGTTGACTGAAGACAAAATTATTTCCTTCGACGAAACTGATAAGCTGGATATTCAGGATCCTCATCATGATAGTCTGGTAATCACATTATGCATCGCTAACCATTATGTTCACATGATCCTAATAGACAACGGCAACTCGGTCAATATCATTCAGTTTGATGTGCTAAAAAAGATGAGCATCCCAGAGGAGGAAATTATCCCAAGATCCTCGGTGTTAGTTGGCTTTAGTGGAGAAACCAAGCATACAAATGGAGACATCAGGCTTCCTGTGTACGTTGAAGGGGTCAACTCCATGCAAAAATTATGCGTAATTGACTCCCTCCCTTGTTGTAACGTTATTTTGGGGAGACCATGGATCCATGACATGAAAGCAGTTCCGTTAACTTACCATCAGTGTGTGAAGCTCCCCACACCTTGGGGGTTGTAAGAATATTGAGTGATCAACAAGAAGCCAAAGACTGCTACACTTCGGCTATGAAGAATACCGTGAAGCCCATGCCAGCATAGCAATTAAAGGCACCAGCACGAAGAATTCGGATGACAAAGGAATTAGAGATCAAAGAAGTTCAGCTAAATCCTGAGGATCCTGAAATTAAATTGCTGGTAGGACCTAATATCCCTGGGGATATTGAAGAGCAGCTCGTGAGCCTCCTGAAGTCCAAAACTACCACATTCGCATGGAAACACGAGGATATGACAGGTATATCTAAAGATATTATTACTCATAAACTTGGTATAGATGAATCTTTCAGGCCCATACATCAAAAGAGAAGAAAGTTCACTCCTGAGAGAAACATCATAATCCAAGAGGAACTTGATAGGCTGCTCAAGTCAAAGATGATCAGAGAAGTTAAATATCCTAGATGGCTGGCTAATGTGGTGGTAGTCCAGAAGAAGAATGGCAAGCAGAGAGTATGTGTGGATTATACATATCTGAACAAGGCCTGTCCCAAGGATCCATTCCCCTTACCACATATTGATTCAATGGTGGATGCAACTGCTGGGCATGAGATGCTAACTTTTATGGACGCATCCTCAGGCTTCTAACAAATTCAGATGGAGCCATCAGACCAAGAAGACACATCCTTCATGACACCCACATGTATTTATTGTTATATTGCTATGCCCTTTGGTTTATGAAATGCAGGTGCCACATACCAGAGGCTTGTCAATATGATGTTCATAGACCAACTGAGGGACACCATGGAGGTGTACATAGATGATATGGTGGTGAGGTCCAAAAAAGTTAAGGATCATCCTAGGGATCTCGAAGCTGCTTTCGATATCCTAAACCAGTTCAACATGAAGCTAAATCCTGCCAAGTGCCATTTTGGTGTAAGAGCCGACAAGTTCTTAGGCTATATGGTTACTGAAAGAGGAATAGAAGCCAGCCCCGAGCAAATCCAAGCAATCATAAACTTGAAGTCTCTAACAAGTGTGAAAGAAGTTCAAAGATTGACTAGAAGAGTAGCAGCACTTAACAAATTCATATCAAGATCTTTTGAAAAAAGCAAAGAATTCTATGATATACTGAAGAAGAACAATAAGTTCGAATAGGGTGAGAAACATGAAGCTGCTCTGAGCTCCTTGAAAGAATACTTGTCATCTGCTCCACTACTAATGCAACCAGTCAAAGGGGAGCCACTCTCCTTATACTTAGCAGTCTGGGGCAGCTCAACAAGAGTTGTACTTGTTAAAGACCATGAAGGACAACAAAATCCGGTATACTATGTAAGTAAAACATTATTAGATGCTGAAACGAGGTATTCTTACTTAGAAAAATTTATCTTAGCTCTTGTTATGGCTTCTTAAAAGTTAAGGCATTACTTTGAAAATCATGTTATTTATGTGAAAACTAATTATCCTATTAAGTGTGTCTTGAGAAAGCCAGAAATGTCAGGATGAATAGCGAAATGGGCAGTTAAACTAAGTGCCTATGACATCATATATGAACCAAGAACAACAATAAAGTCTCAAACTCTTGCAGACTTTTTGGCTGATTTCAGCAGTGAAGTACTGCCGGAAGTTGAACTAGAAGTCAAGTAGCTCCAAGAAGCTTCAGGTAGTTGGATATTATACACAGATGGAGCCTATAACTTCAGAGGAACAGGATTGGGTGCACTGCTTAAATCGCCACAGGGGGACATTATACCTCTATCTATACATTATAAATTTAAGGCTACTAATAATGAAGCCGAGTATGAGGCTTTAATTGCAGGATTAGAACTAGCTAGAGATATGGGTAACCAACATATTCAAGTTTTTATTGACTCCTTATTACTAACTAACCAGTTTATGGATCCTATGCAGTGAAAGGTGAAAGACTAACCAAATATCTAGACCTTGTCAAAAAATTAACATTATCTTTTGAAAATTGCAGCATATCACAGGTGCCTAGAGAGAAAAATGCAGAGGCTGATGCTTTGGCAAACTTAGCATCGTCTCTAAGGATCCCAAAAGTGTCAAGATTCCCATAACTCACATTCTAACCCCAGCAATCGAAGAACATGAGGTTAATGATGTCACAGCAGATAAAGACCAAGAGGTGATAGATTCTCAGGATCCTCAAGGATCCTGGACATATCCCATCAAGAAGTTTATCCAAGAAGGAGAAATCCCCAAGAACGAGAATCCCAGGATTTTCCGAACAAAGGTAACCCCATATTCAATAATAAATGGTATTTTATACAAGAAATATCTTGCAGGTCCATACTTGATATGCCTGGAGCAGCGTGAAGCGTATGCAGTACTCCAGGATATTCATGAGGGAGATTGTGGCAATCATGCTGGGGGCAGATCACTGTTTTCTAAAGTGTTAAGAACATGATACTACTGGCACACCATTAAGAAGGATGCAATGGCTTATGTTAAAAAATGTGATGCGTGTCAATGGCATAGCAACATCCTCCATCAGCCTGCTGAGCCGCTCTACTCGATATCATCCCCATGGCCATTTATGAAGTGGGGCATGGACATAGTCGGTAAGCTACCTACAGCACCCGGCAGGGGGGGAGTCTTTATGCTGGCAATGACGAATTATTTCTCTAAATGGATTGAAGCTGAAGCATTTGGAATCCCATCATAAATAGTATGCGATAATGGGTCACATTTTATTGGTAAAAGAACAACTGGTTTTTGTGAAGCATGGGGCATCAAGATGGTGACTTTAACTCCTGTACATCCACAAGCTAATGGTCAAGCAGAGTCAAGTAATAAGATCATCATCAACAACCTTAAGAAAAAGCTAGGAGCCAAAAAGGGAAAATGGGCTGAAGAGCTCCCATTTGTGTTATGGGCTGATAGAACAACTTCTAAAAATGCTACTGGGCAGACGCCATTCTCCTTGGTGTTTGGTTCAGAAGTTGTGATCCCTACTGAAATGGTGATGCCAACTGCTAGAACAAGTTGCCAGGATCTTGAGGCTAACAATCAGAAGCTCCATGAAGATCTTGAAACAGTTAACAAAATCAGAGATCTTGCAAAGTTCAAAATGGCGGCATACCACCAAAGAATGGCCAAGTCTTACAACAAGAATCTCAGGATCAGAAAATTTCAAGTAGGAGACTTGGTACTTAGAAAGGCTTTTCAGAATACTACCAATCCAGCTGATGGGAAGCTTGCACCTAAGTGGGAGGGTCCTTACTTAATTGATTCAGAAGCTGGAAAGGGGGCATATAGATTGGCTACTATGGAAGGTGAATTGCTTACAAGAGCTTGGAAAACATTTCATCTAAGTCATATTTTATGTAAGTGCCCTCAGGATCCTCTGAGCTTCCCAGAGGATCCTCGTTTAAGCTTCAAATACTTCGGGTATGTCTTTGATTCTTATTTCAATTTCATATTATTATCTTTATGAAGTGATTACTGCCTTAGGCATCGGAGGGGTGTTAGCCAAGCTAACACCCACCCCTCACCAAGCCTTGAGTGTTTTGTAGAAGTTTTGAGCATCCTGTCATAAGCTAGAGGCTGATCACCTCTCCTAAGTCTAAACCATTCTGAATGCAGTCAAAGGTTTAGGAGGTTTTCACCTTCTCGTTCACCAATGGAAATCGCCTGGAGCACATGACCCTTTCCAGGAGCGCACGATGGTGGCCTATGGTTCAAAGTAGTGCAACCAGTCCATCTAAGGGTGGCTGATAATTTCATCATTGTTGGCCATAGAGTGCATCTCGAAAATGGGTGGCAGATGTGCCATCCCAAAAAGATCCTAAGGTTTTTGGCATTTTCATGTCAATAAAGGTTTAGGCACTTTCGTGTCTCTCAAGTTTTATGGGCTTTACCCTATGTTGGCTTAGTCCCAAGTATTTTTGAGCCTGACCTCAGTTTAACAAAGGCTTTTAATGTTTCCACATTAACTAAGGTTTGGACATGTTCATGTCTCAAAAGTTTAAGGGCTTGACCCCAGTTGGCTTAGAACCAAGATTTACAAGGCACCTTGTGCCTCAAAGGATTAAGATGGGCTTGACCCCTGTTCGACTAATTCCTAAGTGCTCGAGACTGATTCTCGGTTTTATCAGAATTTCATCAAGTCTATCTCAAGGATTCATAAGGATCCTTAAGGATCTTGACTGTCATAACAGTTGGAAGATTCTTGAACAGGTGACATTGGTAATGCGGATATTACACGTTTTTATCACTAACTGAATATTGGTTAGCATCATGGTTTTTGGCAAGTTTTCTAAAATCTTGAGTTTTTAAACTAAGTAATGCTACTGAGCATCCTATAAGATCCCAGTGAACTGTTTTTCAGAAATCGCAACATAATCAAAATACAAACAACACACCATGATGATCAAAATGCTACTAGATTACATTCACGCAGGAAATTAAAAGAAGTTGACCCCAGGCTTCGTTTTGGAACCCAAGATCCCTCCACCTGAGGCCAACCATATTGTCTGAGAAGCTTGGACTTCGCCTTGAAACTCAAGGTCCCTCGATCCAAGCTTCTAAAAGTTAACCTACTATTTTTTAGTTTCACCATACCATTGTTTACAGAACCATCAACCAACAAACAAAAACAAACAAAAAATATGGGCTCCGACCTAGTCAAGATTGCCTTCATCGCCAACCTTCTCCTCAACAACTTCCACCTCCTTACCCTTGCCCTTGTCCCTCCCAGTACCAACATCCTTATCCACCACCATGACCTCCGGCTTAGCCCCATTAACAACCTTCCCAGCAGCCTCGTCCCTCTCAGCCGTTAGCCTTTCAAGGCTCTCCTTCCAATCCTGAACCGACCAACTCTCTAGAGTGAAGCCTTCAGCCTATGCACTAATGGCCATCTCGATCATGCACTCGAGCACGCTGATCGCAGCTGAGGACTTTGAATTTTGATCGGCCAGCTTGAAGGCCTGAGCAGCAGCAGCCTCTTGCTCATTGAGCTGCTTCTCATGGTGGCGATTCTTGCTTGCAGTGATCTTACCCATTGGCTCAATGCGGAGCAAGGCTTCATCAAGCTTGAGTTCAGCAGCTTCAAGCTTTTGCTCGGCTGCTTCCAGCTTGCCTTCAAGCTCAATGACCTCGTGGCTCAGTTTATCAATACCCTACATCAAGTCAAAGTGGATCAGAATCAGCAAGGGAAGTATTCTATCTCTAACTCTAACATACTTCTCTATTATTTATGTACACTTACAATGTTCACCACAGCTTGCAGAGAGAGCAGCTTGTTGGCTGCTTGAACAGGAGGAAGGCCATCAAATCTGTCCATATTAATAGTGGCATCAGAGGCTTTGCGCTTCTTGGCAGATGAGGTTTTGGATAGAGTACTAGGAGGCCGAAATTTAGGAGCTGAGATATCTTGGGGGGCCTTGCTGCTGGTTTCTTCGGTTTTTTCCTTCTTGGCGATTAAGAACTTGAGGTCTTGGAAAGAGAAGTTGGAGGCTGAACCTAGAGCTTCATCAAAAACAGATAGGAACCAGTTTCGCAAAATGGTAAAATGCAGCTTAAAACGAAATGAAAATAAGTGCCTTCAAGTACCTGCAGACATGGTCTTGGATGGGCTTTGAGATTGTTTAGAGGTGGTCCGAGCACTTGCTACACCTTCAAGAAGGTAGCTTCTTTCAGAAATTGGGATGATGTAGAGTTCTTGGAGCTTCTCAGAAGAATCTCGGGCAGGCTTGATCAATGCTTCAAATTTGGGAGCTGCAAATACAAGAATCAAACAAATCAGTGAAAGAAACAAAAGAATTTACAGAATCAAAATAGCACAGGAAACTCTTCCTACCCCTGACGACCCATTGGGTAAGAAGGTTCTTGCAACCGGTTAAACATTTCCTTTTGACAAAGAAAAACTGGCTTCTCCAATCATGATCATTGAGAGAAGCCCGGGAAAGCATTTGGGCTTCTCCGGTTCTGGTTTTCAGAACAAACCTATTGTTACCATGGGTGCCAAGCCGGTACACTTCGCAGATTTCAGAAACCCCAATGTTCAAGTCACATGTATGATTGAGATGGTGAAGAGAGTAGGGGATTCGCCAAACCATTGGCATGAATTGAGAATAGGCTAAGTGGGTGACTGAAAAGAACTCGTTTACCAAAGGAGGAAACGGAAATGTCATGCCGATGAGGAAAGGGTAGTACAGAAAACAGACCCAATCGGAAGAAATATGGTCAGCTTTCAAACGAGGGTCATAGGGGCGGAATTTAGTCCCGACGGGGAAGCATGAGGATCGCTGCAACATCTCGATCTTGCGATCGTCGAAATTGCAGGTCTCTTCCTCCGTCGTCGGAAGTAGACCTTGATCGGTGAACCCGTCGGCCACATTGTTAGAAATAGTGGCGCTTAGAGCAAAGCATCTTCTTGCCCATCGTTAAAAAACTCAAGAAAAAGAAGAGGGAACTGACCTGTGTAAGATCGGAGAAGCTCTAGGGTTCCCGAAAGAGATGTGAAGGAATATGAGAAAAGGATGGAGCTTTTAAAGCGAGATATGCCAACGGGAACTTCGCTTGGGAGTTGGGCCGAGCTAATTTCCTTTGATCATGATTGCATTAGCGATAAGATCAGAAAATTCAAATTCTTGACAGCTGGCTTACATGCGTCATCCGCCAAAAATTTGAGGGCAATTATTGGTACCAGAGTTCAGGATATATTGAGCAGCTCGCATAGGCTCGCAAGCACTTCACTATAAGGATCCTGAAGTTTATTTTTAGCTAACGATTACCTTCCCTTTGTTTATTTTTTGCAGATTACCTTCGGTATGATTCACGTGTCCTAAAGACTCGGTCAACTAACAGAAAACGTGGACCAAATGGAATCTAACGGCTAGTTGGAAGACATGGGATTAGTTGCTAGTTTTTAGGAAAGTAGTTGTTATGTAATCTTTTATATATTGAGCTCTAGGTTCACACACAACACACAATACTCGTTCTGGAAACTCTCTGTAACACTTAGAATACGAGCTCACTTCATTTGTACTTGAACAATTTTCCGTTATATAAAAGTTTCAGGCAGCAGGCACTTTAAGCCGGCTCACAAGGTTTTTTGCTAGGATCCTTGAGGATACTCAGGGATTCCTGGATTTTTCCCTCGTTACATCCTTGTTTCAACGTCTAAACTTACATTTTCATTGCCAAATTCATCAAACACGCTACCTCACTTACAAAGTTTGATCAACTAATTGCTTAGGCAGTTTTTGACCAAAACAGTAATTTTTTAATATATGTTGTTACATGTAGGTAATGAACAATTACATATGTGTAGCTAACATATACATATATGTAACGAACAGTTACACGTATGTAAAATATTAAAAAATATAAATATTTAAATTTCTCTCTCATTGATCAGTATATCACATTTTCTTCTCTATCATTTTCTGTAAACAAATATCTATCAGGTAAATGCCCAAACACATTTTCCGCAACACATATTCTTGCTACAACCACGTAGCTGGTTTTTACAAGCCTGAAGCATTGTGTAACAAAAATGTAAACAAGTTTTTACATGGTTGCATGCTCGTAGGCATCTGTTAAATATTTGTTGTTGTCTATATTGCATGATCATATGAATCTGTTACATGATTGCATCTTCTTACATATACGTTACCTTTTCGTAACAGAGTCCTACCAACTTGTAGTAAAAGGTTACCACCTGTCGAAAACTAAAACCATAATAATACTAGAACCAAAACAATACCAAGATCTCAAAATTATCAACTTTTTTAATGCATGTAGTTACATGTATGCAACGAACAGTTACGTATGGGGTAACAAAGAGTTACATATATGTTTTTACACTAATAAAAGGGTGTATCAGGTTCTTGCTACATCAATGCACATAATGTTACACACTTGTATCATGTTCTTGCTATATAAATGTAGCGAGTTCTTACATACTTGAAGCATGGTGTAAAAACATGTAAACGTGTTTTTACACTAATAAAAGGGTGTAGATTGTTGTTAAATTGGTGCGTACGTTCTTACACATAGGAGTTAGTAAGAAAAGTATGAAAAAGAGGATCGATAATGAGGAAATCCAAGAATACCAAATTAAATGGTGTATAGAAGAAGTAAAGAAAAGGTCGATCTCATGAACAATCAGGTATGGTTAAAGTAGGATTGAATCTTGTTCCATATATGTTACATATCACTCTATGCTCGTAGGTATATGTTACATGATTGTTAATATATTGCATGCTCATAAACATTTGTTACATAGTTGCAACTTGTTACATATCTTTACCTATTCATTATAGAAACCTACTAACAAGTAGTAAAATATTATTGTGTTGCATGTGCACATAATGTGTGTATCAGGTTCTTGCTACACCAATGCAGTGAGTTCTTACAAACTTGAAACGTGGTGTAACAAACATGTAAATAGGTTTTTACACTAATAAAAAGGTGTACATGGTGGTTAAATTGGCGCAAACGTACTTACACATAGGAGTCAGTAAGAAAAATATAAAAAGGGATTGGTAATGAGGAAATCCAAGAATACCTAATTAAAAGGTGTATAAGATAAGCAAAAGAAAAGTTCAATCTCATCGAACAATCATTTATGGTTAAAGTATAAATGAATCTCGTTCCATATATGTTACATATCGCTGCATGCTCGTAGGCATATGTTGCATGGTTGTTAATGTGTATATTGCATGCACGTAGGCGTTTAATGAAACTTTTAAAAAAGCTTACAGAAGTAAAAAAAATGTAAAAAAATATATATTTAAAAAAAATAAAAAAACTAATAAAACGTTTTAAGAAAATAAATTAAAATTGTAAAAAAAGTTAATAAATTTTTTTTAAAAATGTTTAATAAAAGTAAAAAAAAGTTATATATAAACGTAAAAAATAAGTAAAGAAAAGTAAAAAATATTATATTAAAAACATAAAAAGTAAATTAAAAAAAAAAGTTTATAAAAAAAATAATTTAAAAAGTAAAAAAAAATAAGTTAAAAAAGTACTAAAAAGTTTTAAAAAAGTAAAAAAAAAGTCATTAAAAACGTAAAAAGTTAAAAGTTAATAAAAAGTTTTAAAAAAATATTAAAAAATGAAAATAAAAACGTTTAAAAAACTTAATAAAAATAGAAAACATTAAAAAATATTAAAAAACGTAATAAAAAACATAAAAGAAGTTCTTTAAAAAATATTTAAAACAATTAATCTTGACTAATGAAAATATTTTGTAGTTAATAATATTTTAATGGAGTTTTGTCTTTTTGTCATATAGATAAAAAACTTTATTGCTTTTTTTTAAATTAAAATAAGTAAAATTGTTTAGATTCAAATGAGTGGCTAAGAACTATTTCACAAATTTCTCACAATAACTTAAAAGTTCTCAATTGATTCTAATTATATATATATATATATATATATATATATATATATATATATATATATCTAGAGGGTGACTCGCTCGCGCGTTGCGACGGGCCACCGTAGTTTTTATAGTATGATGGACTTTGTTAACAGAGTAACTGATGGCTAATGGCATGTACTATTCTATTAATTAACAAAGTGCAGTTTTTTTCCCTAATGGCATGCACTTTTTTTTTATCATTTTCAAACCTTCACCACTAAAAAAGTAGTGCATGACCATCAGCATGTCTTGCCTTTGCAAAAGTTTAGGTTCACAACTGTTTCAAGCAATTCATTTTACTTGCATCTTTAGAAAAAACTGCAGATGAACAGCAGGTATGCTCAAAGAAAACCAACGAAAAGGACCCTGCCAATTGCTTCATTTACGAAATAGGTGCCCTATTACCATAGACCACTTGTTGGTCAGTCTTCTTTTATTTTCACCTTCTTTGCTAACACTTTTTCCTCACCTGCATTACATGATTTGTGATTGTTATGAGTATTTTTATTTTGGTAAGTTTTGTTTGTAGCTGTTTTTTTATGTCTTATGTATGATGCTATCTAAACTTTCAACTTCATATATGCTATATATTGACATACAATTTCTATTATATCAGACACTTTGACAACCCTCTGAAATATAAAAAAACTAAGAAACATACCACATTACATGTCATGTAGAAGGCAAGTGCTTATTTTAACATGCATGTACGACACCTATTTTTTTTTAACATGACATCAAGTTATACAAAATGCAGGAAAAAATATAAATGAAGTTAGATGGTAAGTTGATACGACAACAAATTTATATGGCATATAAGGATTGGTCTAGAAAACCCACAGTAAATTCATAGTTGTTCATATATACTCCATTATAGATTGCAGTTCTTTACTTGGGTGTGTTTTTTTCCACAGATATGTGCCATGTCCTTTATGTCGGATTTGGTAACGGGTTTAATTATTTTGCCTATGTTTAGGAACTTATTTTTTGAAAGTTCTGAAGAACTATTTTTTAGAAGTCGTTGTCCAGTATCAGCTTAGTATGTGGAATTACCTGGCGAATCACTGATCTGCTTTCGACTTGTATTGGGTGCAGGTGTTTGTGGTTTGCTCGGAGCTGCTGAACGGAAATCGGTCCTATATAAGGAAAAATGAAGAGTGATAAATAACTATGACAAATGTAGTGAAGGTGTATACGTCAAGTTTCTCTTCTTTGTAAAATTGATTCTCACTTATATTAAAAGGTACTAATGACCAAAATTAAGTTGTTATATATTTGATTCTAAGAATTGAAAACTATTGAAATTGAGGTAACATAAGCACATTCAAACAAAGTAAACATAAGAATTTACTTGTAGTACCTTGTAACTTTATGTAGCAATGCCATTAACAACACTTAAGAAACAGAAACCAAGTCCCTACCAATTTGAAAGTTTAGGTTAGTAAAAGGTGCATATAACGATTATATTTACGATAAAAAATGCAATATTAACAATCTGTAAAAACAGATCAGCACTTATAGACGTCCTTCCTGTAAATACACAACAACAAAAACTGCAAACAAAGAACCATTGATGACAAGTGACAGACCTAAAATATGTTCAAATTTAATGAAGTAATCCCAAAACAGATCAATGTCTTAAAAATCATCATAACAGACCAGCACTTGTAAATACTATTTGGTTTAAAATAAAATTATAATTTTTTTTATTGATTGTTAGCTCCTTAATGAAAAAAAAAATATATAACAGCTGGAAGCCACATCAACTAATGCGGATATACGGAATAGTCTTAATTGAGTGAAAGAAAATCTTAGAAAATATATAAAGAATGATCCTTATAATTATTTAAACAACAACCTAAAGTGTACTTTTATATATAAAATATATATTCATGTCTTATTCTTAAGCCTAACCCCAAATCAAAGATTATTGAAGATTTAAAGGTAAGCTACCATCAAAGGCTGGTAAACTATGGAGTGAAAAAATGGTAAACTTTATTATAAACCAAATACACTACAATCAATGCTATTTTTTGAAGAAAAAAGGACAACAAAAATCTTTCAAAACAGTCATAAAAACACCAAGCAAGCAAAAAAAGCATACCTTAAGACATCTCTTCCTGCAAACACACAGTACCAACAATATCTGCAAAGAACATAAAATTGTAAGAGACATAAAACACAATGTTGAAATATAGTACAAAGAACTCTAAACCCCCCTCACATCTACCATGAATAGCAATACCCTAAGATAACAGATAAAGAAACTGAATTGAACACAAATGTAAACATCAAACCACAAACTAATCTATAATCTACGGATAAACAACATGCAAGGAACAAAAGACATCCAAAAGTGCATTAATCCCTAATCAACCACAACACATACATTACAAATAATAACCCCTAAAGCAAACCGAATCCATCAAAATAGTGAAAACCCCCAAAACTCAAACAACATTAAGTTTGATAGCAACATAGACCAACACTGAAAAACCACCTTGACATTAGTACCTTTTAATCTAAGTGAGAATCAATTTTACAAATGTTTTTCAGTGTTGGCTCGGCAAAGACCGAAAAAAACCCCATATATACCACAAAGTTGTTAAAAAAATCACCTTGACATTAGTATGGTTAGTCACTTATATATGTTAACATCAGACTTGACTTCACTTCACATTTTGCATTCTTAACCTAATAAGCCAAAGTGGCGTGAGGGAAACAATGAACAATTACAATAAATCAATGCATCTATTACGAATTATCCTGTTAATCAATTTGAATAAGCTAGCAACTTTTAGTAACAACGAAGCAATAACATAGAGTGATATATCAACAAATCCAGTTAGTCACATGATCACTCCAAATGGCAACGAAAATAACAAAAATATGAATCAAAAGAGGAACATTATTATACAATTTAAGAATCAACAGCCAAACCTTTTTCATAATGGGGCAATGAAGGAGAGCATGATCCGAAGTTTCAATCTAGTCACTTCCAGCGACACTAATGAACAATAATTAAGAAATCATACTGAAACCCTAAATAAAATACCAAACATCACCATAACCATCAATCGCCACCACTACCTCACAGATTTGAAGATCGGGAACCCACCTAATACAGACTCTCGAGACGGCGATGACTATGGCAGACGATGAAGATGGCAGTGACGGTGATCGACGGCGACTATCAGCAAAAGAAAACCAAATAACACAGATAAACCATCCATCGCCACCACAGCCTCTCGGATTTGAAGTCCTAAACGAAACACCCATCGCCACCACAGCCTCAGAAACACACCGCCTACCGCCACTTCAACTTCCGGCAACTATGGCGGAATCGGAATCGGGTTTCATGGCGGAGACCACCGATAGTGGGTAAGAGAGAGAGACTCGGTAGTTTTGAATGGGGGTTTCCGAGAGATGGCAAATCTGATTAAGAAGAAGGGGGAAGTAATGGGTTTAGGGTTTGGCCACCCTTACGCCCTTCTTGGCTAAGAAAATAAGTTGTATCTATCCTATTGGCCATCAAAACACATGTAAATTAATCATTGGCTAGAACCTAATAGTAAACTTACTTAGAAAAAAACTTGTAAATTGTATATATATGTAATATATGATATATATATATATATATATATATATATATATATATAATAAACAAAAAGTTTTGTCATACTTTAATTATTAAAAAAATGACACTTGTCATCACCATAAAATTTTGGATTAAGTTAAAGTTTTAATAAATATTTATCAAAATACTAAATTTCCATATTAGGATTTATTTAGTTTAAAATTTAATAAGTAATTATCCAATAAATAATTATTCAAATACATATTTTTTATATTAAGGTTAGTAATTATCCAAATACTAAATTTTAATATTAAGTTTAAAATTTTATTGCATATATCTATTACTATATATAATACATATTGGAGAGAGAAAATGGAGTGTCTTAATTTTAAGACGCGTACAAGTCAATATGCAATATGTACAAGTCGACAAAGCGTGAACATGTTGGCTAAGAGGCGGTACTTCTTTTGTTTTTCGAATACAAACCCTAATTCACGTCCATTTTGAATTTTTAGCCGTCTCTTTCCGGTATTCTCTTTCAAACCCTAAATCTTGCTTCCGCCTTCTCTTCTGATCATCTGGTAGACGGTACTTCTGATCATCTTCAATCTTTCACCTTATCTTCTGTTTTGTGTCTTCAAATTGATCAAGTTTATCCATGGCTGGGTAAATCATTGAAGCAAAAGAGTACCAGTGCGACAAGCAAACAAAAATGAACAACCACCACATGGCTGCCGCTTCCGTTTATCGTCTACTGGTTCAGGCAAGTTCGTGTCTTCGTCCTTTTCAGGCAAGATCTTATCTCTTCCGCCTCCTCACCATGCACCCTCAAAACCCTAAACTTCGACTGCTACCTTCACAGAAATTTAGGTTTTTCTTACTTCTATTCTTCATCTACAGCAGTCCTCAGATCGATTCGAAGAAAGAGTCTTCCGTCTTTCTCCACATTTTTTCCTGTGTTTCCACCTCGGATAATCGCTATAGCGGGGGATTTCCCTGACTTGTAATAGCAGATCTGGTTGAATCTTACCTCAGGTAAAGGTTGTCTTCTCTGTCTATGTATCAACTAATTAAGGAACCCTAAATTTTATGCAGGACGAGGAAGATGGACTGATTTGATTTTGGAAATCACATTTGTTGCTTGCTTTTGCTTCAAAACGTTGCTTTATCAGTTGTTATTTTCCTTATGCTTGGTCTCTGATGGGTCAGATAGAATGCAGATATGGTTGCTTTCAACTACGAGTTGAAAATAGAGAACCAGAATCCCTCCGTCTACCAGTAAGTTACCTTTTGATGATTTCTTAAAGATGAAAAATTGCCTTTTGCTCCTTATTATTTTCGATAACCCTGAACCTAAATAATGATTTTACCACATATCTTTATTAATCGGTAGCAAATAAGAATATTGTGGCTACTGGAAGTTTTCGGGTTGTTGAAAGGAAGAAATTGGTTAATTGGTTAATCACATCAACTTGGTTCTTCCAGTTTTCAAAGTGAAATGGTTAGAGAACAAGGTTGCGTTGCTTCAGCAGATGAAACTTTTGTGTGTGTTTTTTTCTTTTTCCGTTTACATTCTGATGTTTCTGTAGACAAAACGTTGTATACCAACACCACCAAACGCTACAGCATTGCCACCCATTGGTATTATTGGTTTGGGTGGATTAGTGAGTCCAATAGGAAGGTCTACTTATTATTCAACCCTTAAGTAATTGATATGAGACTGAGTGAGTTGCTTATAATGTTCTTGATTTAAACTTCTCTTTATGTTATAAAGGTTATAAATGTTGAAATCATAAGAAATAATTTTCACTCATGCTCAGTTCTTTTTGCAGGTAGCTGTTTTTTGTTGCATTCATATTGAAATATGAACTCTATTTTGGATTGAATAGAGGAAGATTTATGTGTAAGTTTGTTTTGATCTATACACCCTATCTTCACATTTGGAACCTTTTGGATGTGCTATTTGCCTTTTAAATTGTATCCACCATTTCCAATAGGGTTGATTCATACATCTATCGAGTGAACATTCCCTTCGATCATGACTTGTTGTAAGTAATTAATATTGATTTATATTTTGGGGGTTCCTTTTTGCATCTATGTTATTACTAATTGCCTTAAGGAGTCAGGCCCCTCTCTATTGAATATTTCTGATGCATTGTATATGAATGACCTTTAAAAAAGTTACCCCTATTTAAGTAGTTGTGCTTAAAAGGGTGAAAATGATAACTATTCTAAAGTGCAAAACTTAATAAGAAGGTATGAATTCGCATCCTTATTTTTTTCTTCTAATTTGGTGAACTTTGACTTATTAGCTCATCAGTACCTCAATATTTTTTTTGTGATGCAGGAGAGGCAACATGTGCCTCTGTTCATGGTGCCAATCGGTACCTGCAAGTGACATACACCATAGGTACAAATGGAGCTTCTTTGGCTTAAGCTTGGATAAAAACTCGAATTCTTTGAGTCCAAGCGGGCATTCTTTACTGGTTTTGGTATTTTTCCCAGTTTTGAATTTGACGTGTTCCTAGGTAAATATGTTTGGCTTCATGTCAACCTTTTAACCCAACAATTCTTTTGTTTTAACCATGTTAAACGCCTA
Source organism: Deinandra increscens subsp. villosa (assembly GCA_039602395.1). Classification (NCBI taxonomy): domain Eukaryota; kingdom Viridiplantae; phylum Streptophyta; class Magnoliopsida; order Asterales; family Asteraceae; genus Deinandra; species Deinandra increscens. Next base: position 55,359,344 of record JBCNJP010000025.1, read on the forward strand.
ACCAGAGAAGAAGTTTGAAAGGGAAATGACAAATCACACTAGCTTTTTGAAAGAGTTTGTGTCCACATGCTCAATGAGATTCGAAGAAACATTCATAAATGTACGCCTATTTTTGTAATTTCGTTTGTTTAAGTGTCTCTTCTAGGCTTTTTTTTCTCTTTAATTTCCACCTTAATTTTTGTTGTTAGGTCCAGATTGGAGAATGATTTTGATGTGAACCAGAGGATATTTGTGCATTCATTAGCCAATGGACCTGAGGTATGCTCTTCCTTGGTTTTTATGTTATCAAGTTTAGTATTTCATAAAAGCTTCCCTACCATTCTGTGGTCTTTCATAGCCAATGGACCTGAGGCACCTAATAGAGGAACAAGATCACGAGAAGGATATGGTGAGCTATTGAATTTATTATTGAGTTGTTTATGTGTCTATTAGCACAGATGAGTCAAACAAGTACATGGTATGGACTTTGGGATCTACTTTTTGCCTTTTGCCTTATTTGAGAATTTATTCAAGCCCCTCCACTAAAGTTCCAAACAACACGCTCAAGGATCTGTTTTTTTTTTTTTTTTTTTTTGCTTTTTGCCTTATTTGAGAAATTTGTTCAAGCCCATCCACTAAATTTCCAAACAACACACTTAATCCACTTAATGTTATGATTTTTCTTGATATAATTTTCACATTTTTGATAATCTTTTAATACATGCTAATTGATTGAAATTGGTGCTGATGTAATTTTTACTATGGATTATGGATGGAGACTAGATTAGAGAGTTTTATGATACAAGTTGGTACTGCTACACAAGGAGGATTATTTTACTGCTGATATTGAATTTTGGGCAGGTTGGGTAACAGTGAAACACTACCAAATTGGAGTCTGGAATATAGACTTGCATTCAAGAAGTAAGAAAAGAATCAGGAAATAGCTTTACCAAAATGAAGAAGGCAACAACATACAGAAATCAGTTGATTTCAAGTAATGATGGGAATCTATCACCTGAGCTGGAAGATTGTGCAAAAATACTCAAGGGATCTGTTGCAGGAGCGTGTTGTTGTGAACATCGTATGGTAACCTTTCCTTCCTTGTTTTAGTGATAGGGTTGTGGTCATTTGATGTTTAATGTGGCCATGGTAGTTTGCTTTAGTGGTTCAGAACTGAGTTCTTTATTTGATGGTCGATTTTAAAAGTCTCATGATTCATGACAACCATGATGTGGTTATGGAAATGCATCGTGTCAGTTGATGAACCACATATTTTCTGTTGTTCTCTATCTTGTTTTAGAAATCAGAAACATGGCTTTAGGTTCAAACATCCCCTCTAGCTTGAATGCAAGCATACCGGCATTTTATCATGTAAATACATGTTCTTCTAATCTCTTCAGTTTATCCAATTCATACATAATGTGATCAGCTTACTATGAATTTGCTTCGCATCATTTGTTCTTTCAGAATGATAAAGTTTGAGGTCTGCATTTTTTTGAGGATGGTGAATGGGTCGATGTTCTACTCGTGTGCCATTCCATTGTCATAAATATTGGTGGCCAAATTGAGGTAGTCATTATAATCTCTTTTGGGGATGTTTGGATACATGTTTTTAGATTTTTTTATTTTATTTTGGTGATTATGAGACTGATTTGAATGCGAACCTGACTGGTTTATGGATGGATTTGCATGTGACTACTAATGGGAAGTACAAGAGTGTGACATAGAGTTATTGCTCAAACAGATGGAGCAAGAATGTTAATTTCATCATTTTACAACCCAGGAAATGATGCTGTGATCTGTCCTGCTCCAACTGTATCAGAGAACAGGCAACAGAGAAAGAACATTACTCAAAATTCGTGTTTAATGATTGCATTAAACTGTATGTAGGCTTTAAGTTTCAGGCAAAGGAGTCGAGGGTTGAAGCCATGAAAGTTAAATTATATTTTTTAAATAACAAAGTATTATTATTATACTTTAAATTTTATTTTATTTTTGTTTTCTTTTTTGAAGCAGTAGTTTCTAAAAGGGTCTCAGCAAATTGTGCCTACTAAGTGTATTATAATAACAAAACTATGATGTACTCATTTTGAATTAATTATTATTTGACATTTAAATCTTTCGGTTTGCAATTCTTTATGGTCTGTAATTTAATAACTGCTGCTCACATATCTTAGTAAATGACTTAAAAAAACCTTCTAAAGTTTTTTTGACTTCAGCACCACTATGTTGCTGGGAAAAAATAACAGTTCACCTCATGATCCGTTTTGTAGTGCTACAGAAATAAGTAGACACTTCATAAATTTGGTATGCTATTGCATTTTGGCATTATCTATGTAGTTTGTTAACTTCTAAAAGGAAAATTGGATTTTAATAATACGAATTATCACTCATTAGCCGATAATAATACGAATTATCACCTTGGCACACAATAATACCAATTAACCATTCTGGTCTCTAGAATGATACACCGTTAGTTTTCATTAACGGTGTTAATCTCTTCCTGACGTGGAATCTGACGTGGCCTAGTAGTTTGCTGACGTGGCTTGATTTGGAGGGTTCCACGTCAGCAAGAGACTAACGATGTTAATGAAAAACTAACGGTGTATCATTCTAGAGACCGGAATGGTTAATTGGTATTATTGTGTGCCAAGGTGATAATTCGTATTATTATCGGCCAATGAGTGATAATTCATATTATTAAAATCCAATTTTCCTTTCTAAAACATTATGTTATACAGTTGTAGGGTTGATTTATAATTATCCAGTTGATATGATATGTAGTATGTTGGTTGTGTTTAAGCTATATAATGGAAAAGTTGAATTTTGCGGTGCTGCAACAATGATACGCTTCTCTTTTACATGTAGCTCAAAGGCCATTTTTTCTAAAAAGATGGTTATAAAAGTGCTTTTTAGACATATATATATTTTTCATATTGTTTTTTTATGAATATTATTTTTGATTTAGTATTCCATTACTACATCTTTAATATATAGAGTTTTCAATATACTTTATTTTGATCAAATCTTATCTTAGTTGCTAGAGAGTAAACACCCTATTACCAAAACGGTAAGCACATGAATTGTTTTAATTTACATTACGAGGAAGATGATTTGGTATGTTTTAAATTTATAGTATAATGAAAAGATATTATATTTATTTGACCTATTGAAATAAAACAATTGATGTGATGCTTCCTTTGGACCTCATCAAAACTATCATCAAAACTATTATGTTCATGAATTCAACTTAAAACACTGTTTATGACCGATTGCATGGTGTACGACACATATTGACTTCCTCACTATGGAATTCATTGACCCTCGGATTTTGATTTAAAAAGTACTATGTTATTACTGATATCTTAAAACTATGTTGATGACTTCTATCTTACAACTCATTTGGTTTTAAATTACTATGTTTGTGACCAATATATATTTCAATTCGGGTATTTGTTGTTATTTGTTTGAGTTCTAAAAAAACGAATACCTCGATGTAAATTGTCGTGCCGCCATAACAAGCGAACAAATAAACAAATAGCGCGTTATAGTTTGTTGTGTCACTGCAACACGCGAACAGAAGACGAATAACACGCTATACACTGTCGTCGCCGCAACGCGCGGGCACACGACTAGTATATATATATATATATATATATATATTATATTTAATTAAAATAATGTATTTCATTACATATACTTTAATATATATAATACTTATAATACTTTATTTATAATAGTATCTTAATTAAATATTATACATGTAATATAAAATATTTTATTCTATATAATTATAATTTTTTTACTTTAATTAAGTTTAATTTCAAATTTACCAAGTATTTCATTTCAATATAATAAAAAATCCTTATTTTCCGTGAATATATTTCTTTTTTTTTAACTTCAAACATCCGGTTACCTAGGGGGTCTCATCATGGCAAATGATGTTTCCCACGACACATTACGACCGCAGTCCGAGCGAGTAACCAAGACCCTCTGTGTTGCACATCAATCCCAGAGGAAACTCACCCCTAAATGCTCACTGTCGTAAACCTCTACCCACCTATAATTACTCATAAAGTTTAGATAGTTATAAAAATACACAATTGTCGTAGATTATGATTATATTTATAGTTTTTTTAACTCAGACGTGTAACACACGTGTAACAGATGGGGATAAAAAAACTAGTATATATATATATATATATATAGGGGATGAAACTAATTATGCCACTTGTCACTAAAGTTACTTTTCCAAGAATGGTAGAATTGTTATTTACATAAAAAGAAAACTACCACCTCACTTTTAAAACTGTAACATCCATGGTCTATCCATTTCTATTGTACCCGATTCATATTTCATTTCAATGTAATTTCAAGGATTTATTCAATAAAGAAGCCACTTTCGTTTTGTAAGGATCGAAAATACCTTCACGCGATACCAAAGTCTATAATCACCGTGCGGAATCCGGTGATCACAGTTAATTCGAGAAACAATAATAAAGAATACGATGAACAATAAGAAAAACAATAAACAAACGATTGCCGAAAGAAGAACACTTGAACACAAATATGTCGATCTCTAGGAGGCTAGAGAAATCGACTAACACCCTTGTATTATCACGCAATCAACAACCTCTCAAAGAGGGATAAGAAATCTATATATATAGGCTAGCTAAGTGTGGAGAACAAGTTACCACAAAAACCCTAAAACACTTATTGAATTCGGCCTAGGCCCAAGGAGACCGAATTCAAGTGCTGGCCCACATGAGTTAGCCCAAAATGTCTATCAAAGTTTGCCCAAACCAATTACAAATAAACTCAAACAGTCATAACCCAAGACTAATGCAAAAGCCTTCAAAATATGTCTCCACAATCTTCCCCTAGGCTTTAGCATTAGCAGCTTCCATCTACATTCTGAATTGCCTTGAAACATTCACCGTGACAGGTGAATACCACAACTTCTCCTCGATTATCCTAGCAAGCCCCCTTGGTGTAATCCTTTGCAGCTTGTTCATCGTCTTCTGTATGTGCAATTTGATGACGACTGAGCACCTTAATGTCTACTTCATAAAATCTCAGTAGATCATGAACCTCCATCACTGTCATAGTCTTGGATTCACACATGATCTTGGCAGTACTAGAATAACTACAATAAGCCCAAGACTTGAAGTATGACAAGCACCCTTCAACATGCTTCATGGGTTATGGGATTGTCTTTGTCTTCTCAGTAGGAGGATACATCTTCTAACTGAACCTTTTCTTCGTTCCTCCAAACCATAATCCTGTATATTTCTTCAATTTAGAATCAACATGTAGAAAATCGGCAAACACTTTGAATCCACTCTTCATAGCCTTATCCAACTTCTTCCAAGAATGGTTTGCATAGTCATTATTGGATGGATTTAAGAAAGGTGCTTTATGCATTGAAATCAGATCCACTGTGGTCCAGGAGTAAAACTAACTCCATTGCTTGTATTACTCGAAAGGGCTTGGACCCTTTCTCCTGACCACATACACATGCTTTTCTTCGTCATACATCCAGCTTTTAACTTCTTGCATGATTCCATGACCATCATGATAATGCTTACCAGGCTGAATTAGGTATCTTTCGGGAGAATAAGCAAACATTGAAGTTTCCCACAGACCATCTCTGTCTGCTGCAGAAGTTGTCATGAACTCTACTTCTCTAGCATCAATCTGTTCCTTTGGTTCATCATTAGCAGGTGGCTCAGAACTTTCAAGCGCATCAGAACTAGCCCCTTTGTCACCAGTAGTTGTACCACCTGAGCCTCCACCTTATGGATCCTGATCTCTTGTTCTGGGTTTGCTCTTCTTAGAACCACTAGGCTTCCCTGTACCTAGATTCTTAACGTGTTGTTGTAACTGACTGATTAAGTTGGAGAAATCAGTGTTGATTCTCTTTTGCTTTTCTAGAGCAGATTCATGGTTTTTCTACACATCTACAAGTTGAGAAATCAGCTCTGCTTGATTTATAGTCTTGTCCTTTAGACTCTTTATCTCTGCTCTTAACTCATTTTCCAACAGATACTCAGGAGTTTCAATTGCCTTTCCCTTGTCAGCCTGTGTAGGTGGAGCAGAAGATGAAGACTGTCCCTGAGAATAGGACTGTCTTGTAGATGATCTGGGGGGTAGCTGGCTTCTAGCATCTCTTCTTTTTCTTGTTGGGTTTATTGGGTTTGCAGCAAGGGCTTCTTTCATCAATTGAGCTGCATGAACTGCCTGAGAAGTCAAGTCTTCATTTAGAGAGGTACCAAGGGGAGGATCCTGGGTAACCTTCTGCTTCTTTGCTATTCTGACCTCTGGTTCTTCAGACTCCTCATCTTCAATGATCACATCATCAAGGTAACTTCCATAGTCCAATTGTTCCTCATCTTCAAACTACAGAGCATCAATCATTATATCATCAGTAAGCATCTCATCTGCCCATGCATCATCAACCAGGATATTAGAGGCAGTCTGTTGTGTTGGAGGTGCACTATGTTCTTCCTCCACAAATGCAGTAGCAAGAGGTTGAACTTCAGAAAAATTACCAAACTTTTCTCCAAACACATATCCTGGCTCTGCTTCTCTCTTATTAGGATTTATAAGTGAGAACACATCAAGACCCATGGGCTTCAATTCAAGAGTTTCACCAGATCTCCTAAGATTAGGATATCTAGAGTCCAATACCAGTTGTATAAACCTGGGTACTGCAGCAAACTTTTCATCATCTCTCTCAATTACTGACTTTACATCTTCAAAGACAGCCTTTGACCAGTTGAATCTCCATCCTCTGATAAGTGCAACCATTCCATGTGTGTGAAGCCTGTTGAGCTGATCACTTGAACTCTTCTTAGCAATGATACTCTTTTGCAGGTAATGAATGAGCATTCTCCAGTATGGAGGAACTGGAGACTTCAAGGAGGGAGGTGAACTGAGTCTGTAACCCAACTGAGTCAGGCATTCTTTAACTTTGTCTTTATCAAGTTCAATGGGATCTGCAGCTGTGTCAATGAACCTCAAAGCCTGTCTGAATACCTCTTCAGTCAACACCACATTCGTCTCTCGAATTATAGCATGTATCTCCTTTCCGTCTTCAGACACAATAGCATTCTTCCAGAAATCCAACAGCATATTCTTGTACATGACTGGACTGACGGTTATAGCATACTTCAAGCAACATCTGTTCAGCCCGTCAATTAGGGATTGGTAATTCTTCTTGTGAGCAGCAGGGGGATCTCCCAGATATGCCACCTGGTTGTGGCCTTTCGCAAAATCTAACACCTTGCAAACATAAACACAATCCAAGCACGAAAGCAGAACACCACAAACCAATTAATCTCATCAAACTATATCATAACACTAAAATTTTGGGCAGCATAACGGCTTAAAAAGTTGCAAGTTTTCTATAAACAAGGGGCCTGACCGAAAACCTAAGGATCCTGATCGAAAACCCACATAGGCTGATCGAAGACCCCTTGGTTCTCGATGACATTGAACTGCTTCGATCGAAAACCACATGGTCCAGATCGAAAACCTTAATGCTTGGTCGAAAACCAAAGTTTTGGATCAAAAACCCTAAGGTTTGATCGAAAACCCTGATTTTCGGCCTAAAACCCCGGTTTTCGCCATTTTTTTCGATCGAAAACCCTAAGTAACATCCGAAGAGCCTTTCGGCATAATCGAATATCACTTAGAGAGGTTCAATCTTCAATCACAACGCATGTAGGCTTCGAAGAGTCTAAAGACCTAATCGAAACCCCTATGCATGGACCGAAAACCCTTTTTTATCATGACCATAACTGCAACAAATTTCAAACTCACAATTTTCACAAGTTTTTCAAAAATTAGAGGTGTCGCACCCAATAAACAACAAAACCGAGCCAAAACCAACCCTTAAAACCCAGGAATTTCGACATACCTCGTCACGAGCTTAGGTTTCTTTGCGACATGTTTGATACGGGGACCCATTGAGTCCAATGCAGAGCGATCAACCACTTGGAACGACCTCAGGAGTGAATTTCGACTGGAAAGAAACATTCTGATCGAATTTTAGAGGTCGGAGACGCCGGCGATCACGTGGACAGCGGCGGCAGGGACAGAGGTCGGCGGAGGTAGGTAGAGGCAGCGAACGGGGGTGAGGAGCTCGGGGTTTGGTTGCGGTGTCTGGGCGATCACGGTGGTGGTGTCGTTTTGAGGGAGAGGGAGAATTGAGGGAGGCCGATGGTTAGGGTTAGGGTTTTTAAGAAGGGGGGTTTCTTGGAGAAGAAGAATGAGGGGGGGGGGGGGGAAGAGTAGGGCGGTTTTTATGAAAGTGGATAAGATTTTTTTTAAAAAAAAAATCACTTTACTCCCTCCATGATTGCCACTTTTTAAAAACATAACCCATCCTTTTTTAAACAACTAAGATTTTTCACAACCTTTTCGGTTCAAAGCATACTTTTCGGTCCAACCAAAATGCTTTTCGGCCCAAAAACTTTTCAAACTTCCCCTAAGATTTAGCCCGAGAATTTTAATCCGACAACCTCAAAAGTTAAAAAAATGCTAGAATAAAAATTAAAAATCAAAAAATTAAAAATTTAACTAAGCAATAAAAAATAAAACTTGCTAAATATAAAAAATTAACACTTACACGAATTTCACTGTCCACATCTAACTTTAATGATAGGCATTTTAGGGATCAAACCAGACTGTCTGAGGCTGAGGAACCCTTTTCAGTTTCAGCTACTTCACCCGTTCTGGTGATTGTCGGTATATTTATCCTTTTTAAACTCATGCTACTTTCGCTTACTTGGGCAGTTTGTCACTTTATTTATCTTTTAGGTATATTAATTATGATGACCATCAATTTCACACACATAAGTCCTAGGTATAAAGTGTACATTCCATGAAGTGTATCAATTTTCCCTACCACAATTTTTTACGACACCTCTCCTTAAGCCTAACACCATGCTCTAGACTGGGTTGAGAAGAGAAAGAATAGATCACGGGGATTTCGTGGAATAATATACAGAGTCAACTGAATGTTTTTTAATAATGCTTTCATCAGTGACAGGGCTTAAGGGTTTTGGACGCTTGAGGGTCTCTTTTGATTTGAGCACATTGGCATCTTTTTGGTTTTATCATATTTTATACAATGTGATCTTTTATTGGTATGTGGATCAGGGAGGCTCCAGGTCTCTGCCATCGCAGAACAGAGGAGGCCTGACTCACGTACAACATCCCCAGGTCATTGCTCACGCAAAGTAGAGGGGATGGGATTTTTGAGCATAGCATCAGAACTCAGAATCGGGCGTGTGTCTCAGGAACCCTAACACACAGTCAAATGGAAAATTGTACAAACCTAAGTGTGTGCTTCCTATCAGGCCCCATACGTTATCTTTAAGTGTATTGACCAAACATACCTTTTTATTGATTGAAGCTGAGCCTACCAAGCACATCGACCACGAATCGCTGCTTTTCGCATCCACTTTACGTGTGTCAGCCACCAAACGCCTGGAAATTTATATCATTTCCCTGCCTGATCAATCAAAGCCAGAAAAAAAATAAAAAATTTAAAAGCACATACTCAATTAGGGGGCATCATTTGATGTATCTATTTTTCCTTCCCCTTGCTTTTTGATTTTCTCATTTTAATCATACTGAAACAAGAAATAAACACTATTTTTTGTATTTTTTTTGTTGTTGTTGTTTTTTTTTCTTTTTAAAGATAAAGTAACTATTTACATAAATATACAAGCAGTTGAGGTGTCAGATTACTCTTCAAAGGCTATCATGCGAAGGCCTTTGAGACACATTTCAAAATTAGCTCGAGGGAGGGGTTTGGTAAACATGTCCGCCACGTTCTCGTCCGACGAAACCTGTTCCAAGTGAATGAGCCTGCGATCGTAGCAGTCCCGTATAAAATGCACTTTAATGTCAATGTGTTTTGTTTTTGAAAATTGAACAGGATTTTTAACAATTTGAAGTGCAGCGGAATTATCACAATAGATAGTAGTGTCATAGAAATTCAAACCGTAATCATGCAACTAATGTTGCAGCCATACCACCTGTGAACAGCAAGCAGATGCTGCCACGTATTCTGCTTCAGCAGTGCTTTATGACACTGTATGCTGCTTCTTGCTTTGCCATGACACCAACATGTCTCCTAAAAATTGTGTTCCTGCTGATGTTGATTTCCTGTCAAGCTCACAACCTCTATAATCACTGTCAGAAAATGCATATAAATTAAATCTAGAATCTTTAGGATACCAAAGACCAAGCCTAGGCTTGCCCTTCAGGTATCTAAAGATTCTTTTGATAGCAGTAAGATGAGAAAGTTTAGGGTTAGCCTGATATCGTGCACATTGACACACTGCAAACATTATGTCGGGGTGGCTTGCGGTGAGGTACATCAAAGATCCGATCATCGAGCGATAGTTGTGTTCATTTACTGACTGCCCTTTTGGATCTTTGGTAAGTGGTGGACGTGCTGCCATTGGTGTGTCTGCTGCCTTGGAATATGCCATCTTGTACTTCTCTAAGATTTCTGTCACATACTTTGCTTGATGTACAAGGATCCCACTTTCATTCTGTTTCACTTGTAATGCAAGGAAGAACTCCATTTCCCCCATCTGGCTCATTTCAAACTTCGTCCTCATGACTTCCTCAAACTCTTTGCACAATTCTTCATTTGTGGAACCAAAGATGATGTCGTCCACGTACACCTGAACCATTATGATATCATTCCCAGCCTCCTTTCTGAACAGTCCCTGATCCATAATCCCTCTGACATACCCGTGTGCTAGGAGGTGATCTGTGAGAGTTTTGTACCAAGATCTAGGTGCCTGATGTAGTCCATACAAAGCTCTGTCTAGCTTATACACGTGATAGGGATGTTCTTCATCAAATAAACCCTGGAGGTTGAGATACATAAACTTCTTCATCCATGTCAGCATAAAGGAATGATGTTTTCACGTCTAGCTGATAAACAGTGAAGTTCATGTATGAAGCATATGCTAAAAACACCTGAATTGCCTCCAACCTGGCAACTGGAGCATTTACCTCGTCGTAGTCAATGCCTTCTATCTGCTTGTGCCCTTGAACCACTAGTCGAGCTTTGTTTCTGACAAACACCCCATTATCATCTTTTTTGTTTTTGTAAAGCCATCGAGTTGTGATGACTTTCTTGTCAACTGGTTTCTCCACTAACCTCCACACCTAAAGCTTTGAAAATTGGTTTAATTCCTCGTGCATAGCTTCTACCCAGCTTGGATTTTGCTATGCCATAGAGATGTTTGATGGTTCGATTTGAGAGATAAAGCAGGAGTACATGCAATGATTGATGTTGCCAGAGGTACTTCGTGTGACTATTCCAGATGCAAGAGGTCCAATGATATTCTCCAGCGGATGATATTTGTGAATTCTCGTTTCTGCAGTTGCTGGAACTGGAATTTCAATGGGTAGACCTGTCTGTACAAGTTCTTCATCAACCTGATCTGCCGTAGTTTCTGGTTCAGCATCGGTTGCTGCTGCCTCTGATTCAACTGCACCTGCTTCTATTTCATCAGTTCTCGCCTCAGTTTCTTGAGTAGAAGGGACCGCTTCCACTATTGGATCATTCTCAGCAACATGTTGAGTTGGGGAAATTGTCACTAAGGGACTTGCAACAGCATCCTCAAATAACTCTTCTGCAATCACTGGATCCAACCTAAAAGGTAAAAAGAATTGATTGTAGTCGAATGCCTGAGCTGGACCAGTGCCTCCGTCTGATGGGTTTTCTTCAAGCCAATCCACATTTGTTGATTCAATTACCATTGATGTTCGCTTGTTGTAAACCCTGTATGCTGAACTGGCAGAATAACCTACAAAATAACACTCATCTGATTTAGCTACAAATTTAGGTAGGTCAGTGTTAAAATTAAAACAGTACAAAGACATCCAAAAGCCCTGAGATGCCCAATTTTGGGCTTGTCATGATGTACTAATTCATAAGGGGTCTTTTGATGTCGCTTGTTGATGAGAACCCTATTTTGTACATAACAGGCTGTGTTGATTGCTTCAGCCCAGAACATGGTTGGTAGCTTGGAATCACATAGCATCGTGCGCGCAGCTTCAATTAACGTCCGATTACGCCTTTCTGCAACTCCATTTTGTTGAGGAGTGTAGGGTGCACTATACTGATGCTCAATTCCCTTCATCTTGCAGAACGCATCCATGATCTGGTTCTTGAACTCTGTGCCGTTGTCACTTCTGATTGATTTGCCTTTCAGGTTCAACTTGTTCTTAATCACATTGATGAAAGCTTTTAAGATCTCTGGTACTTCGCTTTTCCTTGACAAGAAAAATACCCAAGTGAAACGTGAAAAGTCATTTGTTATAACTAAACAGAAAGCACAACGATTTAAACTTAACATACTGACTGGACCGAATAGGTCCATATGAAGCAATTCCAGCACTGAGGAGATTTTGGAGAGCTGTTTGGGCTTGTGTGGCCGCTTATGCTGATTCCCCTTAGCACATGCCATACACTTGTCTTTTACCATGAATTCTCTGATTGGGAGATCTTTTACAAGTCCTCCTCTTGCCAAGCGATTTAAGTTTTTCAATTTCGTATGGCCTAAGCGCCGATGCCACAGTTGAGCTTGATTCTCAACTGTCTAGGAAAGAAGGCATGCCACTTTAGTTGTGGGTGGCTTTGTCATGTTCAGGACATACGAGTTGCCATATCTAGGTGTACACATTAACACCCAATCACTAAGAATGGAGTACCCAGGTTTAAGGATTAAGCACTCTTTGTTGTTGAAGAGCACTAGGTATTCCTTTTCACAGATTTGTGACACACTTAGTAGACCGTGCTCGAGTTCAGGAACAAAGTTGACTTCATGGAAGCTCAGACACCCATTTTTTACGGTGCCTCTTTGACTGATGTGTCCTCCAACTCCTCCAGCAAACGACACATATCCTCCATCGTATTTCTCTAAGTCTTGCAGAACAGATATGTCGCCTGTCATATGCCTGGAACAACCACGGTCAACATACCAAAAGTTATTAACAGGCCTCCTTGGCTGTTCCTGCATTCATAGGAGAAGTTAGTTAGATTTGGGTACCCAGACTTTTTGTAGACTGGGTGAAGTAGGGCTGTTGTTGTTGGTGTTGGGCTTAGAAGCTGGTGGTGATTCAGTTGTGAAAATGTGTGAATGCATATCCTTTTCTTTGTTGGGAACCTGTTTTCTTTTTGAAGGAATTTGGTAAACATTTTATTTTGTAGGTTTAGCTTCATCAAACTGTTTAGAGTGTTTTTTATACACTCCTTTGGGAACATACTCTTGGTTTACCTTCTTTTTAACATTCCAATTGTCATGAGAAAAATGTTTATCATGCAAAACAGGTTCAGGCACTGTTACTGATTTTTTCACAGATTTATTATGTTTTTGAGAATCAGTTTTGTGGTTACCAAGAGTTTTTTGGGTCAGTTTGGTTTTCTGTCCCTTTGGTTGAGACGGGACATACTTCTGCACCTTTGGGCTTGAAGATGCAGGTTTTTTCTTATCACCTAGCGCCTTTGGTCTAGGAGGCACACTGTTCTACACCTTTTGTTTGTGAGGAGCAGACTCTTTGGTCACTTTAGGTACCTTTGGGCCTGTTGGTACCTCCTGCTTAGCATTTACCTTTTCGGGGACAGGTTTGTTGTTTGTGCCACCATATGATTGCCCACGATTATTTTTCAAGTGAGTTTTGGGATAGTAGGGTTCATATGGCCTATTTAAGCAATTCCTGGCCACATGTCCGGGATTTCCACACACATGGCAAGACTGCCTTTTTTGGTAAGGGGGAGTTTGTGAATAAATTTTTCCTGTGGATATCCAAGAAGGTTTATCATTTTTACGAATCCAAATAACTTTGCCTCTAGGCCTAGTTGTTAACACATACTCCCACTGTACCGGCACAAACTAGTCATACACCGAGTTTACCTCAGGATATGGGATAACATCGTGTGGCCTGTCCACCTGCACATTCTGCATATTCTTAGCATCACAAACATTCACATTAGCATTCACATTCACAATATCACACACAAAAGCATTTAAATTCACACCATTATCAGAATCATGCAAACCAGAATTAGTAGGTTTGGGGCCAGCAACCTGCATGTGGTCCCTTACCCCTTCTCAAAATTCCAACACGCCTTAGAGGTTTAGACACTTTATCATCACATGCACCAAAGCTAAAGTTGCTACATAAAGAGGTTTATCATAAACATCATACTCAACAAGTTTAAGTTTGGACCCATGAATAGGAAATCCATATTTATTCCAGTCAAATTTTTCAAAAGACTCTTGACTTGAAAAACTGGAGGTTTCAGCCTTTTCACTTCCATTACTGCTAACTACATCTGCACAAGAAGTAGAAGTGTTAGTGGAGTTAGAAGTAGGAGATGAGATTTTTATTGGGCATTCAGTAAGTCTTTTGTCTATATCAGCTAAAGAATCTATTGTTCCCTTTGATGGTTCAGGTTCAGAAATCATTTTATGCATGTGGGGCATGGGCACAGTGTGAGTTGAAGTCTCATCTTTCTTATCATCCCCAAAACCTAGACCTGAATTCTGTTGAACATACTTCATCCTAACATCAAAGTTATATAAAAGAGACCTTGCTTCCAGCATTTTTGATTGAATCTTATTATTAGAGTCTAGTTTACTTTGAGATTTAGCAAGTTGATCTCTCAATTCTTCTACCTCTTTTGTTAGTTCTTCAACTTTTGTGTTAGCAACTCTCAGCAAAACTCTAGTGTCACTCAATTGATTGTCAAGATTTATGACATCTAGCTTAGCAGCTTCATACTTTTCCCTATTTACTCTAGCCATATCTTTAAAATTATTTGATTCTCTAGTGGCACGTTCACAATTTAGGGATTCATAATGAAATTTAGATATAAACTCTTTGTAAGCATTAAATACCTCCACACAATGAGAATAAGAAAAATTGCATACCTGTGTGTTGCTAGAGTTGGCTTCAGGCCCTGGAGCAGTATTCACCATGAATGCATGTTGATTCATCTTCAGTGCCTCTCTCTCTGCTTCTTCCTCAGCTAACAGAGCAATGCTTGCAAGACTTAGACTGAGATCATCAACCTGAGTAGACCAGTCATATCCACCATGAGTACTTTGAACAACAAGTGCTTTATCATCAGCGCCTACCTCCCTTTTCTTGACATTCTGTTTTTCATCACTTTTAGCATCTCTTTCAACTTTAGGCTTGGGACACTCTCTTGCATAGTGACCATAATCATTACAGTTGAAGCATCTCAGATTGGCTTTGTTGAAGGAGAGCTTTATGCGTTTGCCATCATTCCAATCTTTGTTTCCTGTTCTGGCCATATACTGCTTGGCTCTCAATGCAGACATTCCCATTTGATAAGATATGTCTATCTTTTCCAGGTCATCTGGGTTCACCTGATTCACATCCTCATGGGACAGGTCATTTGGAAATAAAGTACCTGCAACCAAAGCTTGATAGCAGCTCATTATTCCCATTCCCAATGCAAAACTGGAATATTTAGCTAAGGCGTTAACATCCAATGTAACCAGGTTAGAGCCATTTGAAGAACTAGCTCCACTAGCAGCTTGAGAAAGGAAATCTAGAGGGCTTGATGTCAGATCAACAGTTTGAGTAACTGGGACACTGGGCTGCGATATAAAGGCTTGATTCACTTGTGTGGTAGTCGCTCCAACTCCCTGCTTTCTTGCCCTCTTAAGTTTCTTTTCTTCATAAGCTCTAATCGTAGACAAGAGTGAACTGAGTGTAGCTGTGTTCAAGTCCAGGATTCCTTCCATCACCTCAACTGTGCTATCCCAGTTGGGTGGCAAAGAATGGATCAGCTTCTTGTTGACTTCCTTTTGAGTGTATGTCACATCAGCTTCTCTCATTGCTGTGACAATCTTGATGAACCTTTGCAATTGAGTTTCTATATTCTCCCCATGCACGTAATTGAAGTCATTGAATTGCTCTCTAATATTTTCTTTCCTTGACTCCCGCATATAAGAATTTCCTTCATATGCATCAACCAGAGCATCCCACAATGATTTAGCAGACTTGTACTCCTTGAAAGCTTCAGCAACCTCAGGTGAGAGCGCCATAGTTAATGCAGCAAGAGCCTTCCTATCCTTTTCCACCTTGTCCCAATCTGTGTCTGACCATTCATGTTTCTCTTTTATCACATCAGGTTGTCCAGTTGTAACAGTCTTTGGAACATAATCTCCTGCTTCAATAGATCTCATAATCTTGGGATCATTGTAGTTAGCATAGTTGACGAACCTGTACTTCCAGCTCATGAAGTCTTCTCCTGAGGTCAATCTTGGTGGTCTTGTTGAGGTGCCGATTTGGGCATCCATTTCTAGGGTAGCAGATGAGAGACTAGCCATTTCAAAAGCCATTGGGAAGGTTTTCGGTTGAGGGTTAATCGAAAAGCAGGTTTTACGGTTGGATGAGGAGAGAGCCGAAGAGGTTTTTCGACCGAAAGGGGTTTCCGAGTGGAGTAAATCGAAAACCAAATGTGAGGTGTGGTTTTTCGATCAGAGTGCTTTGGTTTTCGGTTGACAAGGTAACCAAGACCCAAGTCAGTCGAAAAGCACTATACCAGGTTCAAAGTGAACGAGCAGCCTTTGATGTTGATCGAAAACGGTAACCAAGACCCAGTTTCGATCGAAAAGGCAGACAGCGGGGCGAAAAGGGTGATAAAACCCTAGTAAACCCAAAAACATGACAGAAAACCTTCAAACAGTAGCAGTCTACCTTCGGAAACCAGCTGATCACGCTTGAACAGCTCCTATAACGACCGAAAAGCTCAAAAAGTGGAACTAAAACCTGCAAAACAGTAAGAAAACCTTCCAAACTTGCTGAAAAACACAGAAAAATCTTACGTTAGTCCAAGAAAATCTCGAACCAAGTCGCGCGAGAGCCTCGAAACTTGTGTTTCTTGGCTCTGATACCAATTGTAAGGACCGAAAATACCCTCACGCAATACCAAAGTCTATAATCACCGTGCGGAATCCGGTGATCACAATTGATTCGAGAAACAATAATAAAGAATACGATGAACAATAAGAAAAACAATAAAAAAACGATTACCGAAAGAAGAACACTTGAACACAAATATGTCGATCTCTAGGAGGCTAGAGAAATCGACTAACACCCTTGTATTATCACGCAATCAACAACCTCTCAAAGAGGGATAAGCAATCTATATATATATATAGGCTAGCTAAGTGTGGAGAACAAGTTACCACAAAAACCCTAAAACACTTATTGAGTTCGGCCTAGGCCCAAGGAGACTGAATTCAAGTGCTAGCCCATATGAGTTAGCCCAAAATGTCTATCAAAGTTTGCCCAAACCAATTACAAATAAACTCAAACAATCATAACCCAAGACTAATGCAAAAGCCTTCAAAATATGTCTCCACACGTTTTATTTATGATTTCCATATATAATTTTTTATTATTACAATTTATCGCAAGCATTCGATTATTTTAAGTTAAGCCAAGACTTTAGTATGCTATATATGTGTGGCAATTGTGGGCAATACTAGTTACGCACGCAATTGAAACATAAAGTGTGGTTGTACGAAAGTTTCGGGCTAAAACTGTATATAATGAAAGTTTGGGTCATTTATGTAATTTTGGCAAACACGAGTTTGTATTTGGTCATTTCACATGTTTCATTTTATTATGTCTATGTGTCACACATTTAGAAATATTGAGGTACCAAATAGATCTCAACATGGTGCAAAATAATGAAAAAAATAAATAATAAAAAGAGTTGCTATTGGTGAGGTTCAAACTAGCGACCTCCTGGTCAAATTACAACGCCCAAACCACTGGGCCAGAATTGTCTTTTTGCTAATATACCGCTGCTAAACCTTTTATCCATTAAATCGCAGCCCAGAATGCTATCAGCTTTGCATCAGCTCGTTTTTTTCACACTTTTTTGCAACTTTTAACCATTTGATTCACCAAATTAACACCCAAAATGACCTCCAATCAATTGTATCTTATTCCCCAAGTCTAATCAAATCATTTCCATCCAAAAACTTCAATCAATTAGTGATTTTAATTGATTTTTTAATTAATTCAAAGATTAGACTTTTTCTCCAAAAACTTCCTTTTTCAAAATTGAAACCCTAGACGACCTCTTGACTATAAATACTCATACACCTGCTCTTTGCACTCCTTGCTCGAGATATTGGTGCTCCCAATTTCGTATTTGGTGCAAGGATTCAAGTATTCAAAAGTCAACGGCCCTGTCTTTGACCGTCCAAATTCTCCTTCTCTTTTCATCGTTCGGGTATGTTTTCAGCACCATCTCCTTCCTTTTACCAAGGGCTATGAAAGCCCGCTGTCCCTTTTCGAACGGGTTGAACAATTCAAAAAGTCAACCTTCAAGTTCATAAGACCTTGGGGATTTAGGCTTAATATTTATAATTAACATTTTATTTTTATTTTAATCCTTCTAATATGCTATATATGTTCCATAAGGTGTTCCAACAATATGAAAACTCATTTGTCTCTATAAAAATTGAATGTTTGCTTAATAGCCTTCCTACTTATTAATTTTGGCATTTTACCAACTACAAAGAATAAAAAAAAAGTATCTTGAAGGCATTTCCACTTCTAAATGTGTGAAACATATCTCCATGATTATTGCATGCCACAAATTGAACATTTATCATCATATGTACATAAACCATATTTTCTTAGCATATAAAAATCTCTCATAGACCTTTATGCTAAAAACTAGTTATAAAAACTAGTTATTGTTTACTAATGTTGTTGAACACATGGACCTAGTAGCATGATTAAGACTTTTAGAAAGCCTTAAAAACTCTTTTGCCTTAGAATATGTCATGAATCAGAAGTTACGATAATATTCCTAAAATTAAATGCTTAAGAATTTATTTTAAAGCTCTTTAAAAATAATTAAAGACTCATAGACTTTAGGATATTTTAAATACCATTATGATTTTTCCTTTAGAGTTCCAAATAATTAGGAATTTAAATGCCTTTAAAGAATTTAGAATTTACCACTTTAAAATTCTTATTTCAAAAAACCTGGAATGACCCAAATACTCCAAAACAAATGTGTACTAACTGGAAGGGTGAAAACACCGGTAGGCGGGACCTCTGTCTAGGTAAGAGCTATGCATAAATCCCATAGTTGGACCCGAGTGCTTACCTGGGACATCCTGACGAGAGTGTTAGTAACCTATAGGCCAAAGCACGTTTACAATTTTGGGGTGTTAATTGCAATTCATTAAGGCACGTTTATAATTATAGTCTAAGTCAATATCCCTAAGTCCATCCGAACCCCTCATATTCCTGTTCCTTAATTCATTTGGCCCTTATACATCCTTTAGGGTGACCTCGGGAATCTCACATATACCCTACCTCTCGCTCGTGGACTTTCCTTCGCTTGAATCATGTGAGTAATCCTTGCCCTTTTCATTTTCCATTTTGGGGTGCAACATGTATCCTATATCAAATATGGTTTTCAATTCTTTATTAAATTACAAATGCGTGTGTGCTCTATGTGTAGATTATGTGTTATATGTTTTCTAGCATGATTTGTCAATTTATGGTTATCATCTGTGTGTGGACTGAGTTATCAATTATTCTGTGTGATTCAATGGGATAAACATGGATAGATCTATCGGGTAGCCCCCACTCGATCAACCGGTCTGGCGTTGAGTGTTTGTTCCCACTTTCATAGTTTGTCAATGATTCTAGCATATTATATTTCACGTATTTTTACGTATGACACGACACATATTTTTCACTTATATGCTATGTACGAAACCTGTGATTGCTCGCCAACTTTATAGTTGACATTATTTTATACGTGTTGCACCAAATGAGAATGCTTGAATCAAGTTGCTTTCACATAGGACTTGGACCTTGTTATGATTTAATAATACTTTTGTTGATGTTTTTGTTCGTTTAATTTCAAGTATGAAGTGACATTTTATCATGAATAAAAGTATGAGTTTTATTAATATTGTCATCTTAAATTAGTGTCACGAGCTTACGGGAAATCTAATCATGCCGTGAGGTTTCCGCCGTCGGTTGAGGTATGACAGATTTGTATCAGAGCCATGGCTATAGAGAATTAGGTTATTAGAAATAGAATAACTTAGACTATTTGCCTTAGGTGTCCAAAACACGAAACCTCGTGTATTGCATGCTTAGTTTAGGGATTACCTTTTATGCTTACTTTGCATTAGTTAGGATATGCCTTACACTTTATCATACACTTCACGCTATCATCCAAACTCAATTTTAGCACTCAGCACACACACATACACGATATCTTAAGGCTTCCTAGCCTCTTTCCTTAGTAATGGTACCCTACGTGTCATTTTAGGGTCTTGTTTTGATTTTCAAATTCCGTTGGAGTTAGCTTTTTAGCAGTGGACATGTAGTAACTGGAAGGGTGAGAGCACCGGTAGTTGAGGTCAAAGAAATCAATATTCATGGAGAATGGATGATTTGGGTTGGTTAAACCCCACCTTAGAGAAATCGATATTCATGGCGAATGGATGATTTGGGTTGGTTAATTGAGCTTCATGTATGCTAGTAGACATGATAAAAGTGTTTAAATTAGTACAAAAGCTGAAATTTGATGATTTATGATGAAAAATGGGTGGGATGAAAGTATGTAGGCCATTTATCATGAAGAACACAATGTATGCACATAAGGTGTTTGATGAAATTCTTAAGTGAAAATGGAGTCTTGCTTAGGGTGAATTCACCAAATTGAATTGGTGATATTAATGTGAATTGTATAGATTATTGAATATGGATGGTAATCTAAAAAATGATATGGTTATAGGTGAAACAAGTGGACAAGCGGGTCATCAACGAGAAGGCAAGAACATATCTTAAAGGTAACACATGAGTGGTAAAAGTATTACGCTTTAAGCACATTATTATTTGAATTGACATTAAGCAAGATTATGGAAGTAGTTGGTTACTATAGTTAGTAATCATGTGACTAGTGCATAAGTTGGTGTATGATGTTTGTAGCTACATCATGGCTTCAACATCATAGAGGAATATACGAAAGTAGATGTTATGACTTATTTGGGGTGAGATGATGCGTCCAAGTGTGCTATAGAGAGAATATCTGAAATATAACCCGTTAGGGTTAAGATTGAATAATTGAAGCGGGTGGTGTGAGAGTAGGTGTTTTATGACCCTTTTGGGTTAAGAATGTGTAAACGAGGTATGTAAAGTGAGAGTAGGTGTAATGTGACCCATTTGGGTTAAGAGTGCATAAATGAAGTATAATAAGTGAAAGATTGTAATGATTGACCCGTTTGGGCATGTTAGTAGTAAATGACTCGTTTGGGTACGTTAGCAGAACATGAATTGTTTATGTATGATAGCAGTAATGACCCGTTTGGGCATGTTAGCTGTAAATGACCCGTTTGGGTACGTTAGTGAAAAATGACTTGTTTGTGTATGATAGCAGTAATGACCTGTTTGGGCATGTTAGCAGTAAATGACCCGTTTGGGTACGTTAGCAGAAAATTACTTGTTTGTGTATGATAGCAGTAATGACCCGTTTGAGCATGTTAGTAGTAAATGGCCCATTTGGGTACGTTAGCAGAGAATGACTTGTTTGTCTATGATAGCAGTAATGACCCATTTGGGCATGTTAGCAGTAAATGACCCGTTTGGGTATGTTAGCAGGAAAATGACTTGTTTGTGTATGATAGCAGTGACCAGTTTGGTATGAGTATAGTGAATGGCCCATTTGGGTGTAACACGTAGCGGTTAGTTATCAGGTGTAGGAAATAACTTTGCATTGTGATTGTAAATTGAAATAATAGACTACAATTGGCTTAAGTGAGTTTGATTGTTTGGGAGGTAATGGGGTTAATGGTCATTTGGTATGACCAAGATGAAAGGTAGTGATTTATGACCCATTTGGGTTGAGCTGTGAAGTTGAGACGAAGCAAGAAACTATAATGTTATAGTTCTTAAATTGTCCCAAAGAGAAGAATCAAGCGGCTTGGCACAACATGTGTGTGCCAATGTGATAATATGATGAAGGGTTTACAACAGAAAATAAGCCTAAAGAATGGTAATTGTGAATAATGAGTTAACGGGTCAAACAGGTCGGGTATAGAGTTCTCGTATCCGATTATTAACTCTATTCAAATCTTGAAGAATGAGTATAATCCCCCTTAATGCAGGTTTAGAAGTCAATGAAAATTGAGTTGAAATGAGTCGGGATGAAACCCGAACCTTTAGAATCGAAATGGAGACTTTAAGATGTGGAAATGGTGGAAAATGGTTTGTAAGAGGAGTATGGTACGCTGGCGGAGTACCATACGCTGGTCAGAGTATCATACGCCGGGCCATAAGCCATACGCCTAAAATGGGCTAATCCGGAATTATACATGCCAGCGTATGATACGGTGGTCAGAGTATCATACGCCCAAACCTGACAAATTTGTGACTTATGGAGTAGATCAATTTAGCTGTCGAAGTTCATTTGTTTCCTTACAAATGGTTAAGATACTTTCATAATACTAACGTGTTACTAGTGTTATTAGTAGGTACACATTAATAGATGGGTCAAGATCGAATTCGGGTGCCGTGGAACCGAACACCGGGTATTTTGGGGAGAATCAAGTCTTGTTTTGTACTAGTAAATGTTTTGTACTCACGATGTGATGATGCTGATTGTAGTAATCACTAGGTTATGTAAATGTTGCTTAATGATGGGGAAAACTTTTGACTAAAAGAAGAAATTTTCTAACTCTGATTTTCTAATAACATGTTAATCATGTTTAAGTTGTTGGGGCCTTACAAGTTGGTATCAGAGCCACGGTTTGAGGGATTCAAGTGTCGTGGGGGCACTTGAACTCAAACCAAGTGCTCATGATGGAAATGGGTGTTTGGTTCTAGGCTCGATCTTGTCTCCTTGTAAGTGATCCTTACATGAATTGTATGTTGTTAATATTATAAATTGATGAATGAGTTGTAACGACCACTACACTGGTTGAATTGAAAGCTGAATATGATGGTAAAGCAGTGAATGTGTATATGCGGTAAAGCTGGATATGATTGTAAAGTTGTGAGTGTGTATGTATGGTAAAGCTAAATATGATTGTAAAGCTATGAGTGTGTATGTGCGGTAGAGCTGAATATGATTGTAAAGCTGAGAGTGTGTATGTGCGGTAGAGCTGAATATGATTGTAAAATTGTGATTGTGTATGTGTGGTAGAGCTGAATTGATGTGTTGCAAACACATCTAATTTTCCTTTGTATTTTGTATAATATTTGAGTCGTTTTATCTGCTTTTTAGTTGAATTATAGTATTTGAGTCTTAATGTGCTTTTGAGTTTTTTTTTGTATATTTTGGTGTGAGTTTAGTTAAATATTTGAGTATTGTGGTTAATTAGGTTGAATGTGATTCAATTGTGCTCAAAATATTCAAAATATATTTGTTGTAGGTTGACAAAGGAGTTCAGGGGGCTGGTATAACAATTCATCTAAGTTGGAGGGCTAAAATGATGAGTATAAAAGATGGAAGCTTAAATGGTCATTGCATGAAAAATGAGGGGTTTAATTGTAAAATATGTTAAATTAATAATGCATGTACAATGGTCACGTGGGCTGTACAATTGAAAAGCAGATCAAGATAAAAAAAACAATCTAAATTTGATTTTGGTATATGGACTTACGGAAAAATCGAAGTCGGTTCCACCGACTTAATTGAGTAGACGAAAAGTAATTAAAGGAGGATAAGAATTGGACGGCAAGGAGGCAACATTAATAAAAGGGGGTTGACTTCGAAAACCCTAGGGAACAATCTTGGACGGCAACATGGAAACAATTTTGGAAGCCAGAAGAGCTACGGACGGAATTTTGGGCGAGAATACGAACAGAAGGCAGTTTGGACGTGAGAAAAGGTGAAGATCGAGAGGAAGACTCGAGGACAATCATTCGACACCAATTTTAATCACGGGTTCATCTTTCTTTCGAGTTCTTGACTATTTGTTTAGATTAAAATCATGTGTTCATCTAAATTCTGGATTTTTATCTTTATTTCTAGTTTGAACATGGTGGTAGGCTAAACTTTTGCTATCACCTAGACTTCTATGATGATTAATTAGTATTTTCGTCTTTATTCGGTTTATGACAATTTTTATGATGGATGATTACTCTACTAAATTCCTCTAGTTTATTGCAATTGGCGTATATGCATGTTATCATTAGGGTTTTATTTATTAATTAATACTTGAGTTGCCTACGAATGTCTTTCGGGTTGGGTAATTTATCTAAAGTCACTAGCTTTAGGGTTAGTAACCGAAGAGTGGTTTAGGAGACGTCCTGAGCCATAGTTATTAATTAATATTTATTATCTTGATTTTAATATTCTGCCTATCTAGAGAATCAAATGGTAATTGATTGTCGGTTAGTCGGGTTAGTTAATCACCTAGGATAAAATTGTCCCAAAAGGAAATTTCCTAGGATTTTTAGCTAATTTGCTAGTCGTGTCAGTTGTAGGAATTAGAGGTAGCTCTCTTATCTTAGAGTTCCTTAGATTGTTTCGAAGAATGTTAGGGTAAGTGAATCGGGAAGAACTCAAAAGGTGAACCAATTGTCCGAGCGTTAGAGTTGTCAATTAGAAAGAACTCAAAAGGTGAACTAATCAAGCCGGTAAGCGTATTCCAGTCTTTAGGTATTCTATCAGTAACATCCGGAGATAGATTTGGGGGGCTCGTAGAGTTTCTATAGGTTGTGTGTTAAGATCCTGGTTCCATCAGAATTGTCATAGCCGAGTGAGGTCGTTAATATTAATTAGGATTCTAGGTCTAGGTGGTGCCTTTCTCATTTCTGAAGTCGTCAAAAGTTCTCTAGTTGTCGGTAGCTAGTCAGTTAGTTAAGTTAGTTATCTAAATTCTAAATCCACTTTTAAATCAAATTACTCAGATTTCCCATTCATAGAGTCCTAGGTTAGAGTCTTGTTCATAGTGTCCTTAGGGTTCGATATCCGGTCTTATGTAGCTATACTACCACCGATAAGTACACTTGCCTTAGGTTCGGTCTAGTTTTAGGAGTTTTGGTAAAATTAGGTGTGTCTAGGTTTAGGTCTAGGATATTTTTATTATTTTTAGGTATAGTTCCGAACACATCATGAATATGATTGTAAAGATGTGAGTGTGTATGTGTGGTAAAGCTGAATATATGCAGTAAAGTTGGATATGATTGTAAAGCTATGAGTGTGTATGTGTGGTAAACCTGAATATGATTGTAAAGTTGTGAGTGTGTATGTGCGGTAGAGCTGAATATGATTGTAAAGCTGTGAGTGTGTTTGTGCGGTAGACCTGAATATATTGTAAAATTGTGATTGTGTATGTGCGGTAGAGCTGAATATGATTGTAAAGGTGTGAGTGTGTATGTGCGGTAAAGCTGAATATGATTCTAAAGTTGTGATTGTGTATGCGCGGTAGAGTTTAATATAATTGTAAAGCTGTGAGTGTGTGTGTATGGTAAAGCTGATCATAATTGTAAAGTTGTGATTTTCTATGTGCGGTAAAGCCGAATGTGATAGAAAAGTTGTGATTATATATATGCGTTAAGACAAAATGTGATAGAAAAGCGGTGATCGTGAATGTGAGACAAATCGGAGCGTGATGACTATGCAATGATGTTATGGCTAATTAAGATTATTAGAGCGGAATGTGACGATGATAGCATGATTGTTGATAGCGGGATAGAATGGTGATGTGATTGAATATGAATGATAACGCTGAATGTGATAATGGTAACATGATTCTATATGATTGTTAGAGAGGAATGTGATAATACTATTATTGCATATTATTGTTAGATTGGAGTGTGAATAAAGTATGTAGAGGAAAGTTGCATGAATGAAATCATATAAGCTATAGAGTGTGAATGATAAGAATAGTAAAATCCTACTTGTATGAATCATGTAGGATTGAGTTGGAAATTTTTAGAATGATGGATTCCTACCGATGTAAGTCATGTAGGACAACTGATGTAAGTATGTATAGGTGATACAAGTGTATTGTGCTAGCAAATGGTATGTGTATGCAGAAGTGGTGAAATCCTACTTGTGTAGAACATGTAGGATAAGGTGTGTATGAGACTAAGCGGTTGAATTCTCATGGTGAGCAGAAATATGGAATGAAGTACGTGATGAAGTAAAGATGTGAAATTCTACCCATGTTAGCTAGATAGAATAGAGTGCAGATAAGATGAAAATGGTGAACCCCTACTTATCGACGACTAAGTAGGAAAATGTATATGTTCAATTACGATTGTGATAGCCAAATAGAAGATATGACGGTTGAGAGTTATGCGTGAGGAAGATATATATTTTTCGGTAACAAATTGGAGGTAGAAGGGGCGGAAGGCACGTAATTTCCTTTGACGATCTATTTGTGTTAAGCAGTAGGGGAATTGATGTTGCAGATATTAAGTGGAGACGTCTACTTGTGCGACTCAAGTAGGCGGGTGGATGCAATGTATTAGTAATCAATGACTTGGGATATGCAAACCAGTCAAACTGTGAAGCATGATCTAAGGGTGGAAGAAGGAGTGTGGTGTATGAATTGACGGGTGCCATGCCGGCATACCCATGGAAAGTTACGGAGTAGGTTGTGAAATTCGAAAGTGGAATAGAGTTAAAAACTATCATTACTAAGGGCTATCTAGAGGAAAGTTGGAGGACTAAATTCGCAAATGAGGATTTTGGCCAGATTTTATAAAAGATGTAACTTGAAGGGTCATAGCTGAAAATTGAAGGATTAAAACATGTCTGGGCATTCCCCAGACTAGTAAATCACGACCAGAAAGAGATAGGAGGGGGAAGGACCTTGTTCTTGAGGAAAAGTCCCAAATTAAAGCTGTTGTAGGCGGATTTTCTCAAGGGGAATCTGAATTTATGCTTAGGAAGGCTTGCAAATATCGATTTTGGGCTCTCCATTGAGTGATCTTAACCGAGTAGGTAAATTTGGTGATAGGGAGAATCTAGGGGTTTCATCTAGAGGTATAATTGGTGTTTAAATCTGAATTGCCATGTGTTTATGAGTCTAGATGAAACTTAATCTTACCTTGCATAATTGATTGTGTGTGTGTTTAGTAGAAATTTTGGTAGGGTTAAACCCCACCTCATAGAAATCGATATTCATGGAGAATGGATGATTTGGGTTGGTTAATTGAGCTTCATGTATGCTAGTAGACATGATAAAAGTGTTTAAATTAGTACAAAAGCTGAAATTTGATGAATTATGATGAAAAATGGGTGGAATGAAAGTATGTAGGCTATTTATCATGAAGAACACAATGTATGCACATAAGGTGTTTGATGAAATGCTTAAGTGAAAATGGAGTCTTGCTTAGGGTGAATTCACCAAATTGAATTGGTGATATTAATGTGAATTGTATGGATTATTGAGTATGGATGGTAATCTAAAAAATGATATGGTTATAGGTGAAACAAGTGGACAAGCGGGTCATCAACAAGAAGGCAAGAACATATCTTAAAGGTAACACATGAGTGGTAAAAGTATTACGCTTCAAGCACATTATTATTTGAATTGACATTAAGCAAGATTATGGAAGTAGTTGGTTACTATAGTTAGTAATCATGTGACTAGTGCATAAGTTGATGTATGATGTTTGTAGCTACATCATGGCTTCAACATCGTAAAGGAATGTACGAAAGAAGATGTTATGACTCATTTGGGGTGAGATGATGCGTGCAAGTGTGCTATAGATAGAATATGTGAAATATAACCCGTTAGGGTTAAGATTGAATAAATGACGCGGTTGGTGTGAGAGTAGGTGTTTTATGACCCGTTTGGGTTAAGAATGTGTAAACGAAGTATGTAAAGTGAGAGAAGGTGTAATGTCACCCATTTGAGTTAAGAGTGCATAAATGAAGTATAATAAGTGAAAGATAGTAATGATTGACCCGTTTGGGCATCTAGCAGAAATGGCCCGTTTGGATACGTTAGCAGAAAATTAATTGTTTATGTATGATAGCAGTAATGACCCGTTTGGGCATGTTAGCAGTAATGACCCGTTTGGGTACGTTAGCAGAAAATGACTTTTTTGTGTATGATAGCAGTAATGACCCGTTTGGGCATGTTAGCAGTAAATGACCCGTTTGGGTACGTTAGCAGAAAATTACTTGTTTGTGCATGATAGCAGTAATGACCCATTTAGGTATGTTAGCAGTAAATGGCCCGCTTGGGTACGCTTGTAGAAAATGACTTGTTTGTGTATGAAAGCAGTAATGACCCGTTTGGGCATGTTAGCAGTAAATGACCCGTTTAGGTATGTTAGCAGGAAAATGACTTATTTGTGTATGATAGCAGTGACCAGTTTGGTATGAGTATAGTGAATCGCCCATTTGGGTGTAACACATAGCGGTTAGTTATTGGGTGTAGGAAATAACTTTACATTGTGATTGTAAATTGTAAGAATAGACTACAATTGGCTTAAATGAGTTTGATTGTTTGGGAGGTAATGGGGGTAATGGTCATTTGGTATGACCAAGTTAAAAAGTAATGATTTATGACCCGTTTGGGTTGAGCTGTGAAGTTGAGACAAAGCAAGGAACTATGGAGTTATAGTCCTTAAATTGTCCCGAAGATAAGAATCAAGCGGCTTGGCACAACATGTGTGTGCCAAGGTGATAATATGATGAAGGGATTACAGCTGAAAATAAGCCTAAAGAAGGGTAATTATGAATAATGAGTTAACGGGTCAAACGGGTCGGGTATAGAGTTCTCGTATCCGATTAATAACTCTATTGAAATCTTGAGGAATGAGTATAATCCCCCTTAATGCAGGTTTATAAGTCAATGAAAATTGAGTTGAAATGAGTCGGGATGAAACCCGAACCTTTAGACTCGAAATGGAGACTTTAAGATGTGGAAATGGTGGAAAATGGTCTGTAAGAGGAGTATGGTACGCTAGTAGAGTACCATACGCTGGTCAGAGTATCATACGCTTGGTCATAAGCCATACGCCTAATATGGACTGATCCGGAATTATACATGCCAGCGTATGATATGGTGGTTAGAGTATCATACGCCCAAACCTGACAAATTGGTGACTTATGGAGTAGATCAATTTAGCTGTCGAAGTTCATTTGTTTCCTTACAAATGGTTTAGATACTTTCATAATACTAACGTGTTACTAGTGTTATTAGCAGGTAAACATTAATAGATGGGTCAAGATCGAATCCGGGTGCCGTGGAACCGAACACCCGGTATTTTGGGGAGAATCAAGTCGTGTTTTGTACTAGTATATGTTTTGTACTCACGATGTGATGATGCTGATTGTAGTAATCACTAGGTTATGTAAATGTTGCTTAATGATGGGGAAAACTTCTTAACTAAATGAAGAAATTTTCTAACTCTGATTTTCTAATAACATGTTAATTATGTTTAAGCGGTTGGGGCCTTACAATTATAGCCATATTCATAACTCCAGGTATCAAAATGTCTAATCTTTATAATTCTAAGAAAGCATTTAGATACTTGATTTGGGGGGATACGACCTCTAACAATGCTTATATCAATCTTAATAATGGTTTTGGATTCCGCTAGTGTCATATGGTTGGTCTGGTGTTAGGGATGGAGCACAATTATATACACTTTAACTATGATTCTTCATGACAGGTATTGCAAGGGGAAGCATAGCTTGGATAAAGCTGTTGTGAAGACTTTTTTGGTCAAAAATTCACTTAGGAATCCTGTATTCCAAACTTAGATTACGAGGTAGTGTGCTTAACTATCAAATGAGCAAGTAATCCAAGTTAGGATGATAACACAAGGATTTTAGCGAGGAAAACTCCAGAATCCTTCGAGTTGCCTCTAGGAATCCTGGATAAAAACCTCGGGTGCCGGCTGGAAAACCGCCACCAAGTCAATGTTATTAATGATCAAGCAATTCGTTACAACGGGTTGGAGGTTTGATCGATCAAAGCTAAGTGTTACAATGATTTGTATTCGTAAGCAAGCTAATGTAAATGTGTTGTGTGTGTTCCTATTGATCGAGTCCTCGTTTATATAACAAACTAACAACTAACTAACTATCCGGGATTCCCGGGATCCTCTTTCCCCACTTCTCTTGACCGTTGAAGGAGATGCGACCCACTCTTCCACGTGCTAGTTAGTTTTAGACCGAGTCTTCAGGAGGTGGTTAGGCTCCATAACGTTCCTGAAAACAAATAAAGCACATGGCAAAAATAAGGGTTAGTCGATAATAAAATTTCAGGATACCTGACTGGACGGGATTTCCCAAACCATAGCGAGATTCCTAGTCTTACGCAGCTTCTCTGTGAGCATCCTGAAATTGACCCCTAACAATTGCCCCCGAATCTCGGCTGCTTGTGGATAAGATTTACAACTCGCGAGATTCGCTTAGCCTAGAAACTTACGGCGTTATCACGGTAAAAACGGTTGGATGGGACGTTTTTTTTCGGCGTCCGATTGATGGGATAACCATCATTACTTTTCTTTAAAAACAAGATTCCGAGATCACAACTTCATCATCTTCTCCCAAAAAACCCTTTCGAACTTCTTCGTCGTCTCAGGTCAGTTCCTCCTCTTCTACTCCGGCATCTTTTCTTTTTAATTTATTCCGGTCATGGCGAAGAAGAACACTCATTCCGCCACCCCTTCTTCCTCGTTAAACATCGAGGACTTCGTTGATCAGGGGATTCTCCCCTTTAATGAAGAAGAAACCTGCAACTTTTCTGATAGCGACATTCGCTAGTTGAAGGAATCTGGTCTCTTTCCGTCGTCGGCCATCATTCGGCGTTTCGATTCCAGATTGAAGGCCGATTGCATGTCCAACACCTGGGTCTGTTTTCTCTATTACCCTTTCCTCCTTGGAATGTCCTACCCCTTTCCGGCCATCGTAAACGAATTCTTCAAAATCACTGGCCTCTCTTACTCCCAGACAATGCCGATGGTATGGAGGATTCTTTTTTCCCTTGATAACCTGAACAATTCCCGGAAGCTTGAGATGGGGATTCCTGAAGTTTGTGCCGCTTACAACCTGAGAGCCCACGGGTTCAGTCGCTTCGTTCTTCAAGCCCGCTCTTCCTACTCTCAATTGATTCCTCGTGCGTCACACAATGATCATGACTGGAAAAGAAAGTTCTTTTTTGTCAAGCGTGAATCCATCGTTGGGGGTGATTCATTGCCGATGAAGTGGGTTTTAAAGGGTAGGAAAGTGAATTAGGCATTGTACTTGAGTTTCTTTGAATTTTGCTAATGATCTTTTGATGTTTCTTGCAGCTCCCAAATTTTCTAATCTTGTTGAAGTAACCGAAGAAGCTATAGAGAGGACTGCCTCTTTTCTGGATATCCCACCTGCTGACAGGACCTTCGCTATCGAGAGCGCCAACAGCGAACAAAGCTTCTCAATCGATCATTCAGAAGCCGTCATGTCTAGTACGTAGTTGAACTTCTTGAACATATGTCTTGAATTAAGCTTCCTAATCCTGACTGCTTTCTTTATTTCATACTAACAGCTCCCAAACCTGCAACTGGATTCTCCCTGGATGATCTGACCTCCTACCTGGAGATGAAAGAGGAGAAACCCGAGCCCCTGGCCAGCACCCGACCTCCCACTACTAGGGCCAAAACAGCTTCCTCCAGCAAGAAGAGGAAGGGCTCGGAGGGTATTGTATTCCTAGAGAGCTTTGATGGACTGAGCCCCGCGGAGACTGGTAACAAGCTTCTGAGCCTGCATACAACGACAAAACTGGTAAGTGTAAACATAGGATTCTCATACCTTAGCGGCATCCGACAAATGGTTGAGATTCCCAATTGACCCCATTGTCTTTCTTTCACAAGGTATCGAGCAGCTTAGCGCTGCGTGCATTGAGGCTGAGACCAAGCTAGCGATGGTCAAGAAGAAGCTTGACGAGGCAAAGAACACCATCCGCATCCAAGGTGATAGCCGAGGGCAAGACCCGTGATTATGAGCACAAGCTGAGAAAGCAGGAGTTGAAGTTCCAGGTAGCCGCGCAGGTGGAGGATGCTATCTCCAAGCAGTCAGCTGCCCGCAGTGTGCTCCAGGCAATGCTGAAAATGGCAGCAGAAGCTGAAGCCGAGGGGGTCACTTGCTCGAAATGGACGGTGGATGCCTGGAAGCTATCCTTGGAGAAACTGGAGAAGGCTGGAATCCCGACTGGTGGAGACAAGCTTCCCTTGGTTGAAGCTGCTGGTGCTGATGCGGGTGAGAAGGGGAAGTCCGTGGAGAAGGCAGATGAAGAAGATGCTGGCGGGAAGTTGGAGACTCCCGAGAAGGCGATGGGCGATGAAGACGATGCAACGGTCTGAGCCCTCTTTTTTAGTCTGTAGTTTGTTTTGGTGTATGTCTTTAAACAATTTCCTTTCCTTGTCTTTGCTGAAACAATGTTAGAACAAGTAACAACAATGGTTGGGGATCCTGGTGGAGGGATCTTGCAGTTTGCAAGACGAAGCCAGGGTTCCCAATAAACTTTTGACCTTTGAGCTTCCCAAGGGGAGGGATCCTGAGGTTTTCAGGACGAACTTTGGGAAGCTCAAATCCCGTAATCGTTAATAATATTATCGTATTTTGATCATTTTGAATGTGTTTGGCATCTACTTTGCATATTCTTAGAAGTTTGAAATATGATCGGTGACAAAAATCCATCTAACTTAATTATAAAATCTTTATAGGGCTAAGGTCAATTGAATAAACATACTATTCTAGCCTTTAGAATTTCGCTTAGATAACAATTTCTATAAAATCGAGAATCCTATCAGGAAACCTCACCAGAATCCTGACAGGTTACCTTATAGAGTTTCAGACCGTTGGCTTCAGGATTCCGATGAGAATCTCATTTACGTTGGAACTCGTGATCTTGGGAAGGCCTTTCCTTAGTATACTGACAGGAATCAGGAATCCTGAATACACCTTCCTCAGCATTCGTCTCAACTTACTCCAGAACCTGAAATAATCATAAGAAGCTTCTTGGCCTTCGGCCGAAGCTTATGTTTTCGAGAACAAGTCAAGTTTAAAAACGAGCCGGGAATAAACCCGTGCATTTCTGGGGACAAGCCCGTGCAATTCTGGGGACAAGCCCGTGCAATTCTGGGGACAAGCCCGTGCAATTCTGGGGACAAGCCCGTGCAATTCTGGGGACAAGCCCGTGCAATTCTGGGGACAAGCCCATACGTATGTGACATGATAATGTCAAAACCTTAGATAACACGTCAGTGTTATAAACCTTGAGAATCCTCCCAGCAGCCTTTAGTGACAAGATTGTCAGCCACCCCTGGAGTGGACTGGTCCGGCCACCTCGAGCATACTGGTGGACAACGTGCGCTGCTGGCGAGGTTCGTGCGCTGCTGGCGATTACCCAAACGTAGAAGAGGTGAATTCCTCTTAAACCTTAGAAGGTATGCATGATACCTTAAACGGAAGAGAGGTGATCAGCCTCTAACTGGGGATATACCCAAAATTCTCTAGGATTCTTATAAATCTGCAAAACACACAACACTTGGTGAGGGGTGGGTGTTAGCTTAGCTAACACCACTCTGATGCTAAAGTCAGTAATACGTCATATAAATAACAAGAATAAATTGAAATAGGATTAGTATACGTACCTTGGGATACTTAGACAGTGAGGATCCTTGGAATTCTGCCCGGGATTCTCACGTAAAATAAGCTTTGAGGTGTATGGCATTCCAGGCTCTTGGTAGAGGTTCTCCTTCCATATTCACCAAACGGTATGCCCCCTTACCCTCTTCAGAATCTATAAGGTAAGGGCCTTCCCATTTGGGTGCTAACTTCCCATCAGCAGGATTGGTGGTATTCTGAAAAGCTTTCCTCAAGACCAAGTCACCTACCTGAAATCTTCTTAGCCTGGTGTTCTTGTTATAAGATTTTGCTATCCGCTGCTGGTAAGAAGCCATCCAGATTTTGGCTATATCTCTGAGCTCCTCAACGGTTTCGAGATCCTGAAGGAGATTCTGGCTATTGGTTTCAGGATCCTGGCAGTTGACTCTGGCTGTCGGGAGTACCATTTCTGTAGGGATCACAGCTTCTGCCCCAAACACTAACGAGAATGGCGTTTGGCTGGTAGCATTTTTAGGTGTGGTCCTATCTGCCCAAAGGACAAATGGCAGCTCCTCAGCCCACTTCCCTTTCTTGGAGCCCAGCTTCTTTTTGAGGTTGTTGATTATGATCTTATTGCTGGATTCTGCCTGTCCATTAACATGAGGGTGGACAGGTGTTGAAGTGATCATCTTGATGCCCCAGCTTTCACAAAAGCTTGTAGTTCTCTTGCCTATAAACTGAGAGCCATTGTCGCATATGATTTCTACCGGAATCCCAAATCTGGTGAGGATGTTTCTCTTGATGAAGGATATCACTTCTTTTTCTCTCACTTGAACATAGGCTTCTGCCTCAATCCACTTGGAAAACTAATCTGTCATGGCAAGCATAAACACCTTTCCTCCAGGAGCCTTTGGTAGCTTACCCACAATATCCATGCCCCATTTCATGAATGGCCATGGGGATACTATAGGATGCAGATGCTCAGCAGGTTGGTGGAGGATATTGCCATGCCTTTGACAAGCATCGCATTTCTGTGAGAAGCTCGCGGCATCCTTCTTCATGGTTGGCCAATAATACCCGAATCTAAGAACTTTAGAGAACAGTGCCCTGCCCCCGGTATGGTTCCCAAAATCTCCACTATGAATGTCTTCAAGCACCTCTAGAGCTTCTGATTTCTCTAAGCACCTTAAGTAGACACCTGCAAGAGCTTTTCTATATAGGATATTATTAATTATAGTATAGGGTACTACCTTTGTGCGAAAAACTCTGGGATTTTCGTCCTTGGGAATCTCCCCATCTTTGAGATACTTCCGGATTGGATATGTCCAGGACTCCTGAGCATCTTCAGGATTCTCATCATCTGTGCCTGCGTTATCGTCAACAGCCTGAGCTTCCTGTAGAGCTATTGCTGGCGTCAGGATGTGAGTTATTGGAATCTTGACATCCTCAGGGATCCTGAGCGATGAAGCCAAGTTTGCCAAGGCATCAGCTTCTGCGTTATCTTCTCTTGGTACCTATGAAATGTTAACATTTTCGAAAAATAGAGACAGTTTTTTAACAATTTCAAGATATTTAATCAAATTCTCCCCTCTTACTGCATAAGAGCCATTAAATTGGTTAGTTAATAAGAGAGAATCAACAAACACTTGTATAGATAGGATTCCCATATCCTTAGCCAGCTGTAATCCAGCAATTAAAGCCTCGTATTCAACTTCATTGTTGGTAGCCTGGAATTCACAGGATATGGATAGAGGTATTATGTCCCCCTGTGGCGATTTTAGCAGGATTCCCAGCCTTGTTCCTCTGACATTTGAGGAGCCGTCAGTGTAGAGGATCCAGTCTTCCTTAAGCTTCTCAAGCTGCTGGACTTCCTTTTCAACTTCTGGTTCAATGTCACTGCTGAAATCCGCCACAAAGTCAGCTAATGCTTGAGATTTGATTGCCGTTCTTGGTTCATACTTGATGTCATAGGCACTCAGCTTGACTGCCCACTTAGCCATCCTTCCTGACATTTCCGGCTTCCTGAGAACTGCCTTGATAGGATAGTTAGACATCACAACTATAGCATGGGTTTCAAAATAATGTCTGAGTTTAGTGGAAGCCATTATAAGAGCTAGAATCAACTTTTCAAGGTGAGAATACCTGGACTCTGCGCCTAGCAGAGTTTTACTTACATAATATACCGGATGCTGCTGACTTTGATAGTCTTTTACCAGGACTGCACTGATTGAGCTTCCGGAAACGGCAAGATACAAATACAGCGGCTCCCCATCTTCTGGTTTCATTAACAACGGGGCTGCTGACAGGTAGTCTTTTAGGAACTTCAGGGCTTCTTCATGCTTCTCAGTCCACTCGAACTTCTTGTTTTTCCTCAGGATATCATAGAAATCCTTACTTTTTTCTGAGGATCTAGAAATAAATCTGTTGAGTGCTGCGATTCTCCCTGTTAACCTTTGTACTTCTTTAACATTTGATGGGGATTTCAAATTTAGGATCGCTTTGATCTGCTCTGGGCTCGCTTCGATCCCTCTTTCGGTAACCATATATCCTAAGAATTTTCCAGCTCGCACCCCAAAGTGGCATTTAGAGGGGTTGAGCTTCATGTTATACTGATCAATGATATCGAAGGCCGTTTGGAGATCTCTGACATGATCTTCATCTTTTTTGGATTTCACTACCATGTCATCTATCTAGACTTCCATCGTGTCCCCCAGTTGCTCTTTAAACATCATATTGACGAGCCTCTGGTAGGTGGCACCTGCATTTCTCAAACCAAAGGGCATAGCAGTATAACAATATATACCTGTTGGAGTCATAAATGCTGTGTGCTCCTGATCGCATGGTTCCATCTGAATTTGTTGGAATCCTGCTGAAGCATCCATGAAGGTAAGCATCTCGTGACCAGCCGTGGCATCCACCATAGCATCAATATGGGGGAGTGGAAACGGATCCTTAGGACAGACTTTGTTCAAGTCTGTGTAATCGACACAAACTCTCCACTTTCCATTCTTCTTTTGGACGACCACCACATTTGCTAGCCATTTAGGATACTTGACTTCTCCGATCATCTTTGTTTTGAGAAGCTTGTCGACTTCCTCCTGGATGATTATATTCTTCTCTGGAGCGAACTTCCTCCTTTTTTGCTATATAGGCCTGAAAGAAGGATCTAAACCAAGTTTATGAGTAATCACATGTTTAGATATACCTGTCATATCTTCATGCTTCCAGGCGAAAGTTGAAGTTCTGGCTTTGAGAAGCTGGAATAATTCCTGCTCAACGTTTGTTGGGACGCTTGTTCCCACGAGCACCTTGATTTCAGGATTCCCAGGATCTAGAGGTACTTCTTTGACATCCAGCTTCCTGTCCTCCTGTACTTCAGGTGCCCTTTTCTGTAATTGCTATCCCTTCGTCACCTTAGTGGTGTTCTTCATCGAAGTTGAATAACAGTTCTTAGCCTCCTGTTGGTCACTTTCAATTCTTACAACTCCCCAGGGCGTAGGAAGCTTGATACATTGGTGATAAGTTGAAGGGACTGCTTTCATCTCGTGAATCCACGGCCTGCCAAGAATAATATTGCAACAAGAGAGAGAATCTATAACACATAATTTTTGCATAGAGTTCACCCCCTTTATATATACCGGCAGCCTGATATCCCCAACGGTGCTTTTAGTTTCACCGCTGAAGCCAACCAAGACTGAGGATCTTGCAACTATTTCAGTTTCTGGGATCCCCATCTTTTTGAGCATATCAAGACGGATTATGTTTACTGAGCTTCCATTATCAATCAGTATCCTGCGAACAAAATGGTTAGCAATATACAAAGTAACCACAAGACTATCATGATGAGGATCCTGAACATGAGAACGGTCACTCTCATCGAAAGATATAAGTTTGTCCTGAATTAGGGTGGACGTTCGGACAGGTCTGTCACCCTGTTCAGATTTGGACTCCTTAGCATGCTTCTTGGCTGAGGAATACGAGGTGCCGCAGATGTCTGAACCTCCTGAGATGACGTTGATTATCTGGGCATCCTGGGGTGGAGAAGCTGCTCTCTGAGGCACTTTGTCGGCTTCCTGAGTCTTGACCTTCTTTCTGCCTATCAATTCTTTAAGATGCCCCTTGCTGAGTAGATAGCTGATTTCCTTTCGGAGTGCTATACATTCGTCTGTTAGGTGGCCAAAATCTTCATGGAAGGCACACCACTTGGTCTTGTCTTTCCAGGATCCTTGCTTGGTATCCTTCCTGGGCCATCTTGCTTTTTCACCTAGATCCTGCATAGCACACATCAAACCACCAATATCAACAGAAAAACAGTATTCAGATACCTTAGGATACTCCTCATCATCATCGTCTTGGTCAACGGCATTGACTTTGTGATTTTCCGGTGTGGAGTATGGACGAGATCTATATGGCTTCCCGGGGGATTCCGCTTTCTTACTGTTGGGATCATATTGAGGAACCTCCAGTCTTTGGTGGATCCTCTTGTCATCTTCCAAACGGATGAATCTCAAGGCTCTACTGCGTACTTCGTCTAGGTTCCTGCAAGGAGCCATGACAAGGTCATCATAAAAACGTGAATCTTTGGAGAACCCCATTTTAAAGGCTTCCACTGCTGCTGCCATATCCAGATTAGGAATCTCAAGAGACTCTCGTCCGAATCTGGCAATGTAGTCCCTGAGAGGCTCATCTGGCTTCTGAATTATTCGGTACAGGTCACCCGTGAGCTTCTCAAAGGTCCTGCTACAAGAAAATTGATTGTTAAACAAGTTAACTAAATGAGAAAATGATGTAATAGTGTTAGGAGGAATGCTCAGTAGCCATTTCATGGCTGGTCAAGTTAAGGTTGATCCAAAGCCTTTGCATAGACAGGCTTCTTTGATTTCTGTCGGAATGGGATTGATCTCCATACGCTCCCGGTAATGTACCACGTGTTCCTCAGGATCCGTGGTTCCATCATATAGCTTCATGCTTGGGGTCTGGAAACGCTTCGGGATCTCCACCTGGGATATTGGCCAGGTAAATCTAGAGATCTTGTGGCTTTCCAAAGGAACCTCAGGAATAGGTTTCAGGATCCTTGGAACATTTGATATCATTTTCTTCAACTTCTGGAGCTCCCTGGCGATACTTGGATGAATACCTGCATCATAAGGAGCACCCTGATTAGAAATAATAGGAATTGAATTGGTCACGTTACCAGAGGCAGGATTCTGGACTGGAATCCTGGGACTGTAGCCATAATTTGCTGGGAAGCTTGGCTCCGTAGTGGCTGCTGTTTGCATGGGGATGTCGTCACCATCATGCACTTCTGAGGAGCTGGTTTTGAAGATTCCTGCAGAAACTGAAGGGTTAGTGTATTGATATCCTTGGGGATTCTGGCTTGGATTCCCAACAGAAAAAGGATATCCTTGAGACGGCAAGGCTGAGGATCCCAACAATGGTGGAATCCAAGGACCCTTGTAGCGTGACTGTGAGGATTCTGGTGGGACAGCTCCTGAGAATCCAACAGTACTCTCTACATATCCAGCGGCCTGAGAAGTTATTGTAGGAGCTGTAGTAAAGCCTGACGCTGATTTGTAATTGTAGCGAGACGGATCTGAGGATCCTGAAGCATTGAAATCGAGATGCCTGGGAAACAGAGGACTTTGCTCTTCCATGGGCTTCCTAGATTTCTTTAGCTCTTCAATCTCCTTCATTACCGTTTGATTGGTTTTTTCTTGCTGATACATTTGATTTTTCACCTGCTTAATCAAGGAAAACAAATCATTGTTAGTAATAACAGGATCAACAGATTGAACCTGGGATCCTGTGAAGACAGGGTAATCAGTCTTTCTCGGCTGCTCGTCCACTTTCTTCTGACGGTCATTGGTCTTCTTCTGGCTTCCTGAAAAGGAAGGAAGAGGGGGAATGAAGGGCGATGTAGTGGCCGAAATAGTCTTCTGTTGGTTTGACATTTTTGAGATTGGAGATCAAATGAAGTGAATGAAATATGGGATTTTGGTAGGATTAAGCACCACTTCCCCCACGGTGGGCGCCAAACTGTTTTGGTCAAAAATTCACTTAGGAATCCTGTATTCCATACTTAGATTGTGAGGTAGTGTGCTTAACTATCAAATGAGCAAGTAATCCAAGTTAGGATGATAACACAAGGATTTTAGCGAGGAAAACTCCAGAATCCTTCGAGTTGCCTCTAGGAATCCTGGATAAAAACCTCGGGTGCCGGCTGGAAAACCGCCACCAAGTCAATGTTATTAATGATCAAGCAATTCGTTACAACGGGTTGGAGGTTTGATCGATCAAAGCTAAGTGTTACAATGATTTGTATTCGTAAGCAAGCTAATGTAAATGTGTTGTGTGTGTTCCTATTGATCGAGTCCTCGTTTAAATAACAAACTAACAACTAACTAACTATCCGGGATTCCCGGGATCCTCTTTCCCCACTTCTCTTGACCGTTGAAGGAGATGCGACCCACTCTTCCACGTGCTAGTTAGTTTTAGACCGAGTCTTCAGGAGGTGGTTAGGCTCCATAACGTTCCTGAAAACAAATAAAGCACATGGTAAAAATAAGGGTTAGTCGATAATAAAATTTCAGGATACCTGACTGGACGGGATTTCCCAAACCATAGCGAGATTCCTAGTCTTACGCAGCTTCTCTGTGAGCATCCTGAAATTGACCCCTAACAAAGACCATGGAAGTTGTTGAATTGGTTTGCATTTTGGTTGGAGTGTTTGATGTTATGGCCTACATTCTTAGGTTATTTATTTGTCGTGAATATTTTTTTATTATAATATTCAAATGTTATACCATTATTTTTTTGGCAAATTTTTTTATTTGTATTCAAAGCCATATAATCATCGGTGGTTTGAGCAGATAAATCATTTTGAGTTGAAGAACTAGGAATTGAAACAGTACAACCAGCAGAATAACTAGAATTTTCAGATTTACTTGCAATGAATGTTGTAGGAGGTGCGAAATTAACAATATTTGACTGCACAGCATTCATGGTTGAATCATTTTCACCATTATACACAGCAGGATTCTGGATTTGTGTAGGCAGTGACTTA
This sequence comes from Deinandra increscens subsp. villosa, assembly GCA_039602395.1. Classification (NCBI taxonomy): domain Eukaryota; kingdom Viridiplantae; phylum Streptophyta; class Magnoliopsida; order Asterales; family Asteraceae; genus Deinandra; species Deinandra increscens. Next base: position 55,400,020 of record JBCNJP010000025.1, read on the forward strand.
TTCACAGTTAACTCCATATCCCTTGCTTGTATTCTTTGAACCAGATCATTGAAAGACAAACCCAAATATCTTTATCGTGAGTAATCATCATCACATAATTTTCCCATTTCTTGGGTAATGCTTCCAAAATCTATTCTTTCAAATCAGCCTCTTCCTTTTTAAGACTTACCAAACGCATCTCACTCATTAAATGTGGGAATCTTGCAATCAGATTTGGAATTGATTCATTCTGATAATTCTTGAAACTATCAAATTTCTTTTTCAAAACTTTTTATCGATTTTTCTTGTATTGGTCATTACCCTCACATCTCTTTTCCAAAGCATCCCATAAACTTTTCGATGTATACTTAGAAGAAATTTGATGTCACAATTCTTTGGGCAATGCCATAGTAAAAGTACCATACGCCTTCTTCTCAGCTTGATAGGCTTTCTTTTATTCAGAAGTGAGTTTTCTTTGAAGAATCGGCTCTCCAGACTCATCCTTAGGATAGATGTATTGTTCATTAAAAGATAGCCACATATCAACATCATTCGTATCAACATAAGCTTCAAACCGTTTAATCCAACTATGATAATCTTCCAATTTTAACAATTTGGGAACTTTCTGACTTGTTCCAATTTCATTATCATAGTTCATCATCGTTTGCATTGTAGCTCGCATCGAATTCTGAATTGCAGCAAACGCTTGAAAATCACTCATCTTGTCCGAAAACTCGTATACCAAAACTTCAAACTCAAAAATGAAGGTATTAGAAGTGGATTTTGGGTATCAAAACGGAGGGTACTTTCCGTTAGGCTAGTAAAAGTGTAGATCTTTCCGAGACGGTCGTTTTGGCTAGTATTAGCTCTCATAACTCTTAACAGTTCTCAATTTACGTCAGTTTTAGTGAACCACTAAAAAATCTTGATTACTGTTTACCCGAACCCAATCCAAACTCAAAATGGTCTTTCCGAACTGAACCGAACCGGAAACAAACTCAAGACGAACTAGATTGGTCCGAACCTGTGCTGAACTGAAATAATATCCGCACTGAACCCGAACAAGACTTAGCCGAACTCAGACTTCGGATAAACGAACACAGACGAACCAAGACCGAACTGGATCCAAACCGTGAGTTCGGGGCGGTTGAATTTCATGGATGCCACCTCAGGATTTCAGCAGATTCAGATGGAGCCCCAGAATCAAGAAGATACGACATTCATAACACTAACAGGTATATATTGCTATATAGTTATGCCCTTTGGACTAAAAAATGCAGGGGCAACATACCAGAGATTGGTCAACATGATGTTCAAAGAAAAACTGGGGGACACGATGGAGGTGTATATCGATGACATGGTGGTGAAATCCAGGGTCATCAATGACCATGTCCAGGTAGTTAAGGATTCCTTTGACATCCTGGATAAATACAACATGAAGCTAAATCCAGAGAAGTGTCATTTCGGGGTCGGAGCAGGCAAATTCTTGGGATACATGGTAACCAAGAGAGGTATAGAGGCAAGTCCAGAGCAGATCAGGGCGATTGCCAACCTACGATCACCATCCAGCACCAAAGACGTTCAAAGGCTTACAGGTAGAATTGCTGCCCTGAATAGATTTATATCAAAATCCTCGGAAAGATGCATGGAATTCTATGACATCCTGAAGAAGAACAAGAAATTCGAGTGGAAAGAAGAGCACGAGAAGGCATTTCAGGATTTGAAGGCATACTTGTCCATGGCACCCTTGTTGATGAAGCCTAATCCAGGGGAGCCCTTGTCCCTATACTTAGAAATTTCTAGGAATACGGTAAGCGCAGTCCTGACCAAGGATGCAGAAGGTCAGCAACACCCTGTATATTACGTAGTAAAAGTTACCTTGATGCTGAATCCAGGTACTCACACCTTGAAAAACTTATATTAGCCCTAAGTATGGCATCTACTAAACTTAGACACTACTTTGAAACTCATACAATTCATGTTAGAACAACTACCCTATAAAGTCTGTTTTGAGAAAACCATAAATGTCAGGTCGAATGGCTAAGTGGTCAGTGAAGCTGAGTGCGTATGATCTGATCTACGAGGCTAGAACAGCTATAAATTCCCAGGCTCTAGCTAATTTGTGTGGCTGATTTCAGTACTGACATACAACAAGAGGCGGACCATGAATTCCAGCAGCTTCAACAGGAAGAAATTTCAGGGTGCTGGACCTTGTTCACTGATGGAGCATCAAACGTCAGGGGGACAGGCCTAGGAATCGTACTGAAATCACCACAGGGGGACATGATACTGTTTTGGTCAAAAACTGCCTAAGCAATTAGTTGATCAAACTTTGTATGTGAGGTAGCGTGTTTGATGTAAATAAGGATGAAAATGTAAGTTTGGAGCTTGACACGAGGATGTAGCGAGGGAAAATCCAGGAATCCTTGAGTATCCTCAAGGAGCCTAGCAAAAAACCTCGGGGGCCGGTTCAAAGTACCTGCCTCCTAAAACTTTTATATGATGAAAGTATTTAGTACAGATGAAATGAGCTCGTATTCTAAGTGTTACAGAGAGTTTTGATAGCGAGTATCGTGTGTTGTGTGTGTGTCCATGTCCCCCCTGAATGAATGACCTAGAGCTCGTTTAAATAGTCAAAAATGCATTAAATAACTAGGCTAAAAACTAGGGATTGAGTCTTCAAGTCTTTGTGAACGTTGGAGTCAGTTACAACACGTCCCATAAAGCCTTGACCGAGTCTTTAGCCATCATTTACACGTCCCTTAATACCTGCAATCAATTAAGACACGTGGACAATTGTAACGGTTAATCGATAACTGTAGTTCAGGATCCTTTGAGCTTCTGGCGAGCATCCTGAAATAATATAACCAACTGTCCTATATTTTAGGGATTCTCCCAACTGAGCCAATATGAACGTTGTGGACCACTTAGTCCACGTTCTATATCATTTGTCCGAGTCTTTAGGCTTGTCTACATGTTTCTTTGACCCTGCAATTAATAAGACACATGGGAAAAACAAACGGGTTAGTTGATAACTGTAATTCAGGATGCTCGAACCTGCCAGGATCCTGAACTTGCATAAGGATACCAAACCATTTGAGCTGCTGCCAGGATCCCGGATTATCAGCCCTAACAATTGCCCCTGAATTTTAACAGTTGTCGACCAAGAAGACGGCTGTAAAAATTCAAACTCAACGTCATCTCTTGAAATAATTACGAAGGTGACTCGTTAGCTCCTGATTTGATAGCAACACAACTTCTCATGTGATTTCCCCATAAATAACTCCAAGTTGCTGTCTTCCCCATACATCAGTCAGAACCCTGTCGATTGCTCTTTTTGTATTTCCTGCAAATATATGACTTAGTAGCATTTTGATCATCATGGTGTGCCGTGTATGCTTTTAATTATTTTGAAAAATGTTTGAATGAGGATCCTACAGGATGCTCAGCATAGTTTAGTTTAAAAACTCAAAAGTTTATTAAAATTTTGTCAATGTTAACAAACCATGATGCCATCTAATACTTAGTAATAAAAATACGTATTAAACGCAGTATCAATATAACCTGTTTGAGAATACTCCAACCGTAGAGGTAGTCAGGATCTCTAAGGATCCTTAGGAATCCTTAAGATAGACTTGATGAAATTCCGATTTTAAGGCATAAAATACCTTAAAAACCTTGAGCACTTGTGAATAAGTTAAACTGGGGTCAAGCCCAATCTTGAGAGACACAAGTGTGTCTAAGCCTTAACTAATGCGAGAGCATCAACAACCTTTGCTAACCTGAGGACAAGCTCATAGATACTTGGGACTAAGCCAACTGGGGTCAAGCCCAAAAACTTGAGAGACACAAAAGTGCCTAGACCTTAGTTAATGTGAGAACATTAAAAACCTTTGTTATTCTGAGGACAAGCTCAAAAATACTTGGGACTAAGCCAACTGGGGTCAAGCCCAAAAACTTGAGAGACATGAATATGTCTAAACCTTTGTTGACATGAAAATGCCAAAAACCTCAGAATCTTTGAGATGACACGTCTGCCATCCATTTTGAAGTGCACTCTATGGCCAACAGTGATGAAATTATCAGCCACCCTTAGATGGACTGGTCGCACCACCTTGAACCACAGGTCACTATCATGCGCTCCTGGCGAGGGTCTTGCGCTCCTGGCGATTCCCATTAGTGAACGAGAAGGTGAAAACCTCCTAAACCTTTTGACAGCATTCAGAATGCTTTAGACTTAGAAGAGGTGATCAGCCTCTAGCTTATGGCAGGACGCTCGGAGCACCTACAAAATACTCCAAGGCTCGGTGAGGGGTGGGTGTTAGTTTGGCTAACACCCCTCCGATGCTTAAGTCAGTAATTACTTCACAAAAATAATAATATGAAATTAAAATAATGGTTAAAGTCATACCTGAGGTCTTTGAAGTTTAGACAAGGATTCCTTGATATGCTCAAAGGATCTAGAAAGCACTTACATAAAATATAACTTCAAGTGAATTGCATTCCAAGCTCTTGGGAGCAGCTCACCTTCCATGGTAGCTAACCTGTATGCTCCTTTTCCAGCTTCTGAATCCACCAGGTAGGGTCCTTCCCATTTAGGCGCGAGTTTCACATGTGCCGGATTGGTTGTATTTTGAAAAGCTTTCCTGAGTACCAGATCTCCTACTTGAAATCTTCTGATCCTGAGATTCCTGTTATAAGATTTGGCTATCTTTTGCTGGTATGCTGCCATCCTAAATTTTGCGAGGTCTCTGATTTCTTCAATTGTTTCAAGGTCTTCAAGGAGCTCTTGTTTGTTTGCTTCAAAATCCCGGCAGCTTGTTCTCGCAGTTGGCATCACCATCTCAGTAGGAATTACAGCTTCGGATCCAAACACTAAGGAAAATGGTGTTCGACCAGTAGCATTCTTGGAGGTCGTTCTGTCAGCCCATAATACGAAAGGTAGCTCTTCAGCCCATTTTCCTTTCTTGTCTCCTAGCTTCTTCTTGAGGTTATTGATGATAATCTTATTGCTCGATTCTGCTTGGCCGTTAGCTTGTGGATGTATGGGAGTTGAAGTTACCATCTTGATGCCCCATGCCTCACAAAAACTTGTTGTCCTTTTTCCAATAAACTGAGATCCATTGTCGCACACTATTTCTGATGGAATTCCAAATCTTGTCAAGATATTCCTTTTGATAAAGGAAATTACTTCCTTTTCTCTAACTTGAACAAAAGCTTCGGCTTCAATCCACTTAGAGAAGTAGTCTGTCATAGCCAGCATGAAGACTTTTCCTCCAGGTGCTACAGGCAGCTTACCAACTATGTCCATTCCCCATTTCATGAACGGCCATGGAGATGATATTGAATGGAGCGGCTCAGCAGGCTGATGGAGGATGTTGTCGTGCTGCTGACATGCGTCACATTTCTGAACAAAGGCCATAGCATCCTTCTTCATGGTGGGCCAGTAGTATCCTGTTCTTAATACTTTTGAATATAGTGATCTGCCCCCAGTGTGATTGCCACAATCACCTTCATGAATATCCTGAAGTACCGCACGTGCTTCAGGCTGCTCGAGGCATCTCAAGTATGGTCCTGCAAGAGATTTCTTGTATAAGATACCATTTATTATTGAATATGGAATTACCTTTGTTCGGAAGAGTCTAGAGTTCTCGTTTTTGGGGATTTCTCCTTCTTGAATAAATCTCCTGATAGGATAGGTCCAGGATTCTTGAGGATCCTGAGAGTCTGTGATTTCTTGATCTTTATCTGTTGTAACATCATTAACTTCTTGTTCTTCAATTGCCGGTGTCAGGATGTGAGTTATGGGAATCTTGACACCTTCTGGGATCCTTAAAGATGATGCTAAGTTTGCCAAAGCATCAGCTTCTGCGTTTTCTTCTCTAGGTACCTGTGATATGCCGTATCTTTAGCGAGTTGTAATCCTGCAATTAAAGCTTCGTATTCGGCTTCATTATTAGTAGCCTTGAATTCACAGTGGATAGATAGAGGGATAATGTCCCCCTGTGGCGATTTCAGTAGCGCACCCAATCCTGTACCTCTAACATTAGATGCTCCATCTGTATACAAGACCCAGCTGCCTGAAGCTTCTTCGAGCTGCTTGACTTCTAGTTCAACTTCTGGCAGTATGTCGCTGCTGAAATCAGCCACAAAGTCTGCTAAGGCCTGTGACTTGATCGCTGTTCTTGGTTCATATATGATGTCATAGGCACTTAATTTAACTGCCCATTTCGCCATTCTTCCAGACATCTCTGGCTTTCTTAAGACACACTTAATAGGATAGTTAGTTTTTACATAAATAACATGAGTTTCAAAATAATGCCTTAACTTTTGAGAAGCCATGACAAGAGCTAAGATTAATTTTTCTAAATAAGAATACCTGGTTTCAGCATCTAGCAATGTTTTGCTTACATAGTATACTGGGTGCTGCTGCCCCTCATGATCCTTCACAAGCACAGCACTCACTGAGCTGCCTGAAACTGCTAGATAGAGAGACAGTGGCTCGCCTTTAACAGGTTGCATCAGGAGCGGAGCGGATGACAGATATTCTTTCAAAGAGCTCAGAGCTGCTTCATGCTTCTCACCCCATTCGAACTTTTTGTTCTTCTTCAATATGTCATAGAATTCTTTGCTCTTTTCGGAAGATCTTGATATGAATCTGTTAAGTGCTGCTACTCTTCCAGTCAGTCTTTGAACTTCTTTAACATTTGTTGGAGACTTCAAGTTTATAATAGCTTGTATCTGCTCGGGGCTGGCTTCAATTCCCCTTTCAGTAACCATAAAGCCTAAAAACTTGCCGGCTCTTACTCCGAAATGGCATTTGGAAGGATTCAATTTCATGTTGAATTGGTCTAGGATATCAAAAGCAGCTTCAAGATCTCTAGGGTGGTCCTTCGCTTTTTTCGATTTCACCACCATATCATCGATGTATACTTCCATGGTGTCCCCCAGCTTGTCTTTAAACATCATGTTGACTAGCCTTTGGTATGTAGCACCTGCATTTCGTAAACCAAAAGGCATTGCAATATAACAATAAATACCTGTGGGAGTCATGAAGGCCGTGTCTTCCTGATCTGATGGTTCCATTTGAATTTGTTGAAAGCCCGAAGATGCATCTATAAAGGTCAACATCTCGTGCCCGGCAGTCGCGTCCACCATAGAATCAATATGTGGTAGAGGGAATGGGTCTTTTGGACAGGCCTTGTTTAGGTCTGTGTAGTCTACACATACCCTCCACTTACCATTCTTCTTTTGGACTACCACCACATTAGCCAACCAGCGAGGATACTTAACTTCTCTGATCATTCTTGATTTGAGCAGCCTGTCAACTTCCTCTTGGATTATGACGTTTCTCTCAGGAGCGAACTTCCTTCTCTTCTGATGTATTGGCCTGAAAGATTCATCTATACCAAGTTTATGAGTAATAATATCTTTAGATATACCTGTCATGTCTTCATGTTTCCATGCAAATGTTGTGACTCTGGACTTTAAGAGGCTCACGAGCTGCTCCTCAGTATCCTCAGGAATATTTGTTCCTACCAGCACTTTGATTTCAGGATCTTCAGGATTGAGTTGAACTTCTTTGGTCTCCAATTCCTTTGTCATCTGAACTCTTCGTGCTGGTTTCTTTAATTGCTATGCTGGCTTTGACTTGATAGTGTTCTTCATAGCAGAAGTGTAGCAGTCTTTGGCTTCTTGTTGATCACTTAGTATTCTTACAACTCCCCAAGGTGTGGGAAGCTTCACACATTGATGATAGGTAGATGGAACTGCTTTCATGTCATGGATCCATGGCCTTCCCAAGATTACATTGCAACAAGGCAGGGAATCAATAACGCAGAATTTCTGCATGGAATTGACTCCTTCTACGTAAACAGGAAGTCTGATGTCTCCAACCGTATGCTTGGTTTCTCCGCTAAATCCTACTAATACTGAGGATCTTGGAATTATCTCTTCTTCGGGAATGCTCATCTTCTTAAGCACGTCCAATTGAATAATGTTGACTGAGCTGCCATTGTCTATCAGGATCCTGCGAACATAATGGTTAGCAATACATAATGTAATTACCAGACTGTCATGATGAGGATCCTGGATGTCCTGCTTATCAGTTTCGTCAAAAGAAATGACTTTGTCTTCAGTCAATATTGCATTCTTCTTTGGTCGACTGCCTTGATCCATTTTGGCCTCCTTGGCATGTCTTTTTGCTGATGAGAAAGAGGCTCCACATATGTCAGATCCTCCGGAGATGAAGTTGATCACTTTGGCATCTGCTGGTGGTGATTGCGCTCTTTTGGGCAGCTCAGCAGCTTCTTGAGTTTTGCTTCTCTTTCTGCCGAACAATTCCTTGAGATGCCCCTTGCTGAGCAGGTAACTGATCTCTTTCCGAAGGGCTATGCAATCATCTGTTAAGTGCCCAAAGTCTTCGTGGTAGGCACACCATTTAGACTTATCTTTCCATGATCCTTGTTTATCCGATTTTCTTGGCCACCTGGCTTTATCACCTAGATCCTGCAAGGCACATAACAAACCACTTGTGTCAACCGAAAAGCAATAATCAGATACCTTTGGGAAGTTCTCTTCGTCGTCTTCCTCTTCCACTTCGTTGACCCTTGGATTATCATTACGATAATAGGGTTTGTTTCTTTGTTGTTTCCCGGGAGAGTTTGTCCTTCTGCCCGACGTTTCTTCACCTCTTTTTTGGATCTTCTTATCGTCTTCCAACCTGATGAACCTCAGTGCCCTTGTTCTGACCTCATCAAGGTTCCTGCAAGGAGTCATAACCAAATCATCATAAAATCGGGAATCCCCTCTAATCCCCATTTTGAAGGCTTCTACAGCAGCAGCCATATCCAAGTTAGGGATATCTAGAGCTTCTCGACCAAATCTGGCCACGTAATCCCTTAGGGATTCACTGGGCTTCTGAACTATCCTGTACAAATCACCAGTGAGCTTCTCAAAGCTCCTGCTGCAAGAAAACTGGTTATTAAACAAGTTAACCAAGTGGGGAAAAGAAGTAATAGTGTTAGGAGGGATACTGAGTAGCCATTTCAAGGATGGTCCTGTCAGTGTTGAACCAAATCCCTTGCATAAGCAAGCTTCTTTGATGTTTGCAGGAATGGGGTTGATCTCCATTCGCTCCCTGTATTGTGCCACGTGCTCCTCAGGATCTGTGGTTCCATCGTAGAGTTTCATGTTGGGGGTCTGAAATCTTTTCGGTATCTCTACGTCACAGACGGGCCATGCAAATCTGGATATCCTGTGGCTGCCCGCTGGCACTTCAGGAATTGGACGAATAACACCAGGAACACTTGAGATCATGTCTTTCAATCTCTGAAGTTCCCTGGCGATGACGGGGTCAATACCTGCATCCTGCACAATTCCTTGGTTAGGGTTAGTATAATAATTATCAAAGTTGTTACCAGCCCTGGAAGTTTGTAGAGGGATTTGAGGTCCATATCCAGTATCTCTAACGACGGTTGGCTCAGTCGTAGTCTCCACTTGCATGGGGATGAAGTCTCCCTCATGCATCTCCTGAGATGAACCTGGGAATGTGCCTGTAGAGACAGTAGGGTTAGAAAATAAGGATCCTTGAGGATCCTGAGCTGCTCGGAAGCGGCTCCGATATGGTTGGAATGGCTGAGATGAGGATCCCTGTGGCATCTGTGGAGTAGGCATTGCTGATTGCTGACTCCAAGGCTCATGTAGGTTTGTTGCCGCGAATTGTTGTGGTCGAGATGCGGATTGATGCATTGAGACTGCTGGCACCCGATGGTTTAAAAACCCGGCTGGTTGCTGACTTGAGCATCTCGGCGGCTGCTGATTTCCATATTCGCTGTAGTAAGATTCTGGGGGTTGCTCAGAGTAGAATCCAGAGTATTCCAGATCCATCATCCTGGAAGTCTTCTGATGCTGAGTGCCTGAGGATCCTGCAGTGGTAACTGTTGCAATACCTGACTTTTGAACAGTAGAGGGATTTATTTTCTGTTTCGGCTGCTCCGATATTTCCGGAGAGTTAAACCCGAATGATTTTGGGATCAAAGGGCTGATTTCCTCTACTGGTTTCTTAGATTTCTTCAATTCCATGATCTCCTTCATCATTCTCTCGTTGGTTTTGGTTTGTTCATCCGCATGGGCCTTCATTTGCCTGATCAAAACATAGAGATCATTATTAGAAATAGTAGAGTCAGTGGACGTACCTTGAGATCCAGTAAAAGTGGGGTATTCCACTCCTTTAGCATTAGTATCAGCCACTTTCTTCATCATTGGGGGAAGACCAGCATTGACGGTCGGTTTAGTGGATGAAACAGATTTCGAAGTAATCTTTTGTTGGCTCGACATTTTCAAGAATTGGTTATGGGAAGAAGATCAAGGCTTTTAGCTGAATTCAAACACCGTTTGCCCCACGGTGGGCGCCAAATTGTTTTGGTCAAAAACTGCCTAAGCAATTAGTTGATCAAACTTTGTATGTGAGGTAGCGTGTTTGATGTAAATAAGGATGAAAATGTAAGTTTGGAGCTTGACACGAGGATGTAACGAGGGAAAATCCAGGAATCCTTGAGTATCCTCAAGGAGCCTAGCAAAAAACCTCGGGGGCCGGTTCAAAGTACCTGCCTCCTAAAACTTTTATATGATGAAAGTATTTAGTACAGATGAAATGAGCTCGTATTCTAAGTGTTACAGAGAGTTTTGATAGCGAGTATCGTGTGTTGTGTGTGTGTCCATGTCCCCCCTGAATGAATGACCTAGAGCTCGTTTAAATAGTCAAAAATGCATTAACTAACTAGGCTAAAAACTAGGGATTGAGTCTTCAAGTCTTTGTGAACGTTGGAGTCAGTTACAACACGTCCCATAAAGCCTTGACCGAGTCTTTAGCCATCATTTACACGTCCCTTAATACCTGCAATCAATTAAGACACGTGGACAATTGTAACGGTTAATCGATAACTGTAGTTCAGGATCCTTTGAGCTTCTGGCGAGCATCCTGAAATAATATAACCAACTGTCCTATATTTTAGGGATTCTCCCAACTGAGCCAATATGAACGTTGTGGACCACTTAGTCCACGTTCTATATCATTTGTCCGAGTCTTTAGGCTTGTCTACATGTTTCTTTGACCCTGCAATTAATAAGACACATGGGAAAAACAAACGGGTTAGTTGATAACTGTAATTCAGGATGCTCGAACCTGCCAGGATCCTGAACTTGCATAAGGATACCAAACCATTTGAGCTGATGCCAGGATCCCGGATTATCAGCCCTAACAGATACCCCAGGCTGTTAGGTGTGGATTCCAAGCAACTAACAACAAAGCTGAGTATGAAGCCCTAATTGCTGGGTTACACTTAGCATTACACTTGGGAATTCAGCACATCCAGGTATATGTTGACTCTCTTCTTTTAGCTAACCATTTTAATGGGTTTTACGCAGCTAAAGGAGAGAAATTAATCAAATACCTGGAGGTGGTAAAAAGAATGTCCTAGGATTTTCAAAATTTTAATATTCAACAAGTACCAAGAGAGGAGAATGCTGAAGCAGATGCATTGGCAAACTTAGGCTCAGCATTCAAGGCACTTGAAGATACCCGTATTCCTATAATTCATATACTAACACCAGCCATAGACCAAGGTACGGATACCTAGAATTCTGATACAGCAGATATAATCCTGGTATCCAGTACCCAGGATTCTTCAACCCAGACGGAGTCCTGGACGAGGCCAATTATTCAGTATTTGCAGGATGGTACTATTCCAGGGAACGAGAAGGATGCCCGTGCATTCAGAGTAAGAGTAGCCAGGTACGTGATTATTAAGAACATATTGTATAGAAAATATTTTGTAGGTGCATATCTGAGGTGCTTGGAGAAGGATGAGGCCCATAAAGTACTCAAGGATATCCACGAGGGAGATTGTGGAAACCATACAGGGGGCAGGTCCTTAATGTCCAAGATTCTTAGAACAGGGTATTATCGGCCAACCATGAGGAAGGATTCCCAGGATTTCTCCCAGAAATGTGACGCTTGTCAAAGACACGCCAATGTCCCTCACCAGCCTGCAGAACCATTGTACCCTATTCCAGCATCCTGGCCCTTCATGAAATGGGGGATGGATATTGTTGGGAAATTACCCAAGGCCCTTGGAGGAAAGGTATTCATGCTAGCTATGACAGATTACTTCTCAAAATGGATCGAAGTTGAGGCATACGTTCAAGTCAGGGAGAAAGAAGTCATATCCTTTACTAAAAGGAACATTTTAACAAGATTTGGAGTACCATCCGAGATTATTTGTGAAAATTGGTCCCAGTTTATCGGAAGTAGAACCACAGGATTCTGTGAATCCTGGGGCATATAGATGATAACATCGACACCAGTGCATCCTCAGGCTAATGGCCAGGCTGAATCAAGCAACAAAATTATAATAAAAAACTTAAAGAAGAGATTGAAGGAGAAGAATGGAAGATGGGCAGAAGAGCTACCCTTGGCATTATGGGCAGATAGGACAACATCCAAAAATGCCACAGGCCAAACCCCATTTTCCTTGGTCTTTGGTACTAAAGCAGTGATCCCAACAAAAATGGTGGTCCCAACATTCAGGGTCAGTGGTCAGACCCAGGATTCGAATGATCAGTCCCTAGTTGAAGACTTAGATACCCTGGATGAGCTAAGAGATCAAGCGGCTTGGAGGATGGCAGCGTATCAACAAAGAATTTCTAAGAGTTACAACAAACATGTGAGGATCAGGAGGTTTAAGGTGGGAGATCTAGTCCTTAGAAAGGCATTTCAGAACACAACAAATCCAGGGGATGGTAAGTTGGCTCCCAAATGGGAAGGTCCCTACCTGATTGACTCTAAGGCTGGTAAGGGGGCATATTGGCTAGCTAATATGGAAGGAAACCTACTACCACGACCTTGGAACACAATACACTTGAAGGCATATTTCATGTAAGGCTTCCTGCCCCAGGATTCAGCTGCCCAGGTATGTGTTTGATTTAAAAATTCATGCTGGAAATCCAGGTCAGTTTCTCTCACTCAACTTATCCCTTTTATTCCCTTATATATTTAATCTTCTTTATTTTTTAACTTCAGTCACACATTACATTTTATTTGAGGTTGTTATTCATTACCCTGAATACACTGAGATCTATGTTTTGTCGGTTGGGTTACTCAGAATCCAGGGTATCCCAGGATTCAGGGTACCCAAGATGCACGATGTTCAAAAATCCAAGGTACATGGAACAAAGCATACCCATGATGCACAAAGCCAAGGATACTCAGCCTATATCTCCTAAGTTTGAGACAAGCCATCTCACTTCCGTATTGGGTAAGGCCTAAATCCAATCCTAAGGTTTGAGGACTAAGCTTCCTCCACCCGAATATGGGCTATCACACCTCACCTGGGACGCACATGGAAATTTTTGCCTCGCCCGAGACGCACGTGATCCAAGTATGAAACCCTGGGATTGTGGGATCATCCGTGTTAATAGCACTGGTGGCAACCTCCCAATCTAGGGACATATGCGGATCCCTTAAGGTTTAAAACGATTAACGCGTTTTCAAGATGGATTGGTGCTAACATACCAACTTAAGACTCCGAGGACATGCCCTAGTCAGTCAGTACGACTAAGAGAAAATCCCTAGTTCGCCAGTACGGCACCGGGCATGACCCCAAAGTAACTTAAAGATTACCTAGTGGCCCAGGATTATTGACCTAATTCGGGGTCATAACGGTCGAAACCCAAGTAAATTAACTACTTGGATAGTTAATTCTAATTGTTATGCTCATATGATAGGAAACGTTCACAAATCTACTGAAGCAACGAGGAGTCCTAAATCCTGGGGGCAAACCAGAAATACTAAGGTAAACCCTAGAATGATTCCACGCATTAGCAAATGTTTTTCAAATATTTCAAACACAATCATGTAACTAAAAGCAGTTATATTAAAAGACCCATCCTGGGTCCGGAAAAGCTCCGGCCACCCCAGGATGGGGGCATGTCAAAAACCCTGGATTCCAAATCCAGGGGTGGGGTATAATTGTCTTAAACAAAATCGGGAAACATCAACCGGCATCACATCACAAACATGAAACTAAATTTTTTTTAAAGAAGAACCACAAAAAACAGGAAAACGATCCCCAACCTTCAAACTGCATCCCGGGTCCTCTCTTTAGCTTCTTCCACCGGCACCTCCTCTTCTGCCTTGGGCTCCTGGGCTGGCACCTCTGGGACATTACCAAAATTAATAAAGCAAGGATGGACTTCCCTGGATTACAGCGACATCCTAGGACATTACCTTATTCCTGACGCATTCAGGGTGATTTAAACTTTACCTGTATACTTCCGGGTCATACGATTCCTGGGTCATACCTGCCCCTGGTCTACACCTGTACCCTGGATTATCAGCCGAAAATTCAGGGTATAACAATTGCCCCCAAATTTTCGCGAGTTGTGGATAGAATTTACAGCTGTGAAAATTTCAAATTTTGGGTCAAATCAGCCCTTGTTTCGATCGTGTCCGTTAAATGAGGATCCGTTGCGCCACGTCGTGGGATCGTGTCCCATCACCTCTACAACTTCTAAACCCCCTTAAATATCTGCATTTACCTTCTTCTTTCTTCACCATTACTGATGGACCTGAGCTACCGATACAACGGTCACTAGCCGTTGAACTAGCCGTTGACGTTCCCGTTTTTTCTGCCAGGGGCTCGTGGATCACTTATATTGGATTGAATGAAGTAACAGGCCCTATTGAGTAATGCACCAGCCCAGTAGCAACCAATGGACTTTGCTGGCCCACCAGTTGCACCAGTTTGCATGCAGTTTACGTTCTTTTTATTATTGCATTTCCTATGTTTATTATGTTCTTTTATGTGTTGCATTTATTTTTTCACGCCACCACTTTCAGTTATGTACGTAGTTGGCTTAGTGGGTAGAAGCAGTTTTTTCTCTTTGTAAACAAAAGCCAATGTTGCTAATGAGAAGTCAGAGAAAAATTACTTTAGAATCTATTTGATATTTTCCCCACTGGAGAATGTCTATTCCAATGCTAACTCAAGATTAGCACCATGAGTGGTGAACTTTGGATCCCTAATTCGTTTCAGGTGGTGTATCTGTATCCTTAGACGATTGGGTTGCTCTTCAGAATTTACTTGGGTGGTGAATCTGTATCCCAGGTTGTCCGTTGGTTCCTATTCCTTCTCAATCATAGTCTCAATTTTCTTAGCCGTTGCTCGTCGCCTACCATCATTTGGTATCAGAGCCTAGGCTCGAATTCTCATTGCTTTCGTGATCTTTTCAGTATATTATGGCACCCGAAGATCCCACGATGGAGCAGAAGATGAAAGAATTGCAGGATCAGGTGAAGGAACTGACCTTAGCCTTGCGTCACCGTCGAGATCGTTCACCACGACGTTATCGGACCGATGAGGGAGATGACTATTCCTCTGATGACGCACACAACGTTTTTAGTCAGCAGGACTCGCGAAACCCGTTCAATAATGATATTAAGGTGGATATTCCGGAATACGACGGAAGGATAGACCCTGATGAATTCGTTGAATGGCTTCGAACCGTCGAACGGGTTTTCGATTACAAGCAAACTCCCGATGAGAAAAAGGTCAAAGTTGTCGCCCTAAAACTACGCAAATACGCATCCACCTGGTGGGCGAATGTTTGTACAAAACGAGAGAGACAAGGGAAAGATAAGATCAGAGAATGGCACAAGATGAAAAGGCTCCTTAGATCCAAATTCCTACCTGTTTACTATCTCCAAGAGAACTTTTCCAAATTACATGGTCTCAAGCAATCAGGAAGAACAGTAGAAGAATATTCCCAAGAGTTTGAGTATTTACTGATGAAATGTGATCTGGATGAAGACGATCCCCAAACCCTAGTATGCTTCCTTGGTGGCCTGGACTACCGTATTGCTAACATTGTCGAACTCCAACCTTATGCTACCCTATCAGAGTTGGTCTTATTAGCCCATAAAGTTGAAGGGCAGCAAAAGGCCAGGGGAAAGTTTGAAGCCCAGAGAACCTACTCAAAGCCCAACACTTATTCTACTGAGGCCCAAAAAAACCCCCAAAAATCCACCATCTACCCTAAACAAAACACCTCTTCCTCGACATTCAAACCCAACACCTCAGTCAATAACCCCACTTCTGCTCCCAACTTCGAATCACAACCCAAGGCCCCCCGCCGGTGTTTCAAGTGTCAGGGATTGGGACACATCGCCTCTGAATGCCCCAATCGAAGGGTTATCACCGTTTTGGAGTATGAACTTGCCGAGGAGCCCCAATTTGACGAGGATAACAGCATCGATGACGCACCCTCGTTCGATAAAGAAGAGGCCATTCTTGGACCTGATGTTGGGGAATTTCTTGTTGTTCGCAGGATCCTAAGTGGCAACGAACGAGAAGACCAACTACAGAGAGATGCTATTTTTCACACCCGATGTACGATCGAACATAAGATTTGTGATGTGATTATTGACGGTGGTAGTTGTGCCAACGCCGCCTCCCAGACTCTTGTCTCCAAGTTGGGTCTAACCACACAGCCCCATCCATCCCCTTACGTGATTCAGTGGTTAAGCCAGGGAAAAGGAATTCGTGTATCTCATCGCATTTTGCTTTCTCTGAGTATCGGTCAGGTGTATCGGGATCAGATTTGGTGTGATGCCATACCTATGGATGCCTGTCATGTACTCCTGGGTCGTCCATGGTTATTTGATCGAAGGGTGATGCACGATGGATACAAGAATACATACTCTTTCAATTTCAATGATAGGCGAATCACTCTTACTCCCATGGTTTCTATTGCTAAGCACTCCCAAACACATCAGTCCCTTACTACACTGATAACTTTTGAACTTCACGAGTTTGATCAACATAAAGAACTCATTTTATTGGGTCTAGATGATGACAGCACAACTATTCATCAAGAGGTACACCCTTTAGCTCAGCCTTTATTACAAGCTTATAAGCATGTTTTCCCAATACAGATTCCTCCTGGACTTCCTCCCTTGCGAGACGTTCAGCATAAAATTGATCTCATCCCCGGCTCGGTACTACCCAACAAGCCAGCCTATCGAGCTAATCCTGTAGAGTCCGCTGAAATCCGCAAGCAGGTGGATGAACTACTCACTAAGGGACTTATTCGAGAGTCCCTCAGTCCCTGTGCGGTTCCGAAACTTTTGGTTCCTAAAAAGAATGGCGAATGGCGTATGTGTATCGATAGCAGGGCAATTAAGATCACAGTCAAGTACCGTTTCCCGATTCCCCGCCTCAATGATCTGCTTGACGAATTGTATGGGTCCCGTGTTTTCTCAAAGATTGACTTAAGAAGTGGTTACCATCAAATACGAATTGTCGAAGGAGATGAATGGAAGACAGCCTTTAAAACCAAGGAGGGTCTGTATGAATGGCTAGTCATGCCATTTGGCTTATCCAATGCCCCTAGTACTTTCATGCGACTGATGAATCAGACCCTCAAGCCGTTTTTAGATCGATTTGTCTTCGTTTATTTCGACGATATTCTGGTTTATAGCCGGTCCAATGAAGAACACCAGGCCCATCTACAACAAGTCTTCGATGTTCTAGCACGGGAAAAACTCTATGGCAATCAAGAAAAATGTCAATTTTTCACCCAACAGGTTCTTTTTTTGGGTTATGTTGTGACCGCAGATGGAATTGAAGTTGATGAGAAGAAGATTCAGGCCATTCGTGACTGGCCTATTCCCACTTCAATACAGCAAGTTCGAAGCTTTCATGGCCTTGCCTCCTTCTATCGACGATTCGTGAAAGATTTTAGCACTGTGGTCGCTCCACTCACTGAAATCACAAAGTTCAAGCAGTTTCATTGGACCTCCCAAGCTCAAACGGCCTTTGAGGAACTCAAGCACCGCTCAACTACTGCACCTCTATTGGCTCTTCCCTGTTTTGACGAAATGTTCGAGGTGGAGTGTGATGCCTCTGGTGTTGGTATTGGGGCTGTCCTCTCCCAGTTAGGCAGGCCGGTCGCGTATTTTAGTGAGAAACTTAACGAGGCTAAACAACGATACTCTACATATGATAAAGAGTTTTATGCTCTTGTTCGGGCCTTGGATCATTGGCAACATTACCTCCTACCACACGAGTTTGTTCTTCATTCTAATCACGAAGCCCTCAAGTACATCTAGGGCCAACATAAATTGCAGCCTCGCCATGCTAAGTGGGTCGAATTCCTTCAAGAATTCTCCTTTACGATTCGTCACAAGTCTGGTCGCTTGAATAAGGGTGCTGATGCCTTGTCGCGCAAACATCTTCTCCTTACCACTTTGGGAACTTCGGTTGTGGGTTTGGACCTGATCAAACAGGAGTATGGTGCTGATCCAGACTTTGGTGAAATTTTTATACAATGCTCGTTACATCCCATCAAATATTTTCACCTTCATAATGGTTTTCTCTTAAAAGGTACCCGCCTTTGCATTCCTCGCTCCAGTCTTCGCCATTCGTTGATCCATGAATTACATGCTGGTAGCCTTTCGGGTCATTTTGGGGCTGACAAAACTATCCTTCTGGTTAAGCAATCTTTTTATTGGCCCAGACTAGAAAAAGATGTTGAGCACTACGTCCGCCGGTGTCTTATTTGTCAAATTTCTAAGGGCCGATCGCAGAATCAAGGTTTGTACCTACCGCTTCCCGTTCCTCATGCTCCATAGGAAGACCTCAGCATTGATTTTATTACGGGACTACCCAAAACCCAGCGCCATAAGGACTCAATCATGGTCGTTGTGGACCGTTTCTCCAAGATGGCTCATTTTATTGCCTGCCATACAACTTTTGATGCCGTTCAGATTGCTGACTTGTATTTCAAGGAGGTGGTTCGTCTTCATGGCATCCCAAGGTCCATTGTTAGTGATCGCGATCCTAAATTCCTTGGTCATTTCTGGCGTACTTTGTGGCGCAAATTGGGGACAAATCTCAAGTTCAGCACTTCATGCCACCCCCAAACTGATGGCCAGACTGAAGTTACTAATCGCACTCTTGGAACTCTTCTTCGAGCTCTTGCCCGTGAGAAACTGAAACAATGGTATAACACATTAGCCCACGCCAAATTTGCATATAACCGGGCTCCCCATAAGACCAAGGGTCGTTCCCCTTTTGAAGTTGTTTACGGCTCCAATCCCATCACACCTGTTGACTTGGTTGCCTTGGACACTTCTGGGCCAATCAACACTGATGATGTTCATCGTGTTCGTGACATACAGGCCATTCACATGCAGGTTCGTGATCGTATTACCAAGTCAAATTCTCAGGTAAAGGCGTGGCAAGATCGTCATAGCAAAGCTGTTACTTTTCAGCCGGGTGATCTTGTTTGGCTTCATCTCAGCAAGGACCGTTTCCCTACTCGTCGTCGTTCCAAACTTAGTCCCCGTGCCGATGGACCGTTCAAGATCCTGTCAAAAGTCAACAACAATGCATACAAAGTCGAGCTTCCCGGTGATTATGGCGTGTCTGCTACTTTTAATGTAGCTGACTTGCAGCCTTACTTTGATCCTGCTGACCCTATTCCAAGTTTGAGGGCAAACTTCTCTGACGGTGAAGGGAATGATGGACCTGAGCTACCGATACAACGGTCACTAGCCGTTGAACTAGCCGTTGACGTTCCCGTTTTTTCTGCCAGGGACTCGTGGATCACTTATATTGGATTGAATGAAGTAACAGGCCATATTGAGTAATGCACCAGCCCAGTAGCAACCAATGGACTTTGCTGGCCCACCAGTTGCACCAGTTTGCATGCAGTTTACGTTCTTTTTATTATTGCATTTCCTATGTTTATTATGTTCTTTTATGTGTTGCATTTTTTTTTTCACGCCACTACTTTCAGTTATGTACGTAGTTAGCTTAGTGGGTAGAAGCAGTTTTTTCTCTTTGTAAACAAAAGCCAATGTTGCTAATGAGAAGTCAGAGAAAAATTACTTCATAATCTATTTGATATTTTCCCCACTGGAGAATGTCTATTCCAATGCTAACTCAAGATTAGCACCTTGAGTGGTGAACTTTGGATCCCTAATTCGTTTCAGGTGGTGTATCTGTATCCTTAGACGATTGGGTTGCTCTTCGGAATTTACTTGGGTGGTGAATCTGTATCCCAGGTTGTCCGTTGGTTCCTATTCCTTCTCAATCATAGTCTCAATTTTCTTAGCCGTTGCTCGTCGCCTACCATCAATTACCGTTTTCGAGAGCAAAATTCAATCGTTCGGACCTCCGGCTCACTTCTTCTTCCGATCAGGTAATCTTTTTCTCTCCTTCTTTCCTTTCATTCTCCAATCATGACTCGTAAGAAAATTCGGTCGGAGACCCTAGCTAAGAAGACGGGTATCGAAGACTTCTTCGATCAATGCTACCTGCAAAGCCGGGGGCTCGAGACCTGCACCTTCTCTGACGGCGACATCGCAGCGCTATCGTCGTCTGGTCTTTTCCCTGAGTCTGCCGAAATCAGACCTTTTGACAACAGGCTCCGATCAGACTTCTGTTCGGAGACCTGGGTTTGCTTTCCGTTCACCCCTTTCTCCATGGGTCTTTCTTTTCCCTTTACCGGTCTTTTGGCCGAGTTTTTTGAAGCCACCGGTCTGGCCTATGCCCAAACCCTTCCTATCATATGGCGAATCCTGGGCACCCTCGACCGTCTTAATAGGGAGTTTGATTCCCTGGTTGGGTTGTCTGAACTAGCCCTGGGCTACGAACTCAAATCCCATGGCAACAACCGATTCTTGTTCAAAGCTCTGAACAAGGAAGTTCAAATGGTTCCTTGGGCTTCTTTTCACCAAGAATGGAAAGGAAAGTTTTTCTTTGTCAAGAGATCGACCATTCCAGGAGGGATGGGTCTTCCGATTAGGTGGAAAATAGATGGTAGGTTCTCACCTGCATTAGGGATTAGGATTTTTGCTTATATCATTTATGATTCAAATACTAACCTCGGATTTTCTTGTTTCGCAGTGCCCAGCTTGAGTTCCATCGGCCCTGTAAATCCAGGGGCGTTTGAGAGATTTGAAAACTTCCTCAGCATCAACAAAGTGGACCGAGAATTCTGGGCTGACCCCCACCAAGCTGCTTCATCCACCTCTCATAGCATGTCAAGTTGTAAGTATCTTGGTACCCTGCCATTTGCGCCTTGGATTTTGTTGATTTCCTGTGTTTTTGTCTTTCAGCTGCTGCCACCCCCATCAACCTTGAGAACATAGATCTGGACGACCTTCTGTTGGGTGAATCTGAGCGAGACCTCCAAGTTCTGGCCACTGTGAAAGCTGAGCCCATGTCTGCCCCCAGGGCTCCTTCCTCAAAGACCTCCGGCACCAAGCGTAAGACCAGGGCCACCGCTGTTGCTCCTGCCGTGCAATCCTTGGAGAACCTGGACGCTGCTGAGCTTCGTGCCCATGCTGAAGCCTTTTCTCGCCAAGTAAAGTTAATCCTGGGTACCCCTGAATTTTCTACATAGTGAAATAATTCAAGGTTATAAATATTTAATTAAACTACCTTTTTTTTGCAGATTGCTTGGGCGATTCTTTGAGCTGGTCTGGGCTGCCGAGAAGCGCGCCCAGGATGCTGAATCTTCGGCCAAAAGAGAGCTTGTTGCCCTGAACAAGGAGCTGAATACGGCCAGGATGATGGCCAACAAGAACCTAGGGCTGGTGCAGGACCTCGAGAAGAAGGCAGCAGACGCGCGGACTGAACATGAGGTTGCTTTGGCTGCAAAGGGCGACGAAGGCAGGCTGATAGCTCGTATCTCCCTTCTTCAGTGCAGGTTGAAAATGGCTAAGGAGGCTAGGGACCTCGAGTTTCAGAACCCCAAGTGGGATGTGACCGGATGGGTAACCAAACTGCGCGAACTAGGCGCAACCATCCCCGCTGGGTGTGACCCTGATGCTGCCCCTGGATCCAGCAAAGGTGCCCCGTCCAAGGGTTCCGCTGGCCACGCCATGGAGATCGATCAGCCGAAGGAGGGAGAGCAGCCAGCCCAGGGCTCCGAGGCAGCGGAGGAGGTTCCAGTTGATGAAGCAAAGGAGGTGCCCCATAATGCAGCTTGAAGAATAGGGGTCACCTTCTCGTCTTTTGTGGTTCATGTTTTAGAAACAATTTTATTTTTATGCATGTGGTGTGATACCGGTTGATGTTTCCCGGTTTATTTTGTTAAGACAATGCCCCACCCCTGGATGTGAAATCCAGGGTCTTTTGATGTGTCCCCACCCTGGGACGTCCGGAGCTTTTCCGGGCCCAGGTTGGGTTTTGCATATATAAATAACTGCTTTAGTTACATGCCTGTGTTTGAAATATTCAGATGACATCTGCCAATGTATGGAATGATTCTAGGGCTTACCTCAATATTCTTGGGTTGCCCCTAGGATTTAGGATTCCTCGTAGCTTTAGCAGACTTGTGGATGTTTCCTATAATAGGAACATATCAATCAGAATTAACTAGACATGAAGTTAATTTACTTAGACTTTGACCGTTATGACCCTGGATTAGGTCAATAATCCTGGGTCACTAGGTGATCTCTTAAGTTATTTCTGAGGTCATGCCCGGTGCCGTACTGGCGAACTAGGGATTTCCTCTTAGTCGTACTGACTGAACTAGGGCATGTCCTCGGAGACTTAAGTTGGTACGTTAGCACCAATCCATCTTGAAAACACGTTAATCGTTTTAAACCTTAAGAGATCCGCATATGTCCCTGGATTGGGAGGTTGCCACCAATGCTATTAACACGGATGATCCCACAATCCCAGGGTTTCATACTTGGATCACGTGCGTCTCGGGCGAGGCAAAAATTGCCACGTGCGTCCCGGGCGAGGCGTGATAGCCTATATTCGGATGGAGGAAGCTGAGTCCTCAAACCTTAGGATTGGGTTTAGGCCTTACCCAATACGGAAGTGAGATGGCCAGTCTCAAACTTAGGAGTCATACGCTGATTGTCGTTGGCTTGGAGTACGCTTTGTTCCATGTACCTTGAATTTCTGAGCATCCTGCATTTTGGGTGCCCTGAATCCTGGGATACCCTGGATTCTGAGTAACCCAATTGACGAAACATAGATCTTAGCGTATTCAGGGTGGTGAATAATAATTAATGCAACATGTAACTGATGTTAATAAATGAATAATGAAGGTAAAACATATAAAGGGATAAATGAAATAAATTAAGTGAGAGGAACTGACCTGGATTTGCAGCATTAATTTAAAATCAAACACATACCTGGGTGGCCGAATCCTGGGACAGGTAGCCTTACATGAAATACGCCTTCAAGTGTATCGAATTCCAAGGTCGTGGTAATAGTTCTCCTTCCATATTAGCTAGCCAATATGCCCCCTTACCAGCCTCAGAGTCAATTAAGTAGGGACCTTCCCATTTAGGAGCCAACTTACCATCCCCTGGATTTGTTGTGTTCTGAAATGCCTTTCTAAGGACTAGATCTCCCACTTTAAACCTCCTGATCCTCACATGTTTGTTGTAAGTCTTGGAAATTCTTTGTTGGTAGGCTGCCATTCTCCAAGCTGCTTGATCTCTTAGTTCATCCAAGGTATCCAAGTCTTCAACCAGGGACTGATCATTCAAATCCTGGGTCTGAGAGCTGACCCTGAATGTTGGGACCACCATTTCGGTTGGGATAACTGCTTCAGTACCAAAGACCAAGGAAAATGGGGTTTGGCCTGTGGCGTTCTTGGAGGTAGTCATGTCTGCCCATAGTGCCAAGGGTAGCTCTTCTGCCCATCTTCCTTTCTTCTCTTTCAATCTTTTCTTCAAGTTGTTTATTATAATCTTGTGGCTTGATTCAGCTTGACCATTGGCTTGAGGATGCACTGGCGTCGACGTTATCATCTTTATGCCCCAGGATTCACAGAATCCTGTGGTTCTACTCCCAATAAACTGGGACCCGTTATCGCAGACAATCTCAGATGGTACTCCAAATCTTGTTAGGATGTTTCTTTTAATAAAGGATATGACTTCTTTTTCCCTGACTTGGACGTATGCCTCAGCTTCAATCCATTTTGAGAAATAATCTGTCATGGCTAGCATGAATACCTTTCCTCCAGGGGCCTTGGGTAATTTTCCAACAATATCCATTCCCCATTTCATGAAGGGCCAGGATGCTGGAATAGGATACAACGGTTCTGCAGGCTGGTGAGGTACATTGGCGTGTCTTTGACAGGCGTCACATTTCTGGGAGAAATCCTGAGAATCCTTCCTCATGGTAGGCCAATAGTACCCTGTTCTTAGAATCTTGGACATTAAGGACTTGCCCCCTGTATGGTTTCCACAATCGCCTTCGTGGATATCCTTGAGAACTTCCTGGGCCTCATCCTTCTCCAAGCACCTCAGATATGCACCTGCAAAAGATTTTCTGTACAATATGTTTTTAATAATCACGTACCTGGCTACTCTTACTCTGAATGCACGGGCATCCTTCTCGTTCCCTGGAATAGTACCATCCTGCAAATACTGAATAATTGGTCTGGTCCAGGATTCCTCCTGGGTTGAAGAATCCTGGGTACTGGATACCAGGATTTTTTCTGCTGTGTCAGAATCCTGGGTATCTGTACCCTGGTCTATAGCTGGTGTTAGTACATGAATTATAGGAATATGGGTGTCTTCAAGAGCCTTGAATACTGAACCTAAGTTTGCCAATGCATCTGCTTCAGCATTCTCCTCCCTTGGTACTTGTTGGATATTAAAATTTTGAAAATCCTGGGACATTCTTTTTACCACCTCCAAGTATTTGATTAATTTCTCTCCTTTAGCTGCATAAGACCCATTAAAATGGTTAGCTAAAAGAAGAGAATCAACGTATACCTGGATGTGCTGAATTCCCAAGTGTAATGCTAAGTGTAACCCAGCAATTAGGGCCTCATACTCCGCTTCATTATTAGTCGCTTGAAATCCACATCTGACAGCCTGGGGTATCATGTCCCCCTGTGGCGATTTCAGTACAATTCCTAGGCATGTCCCCCTGATATTTGATGCTCCATCAGTGAACAAGGTCCAGCACCCTGAAATTTCTTCTTGTTGAAGCTGTTGGAATTCATGGTCCGCTTCTTGTTGTATGTCAGTACTGAAATCAGCCACAAAATCAGCTAGAGCCTGGGATTTTATAGCTGTTCTGGCCTCGTAGATCAGATCATACGCACTTAGCTTCACCGACCACTTAGCCATTCGACCTGACATTTCTGGTTTTCTCAAAACAGACTTTATTGGATAGTTAGTTCTAATATGAATTGTATGAGTTTCAAAATAGTGTTTGAGTTTAGTAGATGCCATACATAGGGCTAATATAAGTTTTTCAAGGTGTGAGTACCTGGATTCAGCATCAAGTAAGCTTTTACTTACGTAATAAACAGGATGTTGCTGACCTTCTGCATCCTTGGTCAGGACTGCACTTACCGTATTCCTGGAAACTGCTAAATACAGGGACAGGGGCTCCCCTGGATTAGGCTTCATCAGCAAGGGTGTCGTGGACAAGTATGTTTTCAAATCCTGGAACGCCTTCTCGTGTTCTTCCTTCCACTCGAATTTCTTGTTCTTCTTTAGGATGTCATAGAATTCCCTGCATCTTTCCGAGGATTTTGATATAAATCTATTCAGGGCAGCAATTCTACCTGTAAGTCTTTGAACGTCTTTGGTGCTGGATGGTGATTGTAGGTTGGCTATCGCCCTGATTTGCTCTGGACTTGCCTCTCTGCCTTTCTTAGTTACCATGTATCCCAGGAATTTGCCTGCTCCGACTCCAAAATGGCACTTTTCTGGATTTAGCTTCATGTTATATTTATCGAGGATGTCGAAGGAATCCTTAACATCCTGGACATGGTCATTGATGACCCTGGATTTTACCACCATGTCGTCAATATATACCTCCATCGTGTCCCCCAGTTTTTCTTTGAACATCATGTTAACCAATCTCTGGTACGTTTCCCCTGCATTTTTTAGTCCAAAGGGCATAACTATATAGCAATATATACCTGTTGGTGTTATGAATGTCGTATCTTCCTGATCCTGGGGTTCCATCTGAATCTGCTGAAATCCTGAGGTAGCATCCATGAAAGTCAACATTTCATGGCCTGCGGTAGCATCGACCATGGAATCTATGGGAGGTAGTGGGAATGGATCTTTTGGGCATGCACGGTTCAGGTCCGTGTAATCCACGCATACCCTCCATTTACCATTTTTCTTGCCAACTACCACCACGTTGGCTAACCACCTGGGGAACTTCATTTCTCTGATCATCCTTGCTTTTAAAAGTCTGTCGACCTCCTCCTGGATTATGACGTTCTTTTCTGGCGCAAACTTTCTTCTCTTTTGGTACGTTGAGGGTACGGCCCTGTTGTCATGAATCCAGGGTCTACCCAGAATTACGTTGTACCCTGATGGTGCGTCCATCACACAAAAACGTTGGACCGAGTTGAGCCCTTCTACATAGACTGGAAGCTTGATTTCACCCAAGGTATTTTTTGTTTCACCACTGAAACCCACGAGTACCGTGGAATTTGAGATGATCTCCGAGTGTGGAATTCCCATTTTTTGCAAAGCCTCCAACTGGATTATATTTACTGAGCTGCCTCCATCAATTAAGATTCTCTTCACAATGTTGTTGGCAATGTGAAGTGTTATTACCAATCCATCATGATGAGGGTCTATGATATCGCGTTTATCATCTTCCCCGAATGTAATTTCCTTGACATCAGGTTGAACAGAGCTCTTCCTGGGTCTCCCCTCTCTCTCTGAATTGGATTCCTTGGCATGTCTTTTCGTTGCAGAATAGGAGGTACCACAAATGTCAGAACCACCAGAAATGAAGTGTATTACCTTAGCGTCCGGGGGCGGAGAGGATGCTCTTTCAAGACGGCCATCAGAGTGTCCAAAATCCTGGGATCTTGCACCATTATCCCTGGATTTTGAGTTATGTTCCCTGGACTTATCCTTCTTCTTTCCCAGGAGCTCCTTCAAGTAGCCTTTGCTAAGTAGATAGCTGATTTCTCTTCTCAGGGCCATGCAATCCTCGGTCTGGTGACCAAAGTCTTCATGGTAAGCACACCACTTGGATTTATCCTTCCAGGTGGAAGGTTTATCGTTCTTCTTGGGCCACCTTGCTTTGTCTCCAAGGTCCTGCATAGTAAACATAACACCAGAGATATCAGTAGTAAAGCAATAATCATTAAGGGAAGGATATTCTTCTTCCTCTTCATCCTGGTCCACACTATTCACTCGACGTTCATCGGGCCTTGAGTATGGTTTAGATCGCTGCGACCTAGGATGTGAGGATTCTGATTTCCTGTTGGAGCTGTTGAATCCCGGGGAGGATTCACCCTTTCCCAGGATTTGCTTGTCCTCCTCCAGCCTGATGAAGCATATGGCCCTGTGACGGACTTCGTCCATATTGTGACACGGGTTCATGACCAGATCTTGATAGAATGGTGAGTCTTTGTTAAGTCCCATCTTGAAGGCCTGAACTGCAGTTGCCATGTCCATGTTTGGTATCTCCAAGGCTTCTCTGCTAAACCTGCTAACGAAATTCCTTAGGGTTTCACCTGCATTCTGGGTCACCCTATACAAATCACTTGTTAGTTTTTCAAAGTTGCGGCTGCAAGAGAACTGATTGTTAAATAAGTTAATTAAATGTGAAAATGAAGTAATAGAGTAAGGAGGAACGTTCAGGAGCCATTTCAAGGCTGCTCGTGTCAAAGTAGATCCGAATCCTTTGCATAGGCATGCCTCCTTAATTTCAGGGGGCATGTAGATAACTTCCATTCTTTCACGATACTGTGCCACATGTTCTTCAGGGTCTGTGGTGCCATCGTAAGGTTTCATGCTGGGAGTTTGAAACCTTTTGGGTATCTCCACGTCGCAAATTGGTGGAGCAAACCTGGACACTCTATGACTTGCTGGTCCAACTTCAGGGATAGGCTGTACAACTCCTGGGACACTTGAAATCATCCTCTTGAGTTTTTGGATTTCTCGTTCCACTGATGGGCTGATCCCTGGATCCTGCACTGCATTATTAGTATTAGTGTAATGAGCGAAAGTTTGGGGAGTGTTACCGACATCCTGGGGTATGTTTGTCCCAGGATTAGCGACTGTGTCTCTGATGGTAGACGTCCTGGGTAGATCAGCATGGGCCATTTGAGTAGGGAAGAACGTTGATCTCCCGTTCAATGGGGTGACATCTTCATGTACCCTGGAATTACTCCCAGGGGTGTTGAAATTCAGAATCCTGGGGTCAAGTGGAGAAGGTTGAGCTGGTGCAGCCCTAGGTATCTCCGATCTCATGCTCGTTAGTTGGGCCAGGAATTCCTAATTCAGCTTTTGTTGGCGTTCCATGTAGCGTTCCATTCTAGTGAGTGAGGAGAGGATGTCATCATTGGATATCAGAACAGGGTCTTCATGGACGTTATCCGTTTCAGTCCGTTCGGAGTTGATTGTTGACCCATCGTTACGTGTGGTTGCAGTTGAGGTATTGACCCTCGGTGGAATGGCTCCACTTGTTGAAGTGCTGAGAGCAGGAACCGAAGCATTCGAGGTGTTCATTTGTGTTGACATCTTTTGGTAGATTTTGGTAAAAATTAAGTTTAGGATGAACCTAAAAAGAGTTTGACAAAAAATTGACACCAATTGCCCCACGGTGGGCGCCAAATTGTTTTGGCTAAAAATTACTTAAGCAAATTTAGTAAAACTTGAACCAAATAAGATTGTGAGGTTTGGTGCCTAGGATTAAGATACTAAAACTATTTGTAAAAATCCTGGGACAACAACTGGATTCCAGGGACAAAAAACAAAATCATGGGTAAAAATGTAAGTTTAGTTGCGAAATCGATTAAGAAAGCTAATAACACAAATGAAGCCTTGAATGAAAGTAGGAACACCGAGAATTTTACTAGGGAAAAGCCCTTAGCCCTTAGATGTCTCTAAGGCGCCGCCGGCATAAAAACCCCGGGTAGCGATAACACACGCTACCAATTTATTGGTCACGTAAACGTTTCGGTACAGTGAGTATGCAGAGAATAAAGTACGAGAATACAATGAGTAAAGCTCGAATGAATTGAAAATAAACGACTAAGTGTCTTATTTATACTCCTAGATCTTCAACTTCTCCGATATTCCAGGGATCTCTTCTCCAACGTCTTTTTCAGTTAGTTGACCGAGTTTCCAGCTAACAGCCTTTGACCACGTGCGAAATAAGTCTCCAGCTTCTTCTATTCGACCGTTGGTGGACTCCGTCAACCTGTCCTTGATCAGATATAGGCACAAAACGCGTTAGTAACAATGTCCTAGCATGCAGGGTCATTTCCACATGCTGGGTCATTCGTAAAATAAGGGTGACCCTGGATTAGATTCATCCTGGGTCATAATAACGTATAACCAAAATTAATAAAGCAAATATGGACTTCCCTGGATTACAGCGACATCCTGGGACATTACCTTATTCCTGACGCATTCAGGGTGATTTGAACTTTACCTGTATACTTCCGGGTCATACGATTCCTGGGTCATACCTGCCCCTGGTCTACACCTGTACCCTGGATTATCAGCCGAAAATTCAGGGTATAACAGCTGGTATTTAAGGGGGTTAGAAGTTGCAGGGGTGATGGGATGTTACTCCATAACGTGGCGTAATGGATCCTTGATTAACAGACACGATCGAAACGGACGTGGATTAAACTCTAATTTGAAAATTTTCACAGCTGTAAGACTTATCTACAGCTTGCAAAAATTTGGGGGCAATTGTTATACCCTGAATTTTTGGCTGGTAATCCAGGGTACAGGTGTAGACTTAGGGCAGGATTGACCCAGGAATCGTATGACCCAGAATTTAACAGGTAACGCTGAATGACCCTGAATGTATCAGGAGTAAGGTAATGTCCCGGGATGTCAACATAATCTAGGGAAGTTCATATTTATTTTATTTCTGTTATACGTTATTATGACCCAGGATGAGCATAATCCAAGGTCACCCTTGTTGTACGAATGACCCAACATGTGGAAATGACCCTGCATGCTAGGACATTGTTACTAATGCATTTGTGTCTATATCTGATCAAGGACAGGTTGACAAAGTCTACCAACGGTCGAATGGGATGAGCTGGAGACTTATTTCGCACGTGGTCAAAAGGCTCTAGCTGAAAACTCGGTCAACCAACTGAAAAAGACGTTGAAGAGAAGATCCCTGGAATATCGGACAAGTTGTTGAAGAGCTAGGAGTATAAATAGGACACTAAGTCATTTCATTTAGCTCACTCGAGCTTTACACATTGTATTCTCGTATTCAATTCTCTGTTTACTCACTGTACTCAAACAATTTCGTGATCAATAAATTGGTAGCGTGTGTTATCACTACCCGGGGTTTTTATGTCGGCGGTGCCTTAGAGACATCTAAGGGCTAAGGGCTTTTCCCTAGTAAAATTCTTGGTGTTCTCATCTGCATTCAAGGTTTCATTTGTGTTATCAACTTTCTTAATCGATTTCATAATTAAACTTACGTTTTTACCCAGGATACTGACTTTTGTCCTTGGAATTCAGCTGTTCTCCCAGGATTTTTGCAAACAGTTTTCGTATCTTAATCCTAGGCACCAAACCTCACAATCTTATTTGGTTCAAATCTTACTAATTTTGCTTAAGTAATTTTTAGCCAAAACAATAGTCTTCGCTTTACTTAAAATCAAATGAGAAGTAACTGTATGTCCGAGTCATGCAATACTTATAGGTCTTAAATATTATGACCTTTTGTAAATCGATAATGAGATTTAGATGTTATATCACGATAAATAAACAAATTGATCTTTTATAATGATCTAAGTTTTAGATCAATTAGTAATAATGAACCATAACTTTGGTTTAGTTTTTATATTCAATACTTTACTAGCTATATAATAAGTGATAACATTTAGAATAACATCATGGGGACATTGTGTTTTTAATCCAAACACCATGATAATCTCTTTATTTGTTATCATATCCATGACAATACCCACAACTTTTACTTTAGTCATTATATAAGAAGACCATAACCATGGCTTCCACTTTGGTCATAATATTATATGCTGCCACATGCCCACATTCACTTCTGGGAATGGGGTTCTACCAACGAGTTTAGTCTCGTGATTTTATTAGGAGCTCATTATTTTGCTCGGCCACAAGTACACATGATATGAATTTGAGGTCTAAAATATGATGGATGTTCTATTTTTTTCAACATCTCCTTACTAGTATTCACCACATAAAACTAATTGTGAGGTGATTCTAAGTAACATCGAGTTATACTCACATATAAACTTGAAGTCTTGCAATCTTAAAATGAATCCACCCATAATAAGTTTGTTAGTATTACCTTTCTATGATGGTCATCCCTCTTTTTAGTTTGGTCTAAATAACAAGTGGATAATAGTAATGTATTCAATTTTCAAAGCTTTTGCCTTACCAAGATTTATTACATTTTATTACATTTAAATGTAATTTTTTTTTCACTCAATCTCTTCACATAAAGCATGCTATAACACATGCTATTGCCAGTTATAGATTTACAATAAAAACTTTTGATATTATTTATGATATGATATTATACCAATTAAAAGTAACTAAATATGAAATAGAAAACCAATAAAGTGTCACACTTTAAATATAATTGAAACCTAATATAATTAGTCATATAAATAACAATTATTTATATCTTTTGTTTAGGAATAAGTAGACAAAATATATAATTAGAGAGACACCTTAAATTAAGAATAACGATTTAAAATAACTTCCATTCTTACCCGTCCACATAAAACATAAAAAAATTATCAATACTGATAATTGCTTATAAATGTGTTTATTCTAAAACAAAACCAATAAGAAAAGAAATACTGTGTTTTTAAACATTTAAAAGAGCTTAATGTGTTCCTATTTAAGAAAAAAACAAGAAATAAAAAACATTTAAAATTAAACCCCATCACAATTTTAGAAAGATTAAGGTTGAGTGGACATACACAAAATTACGGTTATAGTTGAAATTAACGGCGATTAAATTTATTTTCATGGAGTGCCACCCAAATCAAGTGGGTTTCGATCGGTATTTTAACAAAAGGAAAAAAGGTAATTGAGATTTATGTATGGAAGTGAACGGCCCACCGTTAATTTCTAGGGAGATTTGGAAACTAAATCAAAACCCCAGACACCATCTTATTTGCACAAAAAAAACTTCTGACTAGGAGACTGGTCATAGCATAATTAAAACTCACCAAAATCGTATTTACAAAATCTAAAACATTCATGTACGTACCATTCATAAATTTAGATCAAATGGAGAAGGATCATGTTGTCTATAGCAGGCCTTTAAACGGTGTCATCTTTGACTCTGTTGCGTTTGGTACTTGACCGCAAAGAAGAATCCGGAATGTAGCCATTGCACGATGGCCTCACAAAATCCATCTCAACATCCGAAGAAAATGGAGAAGTTACTATGTGATTTGCTAACATTTACAAAACAAAGAAACGAGCGAACTCGTGCTGATAACGGGTTGTGAAACAAGCCTAATAGCAAACAAGAAGAAGGAGAAAGGGAAAAATTTTATTATTGAATGGTGTTGTGTAACTAATTAGCCGCTTTCTGCTCACCTCCGACCACCGCCTCCGGCGCCATATACACCTCTAATTTCGCATCTAGAGTTCAAATTTCCGGTCATTGACGTTGTCACTAACCAACAAGATGTTTTGAAGCTTGATGTCACAGTGCACAAACCCATTCCGGGGAGTGAACTGGAGCCCCTAAAAATCGATTTCGTGTATCACCGGGCTTCATTTTTTAACAGTCGAGAGCTCCTGGAATTCTTCAATATGTCCGATAAAGCTCCGCCAGAAGCATCTGGTTCATCAAATTTGGCACGCCAGCTAGTTCATCAGATGAATTCTTCACTTTGTCCAATAAAGTCACGTCGAAAGCATCTGGTTCTTTAAACGAAGCATCCGATATAGCTCCTCCGGATATGGTTAGGTTTTGAAAGGGGGATGATGATGAACAGAAGGACCCACATTTTATTTATTATATACTAGGTTAGTAACCCGTGTACTACACGGGCTGAATATAAATTTATAATATTAGATAAATACAAAGAAAAAAAGATAATGATCAAGAAATTTGAAAATTATAATTGATATAAAATTCTCATAATATATTAAATAATAATTTAATATATATATTTAAAAAATTTATTATGTTTGACAAGTTGTTGATTATTAAAACAAAAGACTAAAATTATTGAGTAACTAATCAAATCTACATTAGTTTTATCAAAATTTTAAAATAAAAATTTAGTTTTGATAAAATTGGTAATTAACTTAATTGATGATTTACTAAATTGGTAATTCAATGTGAGCTTGACATGTGGCGTGATGATGTGGACTCTTTATAAATGAGACATGTGGCATAATTTTTATTGCTTTATTAGGATTATAAGATAAGATTATAAGATGTTATTAATTTATATTTGTTTTTTTTTTAAAAGAGATGTATAATAGTCTTTTAACACTCACTTGACATAAATTTTAACGAACACCCATCAAAGGACAAAATGTGTTACAAAAGTACAAACTTCAGCCTATAACCGTAATTTTTAAAACCAAAGGACGAAAGGTGAAATTTGTAGAAATCACACGAACAGCTCCTGTAATTTACTTTATGTTTAAATTTGGAGCAGGCTACGAGTACAAATGGGTATGCAGACCTGTCAGGTAAGCAGGATACCAACCTTCACATTTATGCATAGAGGAAGAGTTGTAACAGGTCACCATGCATGTCAATAACATTTTACCAATTACGGAGCAGTGAAATCATATCAAACTTGAAGATGATCACGCCTCCAATTGAAGCCTAATTTCCAAATTGGCATGCAAAATTTTTAAATGTGGTAGTTTCCCCAGCCTCCCATTTGGAGCCTTATATAAAAGAGCAAAAAACACTTTCATGACCAAATAAAGACACATTCTGAAAGTGTTTCAGAAGTTAAAGACATAGTAATATGGGAAGAGATCATACACCATTTCAGCTTTATTTGATCCTCACAACAATAATATTAAGCTGCTTATGGTCTAATTCTTCCGTCCTTCAGCCAAGATGATGTGATACCCATGTCTGCATCATTAACAAACAACTTAAGTCAGCTATAGGCGAAATGGCAAAATGGACAGGTCAGACGGACCGGGTAAAGGGTCAAAATGGGTAATTGTTTGTATGGGTCAACTGGTTCGGATCATTTACCTTTTAATAGCAAAATCAGTGTGTTAAATATGATTACAAAAACTATATTAGTAACAATAAGAACTATTTATTAGCTATTTATTGAAATGACTAATTAGGAAGTTGTATTCCTCAAAATTACCGTCTTGAGTGACTTTCGAACTGTCTCAACATACTTTTATCTAATATTTCTTTCGTTTTAATCATTAGATAATCCAAAAACATTTTGTGTTAAAATCCAAGAAAGGGGATTAAAAGTGGCTCGAAAAAGAAAGAAAATGTAACAAGCAGAGTTTTATATAAGCTCACGTTGATTTAAATGGTGGACTGGTAGCTCCAACAACTGTGTTAAAAGCAACCTCTTGAAACGGTCCAGCCATCTTCCCCCGAGGAAACCATCCTAGGTCTCCACCTTTCTTTCCTGATGGGCATTCTGAATATTCAGCTGCTATCTGCAAAACCGTCATAAATTATAGTTTAAACTTCAGATTTTTCATAATTTCATTATTTTTCACAAAAACCAAAAAATGATGCTCAATACTAGCTTAAACAAGCAGAACAACATGTGAGCTACTCGAGACCGTCTCGCTAAAAGCTCGAGCCTGATCTTCATATACATAGCTTCAAGAGGCTTGCAAGCCACCCCTAAGCCCTAATCAATACCTACTACTTTGCATAACATTCAAAATGAATTCATTGTAAGAGAAAAACAAAAGGGAGGGTTTCAAAACACAAAAAGGAACGACACTCATAAAACAAATAAACTGAAAAATTACCTTTGCAAACTCAGCAGGAGGGACCTTATCTCCATTGCTAAGCCACCCATCTTGCAGCTTCTTGTATGCTTCATTGATTTTTCCTTGCTTTTCACACAAGATATGTCTTGCTGCGAATCAAAATCAGAACAGAAATGCTCACGTTATATTTTATATCCAAAAACCAAACATTATATGAAAAAGAAAATGAAAAAAAAAAGTCAGCAAGAAGAAGAGGGAACCTTTTACATATGTGCAGGTTCCAAGGCCATCAGCAGCCTTTCCAGCTTTGCCTTTGCCTTTTGCACCTCCATCCTCACTCCCACCCGCCTGTTTTCCTTTGCCTTTTCCACCCTTCGCATCCTTTCCCATTGTAGTTCAAGCTTCTCGGATAAAAATGTGAAGATCAGAACCAGCAAGATCAGTGGTTTAACGGGTTAAAACTTAAAACAGGCTGGGCTAACCAGCTATAAACATTTTATGCATCACCATATCATTCCAATAACAATCCAGATCTTTGATTAAAAAAAGTTTACAGTGTGCTGGACTATTGTAGT
Source organism: Deinandra increscens subsp. villosa (assembly GCA_039602395.1). NCBI lineage: Eukaryota > Viridiplantae > Streptophyta > Magnoliopsida > Asterales > Asteraceae > Deinandra > Deinandra increscens. Next base: position 55,435,537 of record JBCNJP010000025.1, read on the forward strand.
GTTTCAGTGAAGAGATAAAACTAATTCAAGAAGGCAGCTACATTAAAAACATACTTCTATGACTTTCAATCGGTTTAACCCGTTCAAATTTCCACCGGTCCTCCTTTTAGGTAAGTTGTTTAGCTTGACCCGTTCGAGATAGAAAAAAAGTTAATCTATTTGTAAGTAAATGAGTTATAATAGCCTCCACTACTAAAGATTTAAGCATCCAAATCACATAAATCAGGGATAAAACGACAACCAACATCTAGTGATTTCTATGAAACACACCAACGGTAAAAATATCTAAATAAAAAATTAGGGTTCTTATGGGAATAATCCAAACCCTAATTAGTCCAGAAAACACCCATGACCCAGATCAACTGATACTTCAGCATAAGTATAACGACTGAGGAAACCTAACGTTCTAATCGGGTGGCTTTAATATAGATCCACCGATGAGTTCATATAAAGTATCAGTGGCTAGATAACATCCGGAAAGTTAAAACCTAAAACTGATGAATCGAAAGATGAAACTCATAACATTTAATATTCAAATTAGGTTAGATTGTAGGTATTTTACCTTGGAATTCGATGAAAGGGGTTTTGAGAAATATACGCAGTCGCCGATTATGCTCTCAGCTCTTCAGTTTGCCTTTTTATCGCACAAGTCTTGATATTTTAGGCTTTTAATTTTACCAGTCGCGTGACTGCCCCACGACCCACGTCACCGATTACAATAAATATGGTAGAGCTTTAAGTTAGACATCTAAGCTTTCATAGCTCAGTTGGTTAGAGCACCCGTTTAGTAAGCGGGAGGTCTTGAGTTCGACTCTCAATGAAAGCATTTCCTTCCTTTTGTTTTATTAACAGTCGCAAATAGCCGTTCGGTCCTTAATTTTTTTTATGTCAAAGCCAATAATGACCCAAAATACTTTCAGTTATCTAAGCCCTTAATTTTTTATGTCAAAGCCAATAATGACCCAAAATACTTTCAGTTATCTAAGCCCTTAATTTTTTTTATGTCAAAGCCGATAATGACCCAAATTACTTTCAGTTATCTAAGCCCTTGACCTTTAAGTAAAATCATCCAATAATGACCCAAAACATTTTAAGTTAATACAAAGAAATGTTCTACTTTTCATTAAATTCATAAAAAATCTAATATCTAATCTAATCTCTATTTTTATTTTTACATTCTAACTAGCTTATTAACGTGGGGGTTGCACTTCGACTCTTTTATAGAGTTTTTTCGTTATGTTTTAGGATTTTCTGTTTAGAGCATAGATCCTTTTTATAGTAGATTGGAGATTTGGGTTTGGATTGATGTGTGTCAAAGTAAAATAGCATCATAAAGCTTAGATTTACAGTTTATATTTGTCTTGCATGTATAACGTATGAATTCTAAATCTTGGGTTTCTAGAAAAGCATATTGTTAGAACATGCCTGGTTCCTAAGATTAATGATACAATATTTAGTTAGAATGCCATGTTAAATAAAAGATGATTATGTTTTGAAAGGCTTTTATAGTGTTCTGGAAGGCTTTTACACATTATGTTTTGAAAGGCTTTTATGGTGTTCTGGAAGGCTTTTACACATTTTAAGACATGCATAGAGTAAATTTATATTATTTTAAAAGAGAGTTGAGTTTTACCATCAATGTGCATAGAAATAATGGCTTAGTAATGTGCATTTATTTGTAAATACCAACCAATAAAACTAGAAAAGACTGCGCACTGCAATGTCTTCCTTAGGGTGGGGGTATGGTCTTAGGTAGTTTTGAGGATTAGTTTTTTTAGCCAATGGGAGGATGCTAGTGAGAGAGAAAAAAATATAAATTTTATGATGGTTTTTAGAGGGTACGGTTTATGGTAGTTTTATGATAGTTTTGAAGAGGTGTGACCACCACACACATAACACAATGAGAGAGAGAGAGAGAGGTCTTCGGCAACCATCGGCAACAACTCGTCGATTTTGGGGCTCTAACTTGCCCATGGAGGGGGTATGGTTGCCAATCACTTGTCAGAAAAAAAAACTCTTGCCGATTGTTTTTTGCCGACCTATACCCCCCACCCTTATGCTTAGAGTAACCCCTTTTCAGTACCTGATGTATGATACGGAACAACATCCAAAGCTTAAAATTCTTTCGGTAGTTTCTTATGCAGTTAACTAATACATATGTTCTATTCAGATTTCATCAACAATATGTTTTTTAAGAGGCAGGGCGTATGAAGCTATGGAGAATCGTTCTCAGGCGCAACAGAGTTTAGTTTCAATATAATTTTAATTGTGAGTGCGCGTTTAATGTTGATGTCGCAGTTTTCTTTTGATATGGATATAATGATAGTTAAAATAACTAAGCTCATAAGAATTGTTAGAGCATATTCCTGTGCTATGTTGTGTCTCGTGTATTGTATCTAATCTAGAGCAAGTTTGTGAGTCTTACTGGCAACATACCAAAGTGGCCGTACCACTTGGTCCGCCGTACCATTGGTACGGGCGTACCAATGGTACGCTAGGTGGTCCGCCAGTAGTATGTTGTGCACTAGAGTGGTATCAGAGCATTTGGTTGCTCTACTGCTTTGATTTGGTGATTTTCAAAATTGTTAGTGAGAGAAAGTTGGGTTTGTCTTCGTTTTTTTCATAAATTTTTCCCAATTCTGAGTGTTTCTAAGGATAAAAATGGTATCTGAGTGTTCCTAGAGTGTTTTCGCACCTCACTGATTCAAATTCCAGTCCAAAAGGTCAAAAATTGGAAAAATCAGTCGAGTTCAACATGGTACGCTGCTGGTACGCTGGTTGAAGATTTTGGTACACCGGTTGAACATACTGGTACGCTAGGCTATCTTCATAGGTTTCTAGTACGCTAGTTTTTGGTACGGAAGACAATCTTCAACAGTGGTCCGGAGCGGTTATTTTCTGGTACGGTAGCAGTTACGCCGTACCAAATTGGTACACTGCTTGATTTGGTACGCTGATATTTCTGGTCCGCGACTGGTACGCTGAATTGGTTTGGTCCGCTGATTTGGTCTGGTAAGTAGATTGGTACGTTGGACGATTTTGGTACGTTGAGAAGTTTTTGGTACACTGGCAGAAAAGTGGTCTTCACTAAAACTGACGTAACTTGAGAACCGTTAAGAGTTACGGGAGCTAATACCATCCAAAACATTCGTCTCGACGAGATCTATACTTCTACTAGCCTAACGGCCAGTAACCTCCGGTTTGACCCCCCAAAATCTGCTTGGAAGATCTCCATTTTTTAGTTTGAAGTTTAGACATTCGATTTTTAACTTCAAGATGAGTGATTTTTAAGCGTTTTCAGCTGCTCAAACATCGTTGCAATCAATGATGAACTATGATAACGAGATAGAAAAACTCAGAAGGTTCCTAAGTTGCTAAAATTGGAAGATTATCACAATTGGAAGAAACGATTGAATCATACATATTTTCTCAAGATGTTGATTCTTGGATCCCAATTGAGAAAGAATATGAGTATCCGATGATCAGTCCGAGAAAGCCAAAGATAATAAGTGATTTTGATGCTGATAAAAAAAATTTTTACACGAGAGAAGAAAACATATAGCTTTCTTACAGTGGCTTTACCTAAAGATTTGATTCATCAGTTTAAGAATTACACAACTTGTAAGGAATTATGGGATGCTATTGCTGAAAGATGTGAGGGTAATGAGCAATATAAGAAGACTCGGAAGAAAGTATTGAAGAAAGAATTTGATAATTTGGGACATTGTGATAGTGAAAAAATCACAGATTTGATTGCAAGATTTTCACATTTGATCAATGAACTTGAAGTTGTAGGTGTCAAGAAAGATAATGATGAATTGAAAGAGAAGTTTATGGAAGGTTTACCCGAAAAGTGGGAGAACTTTATTATGATGTTGACTAATGATCCAAACTACTCAAGTTGGACATTCAATCAATTGATAAACAAATTACAAGCTCGTGAAATGGAACTGCTTGTAAAAAAGTCAGCAACTCCGTCTGTTCTGAATCCTGAAGTATACTTTGGAGAAAATTCTGCTACTATGCATGCTAAAGCAAAGTCACATTAAAGTTTAAGTTTTATTCCTCCTCTAACAGCTTTTCTTGCTGGAAAGTCTGAAAATAATGGTTATTCTCCAGGTTGCAGTTTTACTATTCCTGATAGATCAACAAACAAGTCTACTTCTGCTCAAGCAACTGAAGATCTAGCTGCTTTGTTGTCTGCTTTCATATCATCTTCGTCTGGATCAGTTTTTAGTCAAATTGGTTAATCTATATTGTTTGGAGACGATTAGATCAGTTGGATGAAGATCAATTGAATAAACTCGATCTGGAATGGCAGTTTGCTATGGTAGTGGAGAGAGGAAGGAAATTCATGAAGAAACATGGCAAGACATCTATTCTTCAAGGAGGAAAGCTTGGTTTGGATAAACGAACGATTAAATGTTTTAAATGTGACAAATATGGATATTTTGTTCGGGATTGTCCTCAATTGTCATCTGACAAGGGTAATTCTGATAAGAATGTTCACAATAAAGACGAAAATGCTTTGATCTCTCAAACTGATGAAGGTTATGATTGGTCTAAAGATTTTCCTGATGAATCTGCTTTTATAGCAACTATGCAAGTTGATTCAAGTGATTCTGATTCAAGTGTTAGTGGTTACGAATCAACATATGAATTTTGTGTTCAAAAAGAAAGAAAGATTCGGGAATTGATTCAAGAAAAAGAAGGGTTGATTGTTGGTATGAAGACAAAGGAAAAAGAATTAGAAAGTTTCAAGAAGAAATTTGAAAATTCTGATGAGATTCTCAAGATAAATGGGAAATTAGTCAAGGAAAAGAATGTTTTGATGGAAGAGTTTGTAGAGCTTCACTAAATTGGATGAGGTGGTTAGTGCAGATAAAGAACAGATTTTGAAGTTACAAACTGAAAATAAAGAGTTGGTTAAAAGTGTTGAGAAGTGGGAGAATGAAGCAAAAGATGTCATTGGTGATTTTGATGCCTTGTTTCAGAAATCAACTGCAAGAGTAGAATCGCTGAAGCAAACTTATGATGAACTTAAGAAAGAGTTTGATGAATTACAAGACAAAGTTATCAATTTGAAAGAAGAAAACAAATTGTTGAAAAGAAATATTGAGATTTATGAGGGCCGAGTGAAGAAAATTACTCAAGAAGTGTATGATGCCCATGATTAGATGAGACATGAAAAGTTTTTCTCTAATAGAGATTCGGAGCAATTGATTGATTCTGAAAAAGCATTGGGTGAAGCTCAAAGAAAATCTCTGATTTGAATGTAGAAGTGTTGAATCTTAAAAGGCAGTTAAACAATTTGAAGAATTCACATTATTTCACAAGTTATTTGTGCAAAGATGAGAATTTCAAGAAGGTTTTTGGAAGCGAAGAGCATAATCAAATTCCACATCCCGTAATTCAATTTGATGCTCTAGCTGATATTCATTCTTCTGATATAACTGGAGATTATTCTGAATTTATGTCTACAAAATCGGAGAAGAAGAATTCACAACCTTCCAACAAGAAAGCGCAATCTTCAACATCTGGTGTATCAACATTTGTTCAATTTGTTTCAGGTGGGGTTGATGTCAATGCTCAAGACATTGCTGCTTATAAGCTGGTGAAGAAAGATGAGAAGCTGGGGTCTGAGGAAAAATTGGCTGTTGAGTTGGTTTAAGCTAACAACTTGAAGGGTATTAAAGCTAAGTTTACTCAAGTTGCTCAAGATGAATCTTCAAAGTCTCAGATAGAGTTGTCCAAATTACCCGGCTACAAACGTTCTGGTTTGGGTAGTGAAGGCAAGAAGTTTGAGAAGTCAAAACAGAAAAATGTGTCAAAGAAGGTTCAGAAAGAAAAGAAAGACAAAAGTCTTGAACAAATCTATCATTTGGCTCAAGTATTCATTTCCACCATAGAAAAAGGATTTGGAGGCAAACAAAAGAAGCAGGATTCATTTGAAAGTTTTTCAAAAGAATATTCATCTGGATCTAATTCTACCCCTCGAAGTCCTACTTCCAAATGGGTGCATGCAAACAGGTTTCAGGTTTTTGATGATTATTCAAATGATTATGAGTCTTATGATAGATGTCCTTCATTTCAGGACATACCACAATCTCAACGATCTTATCGTTTGTGCTATCAGTGTCGCTAAAAGGGACACATGGCAAATGATTGTCCTGAAACCAATGATCTCTAGCTCAATTGGCTAGAGGGAGGTACCCAAGACATTGTAATGGGGAGGTATTGGGTTCAAGTCCCACTTGTAACAAAAAAATAAAAAACTGGGGGTTACATGTTGGGCCAGGGGGTTTTCTTATTTAAGGGTGAGTTTCCTCCTGATGGGGATTGGAGATGATCGGGTGGGTGGTGTAATATCCCCGTCAGTGATCCAAATTTGCCGTTCAAAAAAAAAATGATTGTCCTGAAATGGCAAAAAAATCATTTTCTGAAAAATCTGCCACTTTTATCGATGAGTCAGGCAGAATTTTTACTGAGTTACCATCTTCCAAATCAAAATCTAAAACGAAACAATATTTCAAATTTGACTCAAGTGTTGGTGGTTCATCATATGATGATGACTCTGTTAAAAATGAAAAAGCAAAAATGCAGTGGCGACCTAAGGTGGTCAGCACGACTACAACTGATTTTGTGGAAGACACTGGTCGACCAGAAGCTGTGTGCTTCGGGTCATTTGAGTACTAATCTTTAAAATCCAGTGTGCAAGTTACTTCAAGAAGACCTGTTAGTGATTGTGAAGTTCAAGCTTCAAGCAGTTACTGATAGTGTAGTTTCCTGCGTAACTTAAATTGAATGCTTTATCTTTCTAAACTAAAAGTTTTTCTGAAAAGCTAAACACTGAAAGGTATCTGTATCGATTGGTCAATTTTCTTTCTTTTACATTCCGTATGTAGTTTAGGGGGAGAATACTGAAAAACCAAAAATAGTGTCTTTGTGTTTTTGTTAAAATGAAAATCCAAAAATAGAGTTTTCATTTTAAGAGGAAGAAAAAGGAAAAATACAAAAACATTGAAAAACAGAAAAGTACAAAAACATTAAAAAAATGAGAAGTTGTATCCGACATATTTGGGAAATGATGGTACATTGGCTTACGTGTCTGACTCATGGATAAAAATAGATGAAAAAGCCATAAGATCATTGCTTGATGTGCTTGGTAGGCTTGGCATTAAATCAGAAAGTATTCAAATGTGATATACATTAAAATACTAATGCTTGACCAAGTGGACAACATCTTGATGCATATCTCTTGAGATATCAAGAAAAAGAATATGTGAAAAAGAAAATATAATCATGATATGAAGACCTCTCACATACTTGACGTCCACATTTTTGAAACCCAATCCGCCATTGTCATTTTGATATTTACCAAGTCAACGGACGACACCATCAAGGCTATGATGGCTCTGTTTTTCAACTCATCTATTTCCCGAACCAGCTCGAATTTCGAACAACAATGTTATCAGGCGGGTAACATGTTGCTTTCTCCCCCACAAGCATATTTCTGTACGACCTTTTCGGCGACCGAAAAGCTCCTCCATTGACCATAAACCTAGACCCACGGACTACAGGCATCCTGACAGCCGGAATTATCTTTTCATTTTCCATAGATACCCAATACCCCCTAGGGCACCTGGAAATATTAACACCTACTTTTACCTTTCGGATCTCCATACACTTGAGTTTCTTTAGAAGTTCATCCACATTTTCCACGTTTTTGAATATGAAGAACCCAAAGATCTCCTTATTAAATCTTCCTTTTTGTGGAATGTAGGCATCAGCAAGTTTCCCAAACCCTACAGATGCATTTCGAAGTTCAAACGATGACACTCCTTCCGGAATACCATGGATAAAGAAGTTGGTGATGATATCCTCTCTCCAGCCACCTCTTCGGTGACGAACCACCCTCCATTCTCTCTCACTTTCTCTCATCCCGGAGTTCAAACGACGACACTCCTTCAAGAAAACCTGATGGGCAATCCGGGTAGTGACTGGATAGGTTCGTATGTGCACGCTTCCGCTAAACCCGATTTGATTTTAAAACTCGCATATGAAACCTAACAGATATTTCAGTGGAAATGCTTGGATTTTTTTTTTTGAAAAATTGAACTTATGAATTTTGAATTGATGTTTTGTAGAGATGACACGGTTAGTGTTTATGACAAACATATTGTCTGCGGTAGGGGCATTTTAAAACTGCATATCCAAATTTTAGATCTTCAAAATTTCGAATAGTTAGTTTTCACTATCCGAATACGTATCCAAAAATTCGGATATCCGAACTTTCGAATACAGATTCAAATAATAAATCCGATATCCGAAATTTGATAATAAAAATACTGATCAAATTCTAAAATAGTTTTATTTTCTTGTAAAGAAGTTTTGTTGTGTAGTTTTGATTTTGAAGAAAGTGGGTTGGTTATTCTAAGTAACACGATCCTATCAAATTAACATGGATCAACCAAAACAAGATCATAATTAAACATGGAATCATAATTCATTATCAAGGGAATTGAAAACGGAATAATAGTGATTCCAAATCATAACCATATTATGCTACACAGATTTAAACAGGGAATATCAGCGGTCTAAAAGCGAAAGTGGTACCAATTTAAAACGAAATCAGCAACAATAGTGATTCCAAATTAGATAAGGAATCATATCCATCTTAAACCCCATTAAAATCGAAACCCAACAGAGTGAGTCTTCATGAGATGAAGGTGAAACTGAAAATCAAGTAAAACAAACGTACTCACCCGCTTCTTTTGCTTAATGTTCTTGTGGCATCTAAACTCTTCGAAGAAATTGTCAAAGGTCGATCTGGCAATGAATTGCGAACGAGTGAAACTGGATCCAAAGGTTTCGACGGCCAGAAGAGAATGAGTAAAGGGGGGTTTATTGAAAACGAACCCCTAGTATAATTATATAAAATGTAAAAAAAAATTATAATAAATATAATATTTTCTGGGAGCCTGTCCGTTCAGTTCACTATTGAAGATGGAAAGGCAATTATGGTAACCGAAAGTATTGTTCGTGTTGCACTCATGTTTGAGGATCAAACAACTATCCCAGATGACAAAATCAATTTCCGTTTCATCAAGATGAGATATGAATGAAGGTATATATACAAGTCCATACTTTCCTATATATAAATGGAAATGGAAATACTGGCCACATCTACAATATGTGCATATTTACAGCCAAGAAATCAATCAGGATCAGACGTTCTCAATACTGAACTTGCAATTTCCAACATTACATTTACAAGGAAATACAACCATTCGAAGATGGTCTTTGACAACCTTGCCAAGGAAGCAGAATAAGGTTCCATAACTCTGCACCCGCCTTGCAATAAGCCATAACCGGGATAGTCCAAAAAGATCAACCGTATCAAATGCAAAGATGGGTCTGGACCCACCTTACATACTATAAAAATATGGTCTCTAGTCTCCATAGATTCTCCACAATCTTATGTTCCATCCAAGTTGCTCTCATGCTCTTCGGAATAGAACTAACAAATACAAAGCATTGGCTAAAATGCCACTTTTTATACAACCGTGAATGAGTCAAATGCCCTAACTTTTAAAGGTGTAGTACATGCCGAAAGTGTATACTTTTTCGACATCACACAAGTCAAGAGTTGGGTCCACCCCAATAACGAGTCTAAGAGAGAACAAAAACAATAAAACTCGATCATAGATGTGACAGAAGGCCGAGTAACAACAAATTTACAAGTCTACCACGTAGATCTACTACAATTAGCGAATAAGAAATAGTCTACCCCACGCTGAAAAAGAAAGAGAAATACCTTAGCTAGAACAGGGAGAGTATATGTGTCAAACTAAGATCTGTATGGAGAAAGCTTCATCTGTTACCCCCTCTACTTTCAGAAAATCTCATTCTATGAAGTAAAAAACAAACAGCTGCATACCACAGAGTAAGTATCCTTGTTTCTATAACAAATACAAAACACACACAATGGAATAGAATTACCTTAACAATCTATTGTGATACTTTTCTTCTTTTTTGTAACTGTGTCATCAATCCCAAACAACTTGGATATCCTCTTCTTCTTATCTGGGAGAATGTAGGCCATCAGTTCTTCCACACCCATGTCCCGAAACTCATCACTTATTTCGTGTTTTATTACATTCGATCTGTCAATACCCGATGCTACCACTGGTGTAACACCATCCAACCGTTCTTTTACAACTTGCATTATCACAAAAGTAAGATCTCTAAGCATCTTCAAGTTGAGATTCTTTGACAAAAATTTATGACTGGTCTTTTTCAGGATAACAGAATTTCTTTGGGTAGCCATCTTTTTCAAACTAATGACGAGATCGAGCTCAGAATTTGAGAGGGAACACAGCCAACGAACATCCTCAATCCTCTCGTTTCCTAGCATCACATCCTTTTTCATTGAAACAATTTGTGGTGTCTCGCGTCTAGATAATAAGGTATTGAGTTTTCAACAACTTCTATTCCCTGCAATCAAAGAAAATATTGATTAACATACAAAAGAATAAAACTTGAGCTTTTAACGGTTGTTTGAATGTTTTTGAAGATTATTTTTGTGGTATCACATAATCAGTCTCTTTTGTTTAAAGTTGAAATAGTCAGACAATCAGATATTTGAATGTTTACAGGATTGATTATTTAAAAAATTTGTAGACAAGATGACAAAAAAAACATTAAAAAGGAGGTGCACAAATTTTGTGTTATTTTAGGTTGTACATAAATGTTGTGAGTGCATTAAACCGTAGGGTATATAGAAAGTTTACTTTCTAAGTCTTGGGTGTTCAAGGATCAACAACGTTAATACATTATACTAAATATTATCAAGATATAAATTGCATCAAGTGTTGCGCCTTACAATCAAGAGGTAAAAGGTTAGCAGTTCAAATTACTCAAAGGTGCAAGCTGTGATATATTTACCCTAGGAAATCCAGAAATTTTTGTCCAAAAAGATCTAGATATAAATTATAAATATAGCACACATATCTATTGCTTCACAAGATGTGTAGGCCTTTGTCACCTAGGTATGAGTTTTTCAAGACCTAAATTTTGGGTTGCACATAAATGTCAAAACCAACACAAATCTGCTTGGTTTAGGATTAAGACCAGTATGAGATCACACAAGAACAATCAAAGCTTTCTCCTACTCCAATATCGAGGATCAAAGCTTCAAAAATCAAAGTTTTCACAACTCCAACAAGAAAAGAACACATACAAGTATAAATATTAATCAAATTGACTGAGAAAGCGTAGATTTTTCTACCTATTTAAACAGAGTCAGTAACTGAAATATCTCAATCTGCGGTGGTAAAGATAGAAACTATATTTATTAGGTGTTAAGAGACTACTTGCCAGCGAGGCTTGTGGCGGCCGGATCCAGAGGAGGCGGAGGAGTTTCGAATAAAACCTAAGCAACGTCAAGTGTTTGAAACCCGGGTTGCATGCCAAATAAACAATCCGGTTCAGGTCGATTGCAATTTGTGAATTGTGGCCTCTTCTTCCAACCAAAATAGTTTTGCTCTTTTTTTTTAAGAGAGATTTTTATATCTCGTCTTTGAGACTCGTATATTGTACGGCTGAGATTTAAAAAAAAAATACTAAAATAAAGACAAATGATTACAATGACGGTTTCAAGAATTTTCTATGAGCATGGAATATAAACGACTCAACTCAAATCAAGTCGGTCAAAACAGTCTTGTAAAAACAAGTGAAGTCAAAACTAGTCTTGTAAAAAAAGTTTGGTTCGACTCCGAGAAAAATAACGCTCACTTATTTACCTAACATTAATATAAACTACTGATATTTATTTACTTAATTATATAACAAACTTCTCAAAAGATATTATATGATTAAGTGGTACGTCTAACAACAAAAAGAATTGAATATTCAAATCCTATAGGGTATAATTATTGTATATATGTGAATATTTATCTTAAAAACGATATTTTAGAAAACTTTTAATCAAATCCAAATGGGTACAAGAAAAAATTAGAAAGTTGTTGAGTAATCTATAACAAAACATATTATTTATTTAGTTAATTTAGTTTGTGATGTATTATGCATAATATTTTTAATGTTTTTAGTTATTTATGTCTAATATAATAAAAGTTTTGAAACTGGGTAAAGATTATGTGAAAACCCACACACCACCTGATGTATTATGAAAACCAAAAAACTCATTTAATTGAAGGACATAAAGGTAATTTCGTAATTTTCTTTTAAAATTCCCGTATATCCCACACACCTGACTACCTGATGGCATCGTGACCTAAAACACAATGGCAACTTTACCATAACATGCATTCTTCTTCCTCGGCCGTTGTTGTTCCCAGATTCGATCCATCCAACCTTCCCGTAACTTGTCGAGAAGATTTTTGGATGTTGCTTTGGTTTGATTAGAATCCTGATGCGGTTCATCCCCTTGGGTCGTTGTTCTTGGCTAGCTCTTCGAACATCAATCGAGTCCTTAGTGACCGCGTCTCCATCAAAAGATATCCATTTGAGCTATTTCAAAGGTGATTTTTAATACTCTTTTATTTCATTTGTGTTTCCCTAATTAATTTCTTGTTAAAGATGCAAATTAGGAGTTTTTCAAATCTATATGATTGACTCTTCATTGACTATTGTATATTTCATCAGACATGAGCTCAATATCATGTGATTTTGGCAAGGCAAACTTTTAATATATATTCTATCACAATAATTGAGTGTTAAGATCAGATTGCCAACAAGTTTGACTAGGTGCTTTGATCAAAGGCAAAACAAAGTTATGTTTGCTCTTCAAAAACTTTAGGCAATAGCTTAACTGTTATCACAAGTGTTAATTAATCTTAATTTATGACGGTTGTGGGGGTGTTCGTATCATATGGGGCTGCTATGGGTTGAAATGGACTACTTCAAAAGTCCAGTGGGGCATGTAAATAGGGTATGGTTTGCTTTATCATTCATCCGTAACATTCATCCATAATTGAGGCTCAAATTAACAAAACCCTTCTGCCCAATGGGACTTCCCAACTTGTACACTAGCCTGCACAAAAATTTTAGAATATCCATTATTCATTATTGAGTAGTTGAGGTTCAAATTAACCGGTGGCTAATTAACCTACCATGGTAATTATGTTAGGATACCATAATGGCAAAGTCTCTGGCTGTTAGAGCGAAAATTCAGCACAAGAGACGATCTGATGACACGCATTTTCCAATGCAGCTTTGACTTGGTCCACGTCTTTAAACCCACGAGCCGAGTTGCGATTAGGGATGGACCCCTTCTCACAAGTTTGCTTCCATTGTTGTAGAGAAGTATTGAAGCATCACACCCCTAAATGATTGTTTAGATGCAAGATAGTAAGTTTGTTATCTATGTATACTAATAGCTAGAAAATCAGGTCTTTATGACTGTAATTTTGGTTGCTAATAGCCTTTTGCGACCAATTTGAGACAGAAAATCAATGGCATAAACATCTGTATTAATTCTCTTTTCCAGATTGCGTTGGGTTTAGAGGTTCATAATGCTCTCAGCTTTATCCTTTGTCACTATGCTGATTTTTTAGTGTAATTAAAGTTACGTATGACATTCAAGCAAGACTGCAGCTTGTTTGAATGTCATCAGGACTAACGGGGGTTCGGGGGCAGCGCCCCGGAAAAGCGGGGTCCTAGGGGCGGCAGCCCCTGGCGGGGTCCAAGGGGCAGCGCCCCTGGCTGGGGTCGAGCTGCCAGGTCAGTGCGGAACTTTTTAATTTTGACTAATATTCCTTCATTAAAAATGCATCAGATTTTCCGTTCGGAAAATATCATTAAGTAATTTGGAGGGACTGAAATTGTCAATTTTAGAAGTTAAATTCAGTTATCGAATTCGATAACTGAATATACGCTCCTCTGGGATCTGGGTGTTCTCACTCTGAAATTTTACGATTTCAGAAAATCCTCTCAATCAACAGCAAATATAATCCATTCAGAAATCTTGTCGAATCAATCTGATTTTATCCGGTCATTCAATTGGTATACACTCCAATTTGTTTGATCTGAAAGTGTTTCTCACACGACTTCAGATTATCCAAGAAAACCAGAAATTTCCCAACACACTCCACTTAAATAATTGTTTTTATCATCCATGATTTAATTAAGTAAATTTCATTCATTAATCTGTCTTGGTGTGGTGGTTTCTTGTTCTAAGGGGAAAGTCATGGGGAGTTAAGAAGTTCACAAATGAGGGCAGGGATGGACTACCGATACAATTATATGGCTTGGGGGTTATTGTTTTATGTTTCTCATTCTATCGGGCATTTGGCTAGTAAGGATCCATTAATGTTATCTTGTTATTCTATTTTTTTTTATGTTAGACTGGGTGTGTCTTTTTTTCTAGCACATTTTGCAAGTTGATATATATGTTCTTGGCTGTAAAAAAAAAACATAGATAGGGTTGATTATGTGTTAAAGATTAGTCATTTTGTAAGGGCTGCTCCTGTGCTTCCTTTAAATGTTAAGGATGCTGCCATAAGTGATGTTGAAATTGAGAAGGCCTCAAAGGTATAATATTAAGAAATCAAACTTAATCTACTGAATGTTAACTTTGATAACAAATTTTAGCAACTTTAGATTATTGTTTCATATCAACTTGTGTTGGAGATTTTAGCCAATCCCTTTTTGTATATTGAAGTAATTTTTTTTGTTTCTTTTGCAGGCTCGAGAACAACTCGTTTTATCTATGTGTTAGGACATAAATGGATTGGCTAACCGAGTTTCTTAAATGGCCCGTGCCACGTGAAGCGCCGGTGACCCAACTTGTTTTTATCTATTTATTAGGACATGAATGGCTCATTGGTGTTTTCTATATTATGCATTTATGTTTCTTATTTTCTTGTTTTTTTCTCTTGTTGTACTCCTCATGTTATTTTCTTTCCCTTGTTTGGGACTATATTGTAATTTTCTTACACCTCGCTACTTTTTAATTCATATTGTTGGTTGTTCTAAAACAAATTACTCTTTTTTTATGTAATTTGTTTATACTATGTACATGCATGTATCAAGGCAGTGGCATATGTTATTATTTGCCTCACATCTTTATGTGAAAGCTGCAAGTTGCATATATGTAACATAGTTATGATGCATATATGCAACATGATAATAATGTTGCATATATTTTTATACAACGTGAAATTAATAATGTTGTCTGCGTCGATAAACTAAACATCTTTATATTTATATTGCATACATGCAACATTCTTGTATTGCATATATGCAACATGACAACCGTATGGTCTTTGTGACACATTTATGATTCCATACATGGGGTTCAAGATCATTGTCTTCGTGACTCTACCATGATATCATATATGGGGTTCAAAAAGGTGTTGACTTGATGAAAAGACAAATCTGGTCAACTTGGCCATGGGAATCTTGTGTATATGCTTGATCTTCTTGTACATATAGTTATAATGGGGATGTTATTGTTGTAGTCTAAGCATTAGTTTCATTGGAAGTTGTTTTAGATTTTATTTTGTGGAATTAGTTGCTATGTTCTATAATTTCACTTCAAAGTTTGTTTATTTATATTTTTAATCAAAAACTTTTATATACATATATGCAACATTCTATGTTACTTATGTTGCATATGCTACATGTATGCATTACATGTTTCAATTGATATTCAATGGCCAGCAGAAACATTTTTCTACTTATGATGCATATTTGCAACATAACTATGGTTTTTTCTACTTATGATGCATATATGCAACATAACTACATTGCATATCTGCAAAATAAATATGTTGCATATATGCAACAGGGTACCCATATGCAACATAGTTGTGTATCATAATCAATAAACATATTTCTACTTATGATGCATATATGCAACATTACCATGTTGCATATACGCAACACTGATCAGTGTCAAGTTTAGTACCAATTTATGTAATAATAATTAAAACACCGATAATTTTGATTACAACTTTAAGACATAAAATACAATGTTTCAACATTTAGCAAATTCCCATTGGTCTTTGCTCCACCACGTTGCCACTGACGTGCTTTCCTCCTCGATCACCGTGTCGTTTTCTTTGTCGAACTCAGCCACAACACTACTTAGAATATCCTTACGACATGCTCGTCAGTGTTCTTCTCAACCTCACCAACAACCTTAACGCAGCCACTTCCACGACCTTATTATTCACGAGCCTCAATCTCCTCAACTATCTTCTCCAACTCGATGTATATTTTCTTTAATCTCAATTCCCTTATCGACATTCTTGTTATTTCCATTTTTTTTGCTTTTTCATCCTAAAATTTACACAACAACATGGTATTAAGATAATATTGTTCACAACTTGAAAATAAAGATGTATATACTTCATGATGCATATATGCAACATAGAGTGTGTTGTGTATATGCAACAAAATGTATGTTGTGTATATGCAACATAACGGTGCTGCATATATGCAACGTGAGTGTGTTGCATATACGTAACATAGACTGTATGTTGCATATATGCATCTCATACATGTCCTAGAAGATGACAAAACCAATTTGGCTTAAACTGAGAACAATACTACATTCATGCTATGAACTAAAAGCAAGTTCTCATTATCATGCAAAAAATAACCAACATTCATGGCACCTTAAGTTATGTATTAAAACTTTTCATCACGATTAGATACTTCCGATCCATTTTTTTAGTAAAGGACAAAATCCTAGCAAAATATAATAAAAAGGAATGAAATAATACAAAGGAACTAATTATGAATATTAGGGGATCTCCCAACACTCATATAACCCTAAAATAAATAAATATAAATCTTGACCATTGTTCTATTCCTAATATAATAGCCCAAATAATCCAACATATAAGACCTTTACTTTCTAACAAATACATCCTCAATATGTTAATCCATAACTTTCTTTGATCATATTTCCCATGCTTCTTCTTGAATACATTTTTTTCCACCTCCCTGCTATTTCTTTCAAATTAACCCGTTAGGTTAGGAAATGTCAAAATAATGTTAAAGTGTAAGTTATTAAGTTGCAACTTGCAATATAAATATCAAAGTGAGAAATTGACTAACATAAGGTTACATGTAAACTTGTACTATAAGCATCTTGAATGAGGCCTAATTGGTTGTGTTGGGCTATACATTGTGAGGCATGAACATTAGACATGTGGGCTTGCATTGACTCGGGCTTGGTGTGTTTACGATTGGGCTTCATGGGCCGGTTTTGCTTGTTGGGTTTTTGATCCTAGCTAGGTTATTTGTATGGGTAGTATAAATACCCAAGTAGTTTATGATTGTAGCTAGCTTTTGGTGATTACGATTTCTCTTGTTCATCTTTATATTCACGATCGCAAACATAAGTTAATGGAAGATTGGTTGGTTTTCATTCAATATTTGATTGTTTTGCTTTGTCTTCATCTCATATCAAGTCTATTTCATCATCTTCTAGTCGAATCATCCACAAACAAGGTTTCCGCACTTGTTTGTGCTGAAGATATCGTGAACAGGTGTTGTTTCGGGACCAATAATTGGTATCAGAGCCAAGAATCATCTGATTCGAGGTTCCACGATATCAGATTCGAGTGTTTGGCTTAAAAGTGGAAGTTTTTATGAGTTTTATGGGCTATTCTTGGTGTTTACAACATCTGCTGGTGTTTACGATCGCTGTACTTCACCAGTTTTGTGATTACGAGCTGCCATTTGGTGTTTACGACTTCAAGATTCAATCTTTGGACGTTTACGATTGAGAAAATGGTGTATACGAGTTCAAGATCGAGTTTTTAGGAGTTTACGACCTGGAGGTGTTTGCGACTGAGATTACGATCGGAATTGGGTTTACGACTCAGTTTACGACCCGGAGGTGTTTGCGACAGAGATTACGATCGGAATTAGGTTCATGACCTTGTTTGCGATCCGGAGGTGTTTGCGACTGAGATTACGATAGGCTAGGCTGTCAAAATCGTAAACTGCTGTTTACGATCGGAAACGCTTTTGGACATCCTTTTCTTAAGTTTTCCTAAGATTTCATCATGGACTTTGAACCTAGCATGTATCAAAAACTGGACTTTGAGATTGGATCGACCACCCGTCCTCCCAGACTCACATCTGCTGACAACTTCCTTGAATGGAAATACAGATTTCAAAATTATTTGAAAAGTGTTGACTTGAGACTTTGGAGATCAGTTGTCAATGGGCCATTCATTCCTACTCACACTGAAGCAGGAAAAGTTGGAGTGGTGAAAACTGAAGCAGTATACTCGGATGAGGATTGGGAAAAATGTAACAAGGACGAGAGAACATATGCTATTTTGACAATGGCATTGACTCCTGAGATTGCTCAAGGGTTTAAAAAATACAAGACTGCAAAGAAAATCTGGGATGCTCTGGTGGTGGCATATGAAGGAAACCCCGATATCAAGGCAAGCCGCAAACAGATGCTGAAGCAGAAGTTCAACTTGTTCAATCACATTCAAGGAGAGTCCTTTGAAGCTCAAGTTCAAAGATTTGTGTCCTTAATTACTGAAATATCAAGCTACGACGTTGAACCCGGACTGGAGGATAAAAATATGAAACTCTTGAACAGTTTACCCAAGTCTTGGAATACCAACATTTCAATAATCAAAGACAACAACAAGCTGGATGAGTTATCTGTTGATGAGCTAATCAACAAACTAAAGTCAAAGCTGATTGATGATAAACAGAGAGAGCTGAATCATCTAAGTTCACTTAGTATAGCAGGAAAACTAAATCAGGCTCTTTTATTTGAAGAAGTAGGGTCAAAACAGGCTGGAAGTTCGTCTGCAAATGATTTGAGTTCAAACACAAAGTCAACTGCATTCGTGGCTCGATCCCAAGCTAATTCTAGTGGAACGGTCAACCCTGATGAAGCAAATGCTACAAATGATCCCAACTTTGCTCTTGGAATGGGATTTATGAATAGTTATCATGCCCTTATGGCTGGAACATTGGTACCTACTGAGATGTTATCAGGTGAACTGAACCAGATTAATCCTGAAGATGTGGAAATGCTTAATGTTTCCTGGCAAATGGCAATG
>JBCNJP010000025.1:55455106-55472106 GCA_039602395.1 Deinandra increscens subsp. villosa
ACCTGTTGGTGTTATGAATGCCGTATCTTCCTGATCCTGGGGTTCCATCTGAATCTGCTGAAATCCTGAGGTAGCATCCATGAAAGTCAACATTTCATGGCCTGCGGTAGCATCGACCATGGAATCTATGGGAGGTAGTGGGAATGGATCTTTGGGCATGCACGGTTCAGGTCCGTGTAATCCACGCATACCTTCCATTTACCATTTTTCTTGCCAACTACCACCACGTTGGCTAACCACCTGGGAAACTTCACTTCTCTGATCATCCTTGCTTTTAAAAGTCTGTCGACCTCCTCCTGGATTATGACGTTCTTTTCTGGCGCAAACTTTCTCCTCTTTTGGTGTATAGGCCCGAAAGAGTTATCAATTCCAAGTTTATGCGTAATCACTACTACAAAAACTGGCTTTCTTGACGTGCATTGCGCGTCAAGAAAGGGCCTTCTTGACACGCAAATGCGCGTCAAGGATGCGGGGGTCAAGAAGCTTCTAGACACGCAAAATGCGTGTCAAGAAGCTCTTGACGCGCAAACAATGACGTGCATTTTATGACGCGCAATGCGCGTCATAAATTGCACGTCAAGGAAGCCCCAGTCATAAATAAAGATGACACGCATTTTTGCGCGTCAAGAATGTAAAAATAAAAATAAAAAAAATATTTTTAATAGAATCACTAATTTCTACATTAAATAAAAATTAACCTGATATTACAAAATAAAATACACTTATAGCAAAATAATGCATTTCATATATATAGCAAACCAATACGTTTCATACATTGTTATATATCGATCTACATTATTCCCATAAATGTCAATAAAACTCATATTTGTTTAAGTAGTACTTGCACATATCTTGACTTGATAACAAGATTCTGCCTTTCTAGCTCCTTCCTCGATGAAAACATGTTAGAACATCAACTTTGATTTCCTGTGATATATCAAACCAAACATGAATCATCTCATTATGATGTTCCAACCTTAAACATCATTAAAAGTAGAAAGGAACTAATATATTATATATGACATAAAGTGATATCCAGGCAATATAATGATTAAGCATACAGTTTTACAAAGACCAACAACATTAGTCTAAGTTCATAGATTATAGCAAGATGAAACAAAAATCATAATGCATACCTTATAAGCGGAATGCCTACAACCAAGAGCCACACACGGAAAGACGCCTATCATAAAACAAATAATCAAATCAATTATTCACATTACAAAGACCAACAGCAGCAGGCAAGTATAATTTAAAGATCAGAACCTGCAATAATTGTTCAACTTCATATGCATAAAACCTTGTAACTCCATTTATTCAAAAGAAGATTCCAAGTATAATTTTCATGAGGTAAAAACCCAAAACTGGCATAAAATATCATATTATCATATACTAAATGTGTTAACTTTGTCAAAATTATAGCCATTCAGGTTTGAAAGATAATCAAGCTAATTAGAGCTTTTAAAAATTACAACTTAAATTAAAGTAGGCTTGTGGATGATCAAGATAAGGATCCTTTGATAGAATTCACACAAATTATCTTGTGCAGAGCTACTTCAAAAACCCAGGCTCAATATGGAACATAATCAAATCTCTTTGAACACTTGAACAACACTGAACCAACTATTGTACTTACCTGCAAATAGGTGCAGTGTGTTTACCAGAAGATGTAGAAGCCTTGCTTGATTGAGCCACCATGATCTCTGACGAGTTAAATACACCCTTACCCAATATTCTTACTTGAGACATATATCAGCATCTGGATTGAAGGATGCAACATCTAAAATGGATACAAACCTGAAAGCAGAAGAACCCTTTTTGCATTAACAAAACCACATACTCAAATAGAATGATGGATTAAAATCTGTGTTAAATGTTTGTTAGCTTTCAATATAATGACCATTTTGAAAATATAAATTGAGATTAAAACTGGAATTAGAACTTGATATTGATATTAAAGGATGATCCAAAGGATCTAGATTATTGTCGCTATTGTTTCATAGGGGAATTAGAACCAAGGCCAACATTAGTCTAATGACTTTGTTAACTTCAGTTTGTGCATATTAATGTGCACTTATATGTTTGATGGACAAATGGAATTGGGTTTATCTTCTTGATCCAATTAAGTTTGCTTACTATTTGGTTGCAAGTAGATTTCTAGCTCATGGTTGTTTTAGTACAATATTCCATTATTCATTCGGGTGATGATATATTATTTCCTTTTCAGTAAATTTAAACATAATCTTATTTTGGAATTGTTGACAGAGATTAGTTGATCCGATTCATTAACTGGTGTTTATTGCAGGTATGTGCTTAATTACTACACCCAGTTTATTACTTTTTGTTATGTAATTGTGTTATGTTCATGAAACAATTTCCGATAATAGATTATTGCGTGACCTTAAAAATTGTTGCAACTCTAACAAAATTATCCATTTTTATTTAAGAATATTGGTTCTGATAACAATATTTACTTGGGTTAGTTTTGTTAAAGAGGGCCTATTAAACTCTAACCAAATTGTCCATTGGAACGTGTATGATGAAGTAGGTTGTTCAAGGTAACAGTTGCTTATTTTTTTACCCTATTATACATATACACTTAGTAATTAGTTTTAAGCACCAACCTCTTAGCTGCATATATTTAACACCTACAATCATGATGGCAGTGACTAAAATACCTACGAGCAGTTGAGTAAAAAACTTATGCAAAACAGTTGACTTTCACTAAAACCCAATCTATGTGGACCCTTTATATTACCTCGGACAAATAGTTTTATAACAGAAACACCATATTCTGCACATGCTCCTAGTCCATATATAGCTAGCTGCCTACAGTTACAAAAAAATATAAAAAGAGAACATTGTTCGTCATAAGAAAACAATTAGACACAAAATATTGGTTGGCCATCACGCTGACGTGTTGAACATCTGGATTCTCTTTATTGCACGCTTCAAGAATTAAAGGAAGATATGTATCATAATACTTTAGAGCTGCTTCACGACACTGCTCTGCCACGTCATCGAAGATGCAAATAGCAATCCTCCTTTCATCAGTCAAGTAAAACTGAAAGTCACTATTAACCTTAATAAAAAAAACTAACAGAGGAATAACCAAGTCTAGCAAATAAAGAAAGATTATTTTCATAGTTGAACTTGCTGAGTTGCTGTGATTGCATGTTTTATCTCATCCACGTTGCTTCTCACCTGGTTTTCATCTAGAAGTGATCTAGATAACTAAAACCATGTTGAATGAACATTAAATTAGTTCTATCAAACATCCATGAGTTTTCTGCCTTTAACCCCTTGCAACGAAAAAGGGGGCCAATAATATAAGGTAAAAAAGAGAAACAACCAACCTGTATACACTTGTTTAAAGCATCCAGCATACTTGCACAGATTTATTTATCAGGTTCCTGCAGCAATATAAACCAATACAGTGAGCAAATTTCTTCAATTTATGTTGTTAATTGACTTTACGCTGCTAAAAGGAATTACATTTCACAATCAGTTATAGAGTGTCCTCTAGTAACAATAGGAGGAATCCATCAGATTATGAAATTTAAACTTTAAATTAGGATTAGTCACTATGTGAAACCCTCCTGAAACTACAAATTGAAACCCAAACTGCAATTCTCTTTAGAAAAACGTATAGATCAATACACTTTAGCTAATTGTTAATTGATTACCTAATGAACTTAGGTATTACTTTCCAAGCTTTAACACTTCAAGAACATATTTCTAGCAGTGTGAAGTATGCTTCACCAAGTTAGAAAAAATACATCATATGTAGCATTTAAAACCTATTAGGTTTGGCATCAAAAGTCAAAGGGTGGCTCCTACAATGATATGTATCTTCTAATATCCACAAAATCAACGGTGAAGGTTCACAAGACATCATTACGCACATATTCAAGACAACCAAGCTTCTTTGTGAAATCTTTTTATACCCGTCCGAGTACTGATAGCTCAATATAATTGTAAAAATTTATGTTTGTTTTTTATTTATCACTTAAATAATCCATGTGCTGCTGATCTAGTTAACAATCAAAATAGGGTTACTAGAACTCTAAAACTAATTAAAACTAGTAACATAAATCAACATCTGATCCAGAAAAACACACAATAATTGTTCAACTTCACAACCAAAGAAAAACACACAATAATTTAACAAGACAGATTTCAATTTATAACAACATGAAAAAAAATGAAAAAAAAAATCAGTTTAAACTAAAATCTGCTTTCCTGTTACTTGCAATAAACGGACGGAAACAGAGGGGGTCAAAGCGAGATGATGATGAGTTACCTGATGATGATGATGATGAACGTTGAATGTCGAGCGTCGAGGGTGAAATCGAGATGAACAACCCAGTGGATGACGAATCGACCCTGTGAAATCGCCGCTGATTAGGTTTCCGGTGGCAAATCGACCCATTGACGATTCCTACTGACGGTGGGACACTGGAGAACTACCGGTGGTCATCAAGTCGGAATTCGCAACCCACAAATGAGCAACCAAAGGCCACTTGTGAATAGCGGTGTTAGATGTACAGAAAGCCAAATTGGAAGTGGGTCTGAAAAGATCTACAAAACAAACCCTAGCGACGACGTTAAGAAGAGAGATTAAGGGTTCAGTGAAAAGAGATTGAGAGAGATTAAGAAGCGGAGCGGGACGTTAGGGTTTGGTGAGGGAGACGGAGCTGAAGAAGAGGAGAGACGGATTTAGGGTTTGGTGAGGGAGACGGAACTGAAGAAGCCAGGAGGGGATTTAGGGTTCAGTGAAAAGAGGGGCGGGGAAAGTGTGAAAAGTCAAGTTAGGGCGGGGCAAAATATTAGGGAAATAAATTTGGGAATTTTTTTAGCGGGAATAAAATTATAAAACGACGGAAATTCTTGACGCGCATATTTTAAAGTGTACTCCGTGTTTTTTTTCATTATATGACATCAATTTTATGACGCGCAAAATGCGCGTCATCGTTCGCGTGTCAAGGAAAGCCCTTTTTCTAGTAGTGAATAACGGATTTAGAAATACCTGTCATGTCATCATGGGACCAAGCGAAGGTTGACATTCTGGTTCTGAGTTGATGTATTAACTGTTCCTCTATTGGCCCTGGAATATTTGTTCCAATATAGACTTTCTTCCCTGGATTTGAGGGGTCCAACTCGACAGCTTTGACGTCTTGCTCCCTTGCTTCCAGGGCTTCCCGGGCTTTTTTCTTTAATTGCTATGCTTGTCTTTGTTTGGAGGATATTCTCATTGATGTAGTATAACATTCCTTGGCCTCTTGTTGGTCGCTATGGACTGTGATCACACCCCAGGGCGTTGCTAACTTCACGCATTGATGGTACGTTGAGGGTACGGCCCTGTTGTCATGAATCCAGGGTCTACCCAGAATTACGTTGTACCATGATGGTGCGTCAATCACACAAAAACATTGGACCGAGTTGAGCCCTTCTACATAGACTGGAAGCTTGATTTCACCCAAGGTATTTTTTGTTTCACCACTGAAACCCACGAGTACCGTGGATTTTGAGATGATCTCCGAGTGTGGAATTCCCATTTTTTGCAAAGCCTCCAACTGGATTATATTTACTGAGCTGCCTCCATCAATTAAGATTTCCTTCATAATGTTGTTGTCAATGTGAAGTGTTATTACCAATCCATCATGATGAGGGTCTATGATATCGCGTTTATCATCTTCCCCGAATGTAATTTCCTTGACATCAGGTTGAACAGAGCTCTTCCTGGGTCTCCCCTCTCTCTCTGAATTGGATTCCTTGGCATGTCTTTTCGCTGCAGAATAGGAGGTACCACAAATGTCAGAACCACCAGAAATAAAGTGTATTACCTTAGCGTCCGGGGGCGGAGAGGATGCTCATTCAAGACGGCCATCAGAGTGTCCAAAATCCTGGGATCTTGCACCATTATCCCTGGATTTTGAGTTCTGTTCCCTGGACTTATCCTTCTTCTTTCCCAAGAGCTCCTTCAAGTAGCCTTTGCTAAGTAGATAGCTGATTTCTCTTCTCAGGGCCATGCAATCCTTGGTCTGGTGACCAAAGTCTTCATGGTAAGCACACCACTTGGATTTATCCTTCTAGGTGGAAGGTTTATCGTTCTTCTTGGGCCACCTTGCTTTGTCTCCAAGGTCCTGCATAGTAAACATAACACCAGAGATATCAGTAGTAAAGCAATAATCATTAAGGGAAGGATATTCTTCTTCCTCTTCATCCTGGTCCACACTATTCACTCGACGTTCATCGGGCCTTGAGTATGGTTTAGATCGATGCGACCTAGGATGTGAGGATTCTGATTTCCTGTTGGAGCTGTTGAATCCCGGGGAGGATTCACCCTTTCCCAGGATTTGCTTGTCCTCCTCCAGCCTGATGAAGCGTATGGCCCTGTGACGGACTTCGTCCATATTGTGACACGGGTTCATGACCAGATCTTGATAGAATGGTGAGTCTTTGTTAAGTCCCATCTTGAAGGCCTGAACTGCAGTTGCCATGTCCATGTTTGGTATCTCCAAGGCTTCACTGCTAAACCTGCTAACGAAATTCCTTAGGGTTTCACCTGCATTCTGGGTCACCCTATACAAATCACTTGTTAGTTTTTCAAAGCTGCGGCTGCAAGAGAACTGATTGTTAAATAAGTTAATTAAATGTGAAAATGAAGTAATAGAGTAAGGAGGAACGTTCAGGGGCCATTTCAAGGCTGCTCGTGTCAAAGTAGATCCGAATCCTTTGCATAGGCATGCCTCCTTAATTTCAGGGGGCATGTAGATAACTTCCATTCTTTCACGATACTGTGCCACATGTTCTTCAGGGTCTGTGGTGCCATCGTAAGGTTTCATGCTGGGAGTTTGAAACCTTTTGGGTATCTCCACGTCGCAAATTGGTGGAGCGAACCTGGACACTCTATGACTTGCTGGTCCAACTTCAGGGATAGGTTGTACAACTCCTGGGACACTTGAAATCATCCTCTTGAGTTTTTGGATTTCTCGTTCCACTGATGGGCTGATCCCTGGATCCTGCCCTGCATTATTAGTATTAGTGTAATGAGCGAAAGTTTGGGGAGTGTTACCGACATCACGGGGTATGTTTGTCCCAGGATTAGCGACTGTGTCTCTGATGGTAGACGTCCTGGGTAGATTAGCATGGGCCATTTGAGTAGGGAAGAACGTTGATCTCCCGTTCAATGGGGTGACATCTTCATGTACCCTGGAATTACTCCCAGGGGTGTTGAAATTCAGAATCCTGGGGTCAAGTGGAGAAGGTTGAGCTGGTGCAGCCCTAGGTATCTCCGATCTCACGCTCGTTAGTTGGGCCAGGAATTCCTGATTCAGCTTTTGTTGGCGTTCCATGTAGCGTTCCATTCTAGTGAGTGAGGAGAGGATATCATCATTGGATATCAGAACAGGGTCTTCATGGACGTTATCCGTTTCAATCCGTTCGGAGTTGATTGTTGACCCATCGTTACGTGTGGTTGCAGTTGAGGTATTGACCCTCGGTGGAATGGCTCCACTTGTTGAAGTGCTGAGAGCAGGAACCGAAGCATTCTAGGTGTTCATTTGTGTTGACATCTTTTGGTAGATTTTGGTAAAAATTAAGTTTAGGATGAACCTAGAAAGAGTTTGACAAAAAATTGACACCAATTGCCCCACGGTGGGCGCCAAATTGTTTTGGCTAAAAATTACTTAAGCAAATTTAGTAAAAGTTGAACCAAATAAGATTGTGAGGTTTGGTGCCTAGGATTAAGATACGAAAACTGTTTGTAAAAATCCTGGGACAACAACTGGATTCCAGGGACAAAAAACAAAATCATGGGTAAAAATGTAAGTTTAGTTGCGAAATCGATTAAGAAAGATAATAACACAAATGAAGCCTTGAATGCAAGTAGGAACACCGAGAATTTTACTAGGGAAAAGCCCTTAGCCCTTAGATGTCTCTAAGGCGCCGCCGGCATAAAAACCCCGGGTAGCGATAACACACGCTACCAATTTATTGATCACGTAAACGTTTCAGTACAGTGAGTATGCAGAGAATAAAGTACGAGAATACAATGAGTAAAGCTCGAATGAATTGAAAATAAACGACTAAGTGTCTTATTTATACTCCTAGATCTTCAACTTCTCCGATATTCCAGGGATCTCTTCTCCAACGTCTTTTTCAGTTAGTTGACCGAGTTTCCAGCTAACAGCCTTTGACCACGTGCGAAATAAGTCTCCAGCTTCTTCTATTCGACCGTTGGTGGACTCCGTCAACCTTTCCTTGATCAGATGTAGGCACAAAACGCGTTAGTAACAATGTCCTAGCATGCAGGGTCATTTCCATATGCTGGGTCATTCGTAAAATAAGGGTGACCCTGGATTAGATTCATCCTGGGTCATAATAACGTATAACCAAAGTTAATAAAGCAAAGATGGACTTCCCTGGATTACAGCGACATCCTGGGACATTACCTTATTCCTGACGCATTCAGGGTGATTTGAACTTTACCTGTATACTTCCGGGTCATACGATTCCTGGGTCATACCTGCCCCTGGTCTACACTTGTACCCTGGATTATCAGCCGAAAATTCAGGGTATAACAGCTGGTATTTAAGGGGGTTAAAAGTTGCAGGGGTGATGGGATGTTACTCCATAACGTGGCGTAATGGATCCTTGATTAACGGACACGATCGAAACGGACGTGGATTAAACTCTAATTTGAAAATTTTCACAGCTGTAAGACTTATCTACAACTTGCGAAAATTTGGGGGCAATTGTTATACCCTGAATTTTTGGCTAGTAATCCAGGGTACAGGTGTAGACTTAGGGCAGGATTGACCTAGGAATCGTATGACCCAGAATTTAACAGGTAACACTGAATGACCCTGAATGTATCAGGAGTAAGGTAATGTCCCAGGATGTCAACATAATCTAGGGAAGTTCATATTTATTTTATTTCTGTTATACGTTATTATGACCCAGGATGAGCATAATCCAAGGTCACCCTTGTTGTACGAATGACCCAACATGTGGAAATGACCCTGCATGCTAGGACATTGTTACTAATGCATTTGTGTCTATATCTGATCAAGGACAGGTTGACAAAGTCTACCAACGGTCGAATTGGATGAGCTGGAGACTTATTTCGCACGTGGTCAAAAGGCTCTAGCTGAAAACTCGGTCAACCAACTGAAAAAGACGTTGAAGAGAAGATCCCTGGAATATCGGACAAGTTGTTGAAGAGTTAGGAGTATAAATAGGACACTAAGTCATTTCATTTAGCTCACTCGAGCTTTACACATTGTATTCTCATATTCAATTCTCTGTTTACTCACTGTACTCAAACAATTTCGTGATCAATAAATTGGTAGCGTGTGTTATCACTACCCGGGGTTTTTATGTCGGCGGTGCCTTAGAGACATCTAAGGGCTAAGGGCTTTTCCCTAGTAAATTCTTGGTGTTCTCATCTGCATTCAAGGTTTCATTTGTGTTATCAACTTTCTTAATCGATTTCATAATTAAACTTACGTTTTTACCCAGGATTCTGACTTTTGTCCTTGGAATTCAGCTGTTCTCCCAGGATTTTTGCAAACAGTTTTCGTATCTTAATCCTAGGCACCAAACCTCACAATCTTATTTGGTTCAAATCTTACTAATTTTGCTTAAGTAATTTTTAGCCAAAACAATAGTCTTCGCTTTACTTAAAATCAAATGAGAAGTAACTGTATGTCCGAGTCATGCAATACTTATAGGTCTTAAATATTATGACCTTTTGTAAATCGATAATGAGATTTAGATGTTATATCACGATAAATAAACAAATTGATCTTTTATAATGATCTAAGTTTTAGATCAATTAGTAATAATGAACCATAACTTTGGTTTAGTTTTTATATTCAATACTTTACTAGCTATATAATAAGTGATAACATTTAGAATAACATCATGGGGACATTGTGTTTTTAATCCAAACACCATGATAATCTCTTTATTTGTTATCATATCCATGACAATACCCACAACTTTTACTTTAGTCACTATATAAGAAGACCATAACCATGGCTTCCACTTTGGTCATAATATTATATGTTGCCACATGCCCACATTCACTTCTGGGAATGGGGTTCTACCAACGAGTTGAGTCTCGTGATTTTATTAGGAGCTCATTATTTTGCTCGGCCACAAGTACACATGATATGAATTTGAGGTCTAAAATATGATGGATGTTCTATTTTTTTCAACATCTCCTTACTAGTATTCACCACATAAAACTAATTGTGAGGTGATTCTATGTATCATCGAGTTATACTCACATATAGACTTGAAGTCTTGCAATCTTAAAATGAATCCACCCATAATAAGTTTGTTAGTATTACCTTTCTATGATGGTCATCCCTCTTTTTAATTTGGTCTAAATAACAAGTGGATAATAGTAATGTATTCAATTTTCAAAGCTTTTGCTTTACCAAGATTTATTACATTTTATTACATTTAAATGTAATTTTTTTTTCACTCAATCTCTTCACATAAAGCATGCTATAACACATGCTATTGCCAGTTATAGATTTACAATAAAAACTTTTGATATTATTTATGATATGATATTATACCAATTAAAAGTAACTAAATATGAAATAGAAAACCAATAAAGTGTCACACTTTAAATATAATTGAAACCTAATATAATTAGTCATATAAATAACAATTATTTATATCTTTTGTTTAGGAATAAGTAGACAAAATATATAATTAGAGAGACACCTTAAATTAAGAATAACGATTTAAAATAACTTCCATTCTTACCCGTCCACATAAAACATAAAAAAATTATCAATACTGATAATTGCTTATAAATGTGTTTATTCCAAAACAAAACCAATAAGAAAAGAAATACTGTGTTTTTAAACATTTAAAAGAGCTTAATGTGTTCCTATTTAAGAAAAAAACAAGAAATAAAAAACATTTAAAATTAAACCCCATCCCAATTTTAGAAAGATTAAGGTTGAGTGGACATACACAAAATTACGGTTATAGTTGAAATTAACGGCGATTAAATTTTGTTTTCATGGAGTGCCACCCAAATCAAGTGGGTTTCGATCGGTATTTTAACAAAAGGAAAAAAGGTAATTGAGATTTATGTATGGAAGTGAACGACCCACCGTTAATTTCTAGGGAGATTTGGAAACCAAATCAAAACCCCAGACACCATCTTATTTGCACAAAAGAAAATTCTGACTAGGAGACTGGTCATAGCATAATTAAAACTCACCAAAATCGTATTTACAAAATCTAAAACATTCAACTACGTACCATTCATAAATTTAGATCAAATGGAGAAGGATCATGTTGTCTATAGCAGGCCTTTAAACGGTGTCATCTTTGACTCTGTTGCGTTTGGCACTTGACCGCAAAGAAGAATCCGGAATGTAGCCATTGCACGATGGCCTCACAAAATCCATCTCAACATCCGAAGAAAATGGAGAAGTTACTATGTGATTTGCTAACATTTACAAAACAAAGAAACGAGCGAACTCGTGCTGATAACGTGTTGTGAAACAAGCCTAATAGCAAACAATAAGAAGGAGAAGGGAAAAATTTTATTATTGAATGGTGTTGTGTAACTAATTAGCCGCTTTCTGCTCACCTCCGACCACCACCTCCGGCGCCATATACACCTCTAATTTCGCATCTAGAGTTCAAATTTCCGGTCATTGACGCTGTCACTAACCAACAAGATGTTTTGAAGCTTGATGTCACAGTGCACAAACCCATTCCGGGGAGTGAACTGGAGCCCCTAAAAATCGATTTCGTGTATCACCGGGCTTCATTTTTTAACAGTCGAGAGCTCCTGGAATTCTTCAATATGTCCAATAAAGCTCCGCCGGAAGCATCTGGTTCATCAAATTGGGCACGTCAGCTAGTTCATCAGATGAATTCTTCACTCTGTCAAATAAAGTCACGATGAAAGCATCTTGTTCTTTAGATGAAGTATCCAACAAAGCTCCTACGTATCCGGATAGGTTTTGAAAGGAGGGGGGGGGGGGGGGGATGATGATGAACAAATGGACCCACATTTTATTTTTTATATAACAAAAAGAGAGGTATAATAGTCTTTTATCACTCACTTAACAGTTTTTTAACGAACACCCATCAAAAGGACATAGTGTATTACAAAAGTTACAAATCTTCGAACTATAACCGTAATTTTTGAAACTGAAGGATGAAAGGTGAAATTCGTATAAATCATATGAACAGCTCTCGTAATTTACTTTTGTTTTAATTTGGAGCAGGCTACGAGTACAAATGGGTATGCAGGATACCAATCTTCACATTTATGCATAGAGGAAGAGTTGTAACAGGTCACCATGCATGTCAATAACATTTTACCAATTACGGAGCAGTGAAATCATATCAAACTTGAAGATGATCACGCCTCCAATTGAAGCCTAATTTCCATATTGGCATGCAAAATTTTTCAATGTGGTAGTTTCCCCAGCCTCCCATTTGGGGCCTTATATAAAAGAGCAAAAAACACTTTCATGACCAAATAAAGACACATTCTGAAAGTGTTTCAGAAGTTAAAGACATAGTAATATGGGAAGAGATCATACACCATTTCAGCTTTATTTGATCCTCACAACAATAATATTAAGCTGCTTATGGTCTAATTCTTCCGTCCTTCAGCCAAGATGATGTGATACCCATGTCTGCATCATTAACAAACAACTTAAGTCAGATATAGACGAAATGGCAAAATGGACAGGTCAGACGGACCGGGTAAAGAGTCAAAATGGGTAATTGTTTGTATGGGTCAACTGGTTCGGATCATTTACCTTTAATAGCAAAATCAGTGTGTTAAATATGATTACAAAAACTATATTAGTAACAATAAAAACTATTTATTAGCTATTTATTAAAATGACTAATTAGGAAGTTGTATTCCTCAAAATTACCGTCTTGAGTGACTTTCGAACTGTCTCAACATACTTTTATCTAATATTTCTTTCGTTTTAATCATTAGATAATCCAAAAACATTTTGTGTTAAAATCCAAGAAAGGGGATTAAAAGTGGCTCGAAAAAGAAAGAAAATGTAACAAGCAGAGTTTTATATAAGCTCACGTTGATTTAAATGGTGGACTGGTAGCTCCAACAACTGTGTTAAAAGCAACCTCTTGAAACGGTCCAGCCATCTTCCCCCGAGGAAACCATCCTAGGTCTCCACCTTTCTTTCCTGATGGGCATTCTGAATATTCAGCTGCTATCTGCAAAACCGTCATAAATTATAGTTTAAACTTCAGATTTTTCATATTTTCATTATTTTTCACAAAAACCAAAAAAAGGTATGCTCAATACTAGCTTAAACAAGCAGAACAACATGTGAGCTACTCGAGACCGTCTCGCTAAAAGCTCGAGCCTGAGCTTCATATACCTAGCTTCAAGAGGCTTGCAAGCCACCCCTAAGCCCTAATCAATACCTACCTTCAAGAGGCTTGCAAGCCACCCCTAAGCCCTAATCAAAATGAATTCATTGCAAGAGAAAAAAAAAAGGGAGGGTTTCAAAACACAAAAAGGAACGACACTCATAAAACAAATAAACTGAAAAATTACCTTTGCAAACTCAGCAGGAGGGACCTTATCTCCATTGCTAAGCCACCCATCTTGCAGCTTCTTGTATGCTTCATTGATTTTTCCTTGCTTTTCACACAAGATATGTCTTGCTGCGAATCAAAATCAGAACAGAAATGCTCAAGTTATATTATATATCCAAAAACCAAACATTATATGAAAAAGAAAATAAAAAAAAAAAAGTCAGCAAGAAGAAGAGGGAACCTTTTACATATGTGCAGGTTCCAAGGCCATCAGCAGCCTTTCCAGCTTTGCCTTTGCCTTTTGCACCTCCATCCTCACTCCCACCCGCCTGTTTTCCTTTGCCTTTTCCACCCTTCGCATCCTTTCCCATTGTAGTTCAAGCTTCTCGGATAAAAATGTGAAGATCAGAACCAGCAAGATCAGTGGTTCAACGGGTTAAAACTTAAACACAGGCTGGGCTAACCAGCTATAAACATTTTATGCATCACCATATCATTCCAATAACAATCCAGATCTTTGATTAAAAAAAGTTTACAATGTGCTGAACTATTGTAGTGTTTCAGTGAAGAGATAAAACTAATTCAAGAAGGCAGCTACATTAAAAACATACTTCTATGACTTTCAATCGGTTTAACCCGTTCAAAAATCAATCTATTTGTAAGTAAATGAGTTATAATAGCCTCCACTACTAAAGATTTAAGCATCCAAATCACATAAATCAGGGATAAAACGGCAACCAACATCTAGTGATTTCTTTGAAACACACCAACGGTAAAAATATCTAAATAAAAAATTAGGGTTCTTATGGGAATAATCCAAACCCTAATTAGTCCAGAAAACACCCATGACCCAGATCAACTGATACTTCAGCATAACGACTGAGGAAACCTAACGTTCTAATCGGGTGGCTTTAATATAGATCCACCGATGAGTTCATATAAAGTATCAGTGGCTATATACAATCCAAATCATCACAATAACATAAATCAAATGATGAAAACTTTATTCAATAACCGAATAATATATAGATAACATCCGGAAAGTTAAAACCTAAAACTGATGAATCGAAAGATGAAACTCAAAACATTTAATATTCAAATTAGGTTAGATTGTAGGTATTTTACCTTGGAATTCGATGAAAGGGGTTTTGAGAAATATACGCAGTCGCCGATTATGCTCTCAGCTCTTCAGTTTGCCTTTTTATCGCACAAGTCTTGATATTTTAGGCTTTTAATTTTACCAGTCGCGTGACTGCCCCACGACCCACGTCACCGATTACAATAAATATGGTAGAGCTTTAAGTTAGACATCTAAGCTTTCATAGCTCAGTTGGTTAGAGCACCCGTTTAGTAAGCGGGAGGTCTTGAGTTCGACTCTCAATGAAAGCATCTCCTTCCTTTTGTTTTATTAACAGTCGCAAATAGCCGTTCGGTCCTTAATTTTTTTATGTCAAAGCCAATAATGACCCAAAATACTTTCAGTTATCTAAGCCCTTAGGTAGCGTTTGGTATGAGGTAATGAAGGAGGGAATGGAATGATCCATTGAAATGTAATAAAAAAAAACATGTTTGGTTGGCAAAGGGAATGGAATCAGTCATTCTCATTTCCATTCCATTCCCTCTAATTCATTCCATCCACACCCCCTGATTTTTTTTCATTCCTTCAAGAAATGTAATGAATATTTTTTTATTCAATATGTTTTTTTCTTAAAAGAAATGAAAGTAAAAGAGAAATTAAAAAAATAAAGAAAATAAAAAAATTATAAAAGAATTAAAAAATAAATAAAATAACAAAAAAAATAATATTAATAATTAAATATTTAAATAATTAATTATAAATAATTAAATAATTACATAATTTTAAAAATTTTAAAATATATAAAAAAAGAATAAATAAAATAAATAAATACATAAAATAATAAATAATTATTAAATTATAAAATAACTAAAAACAAAAAATAAAAATAATTTTAAATTATTAAAATAAAAATATTAAAAGATAATAAAAAATAAAATAAGTAAGCGTTAAATAATAATAATAATAATAATAATAATGATAATAATAAATAATTCACATATTATAAAATAAATAAATAATAATAAATAATTAAATAATCAGAAAAAATTAAAAAAAATAATATCTTTTTCATATACACGTCACAAATGAAAATGTCGGTAAAATTATATTTTATTTCCTCGCTTTTACTACTTTCCAAACAACACAATATAATGATTTATTTCATTATCATAGGGTTACCAAACAAGACAATGGAATGAAATGATTCATTTCATTCCATCGTTCATTCCATTCCCTCGTCCATTCCATTCCCTCTGCTATTTCATTACCTCATACCAAACAGACCCTTAATTTTTTTATGTCAAAGCCGATAATGACCCAAATTACTTTCAGTTATCTAAGCCCTTGACCTTTAAGTAAAATCATCCAATAATGACCCAAAACATTTTAAGTTAATACAAAGAAATGTTCTACTTTTCATTAAATTCATAAAAAATCTAATATCTAATCTAATCTCTATTTTTATTTTTACATTCTAACTAGCTTATTAACGTGGGGGTTGCCCTTCGACTCTTTTATAGAGTTTTTTTGTTATGTTTTATTCTTGGGATTTTCTGTTTAGAGCATAGATCCTTTTTATAGTAGATTGGAGATTTGGGTTTGGATTGATGTGTGTCAAAGTAAAATAGCATCATAAAGCTTAGATTTACAGTTTATATTTGTCTTGCATGTATAACGTATGAATTCTAAATCTTGGGTTTCTAGAAAAGCATATTGTTAGAACATGCCTGGTTCCTAAGATAAATGATACAATATTTAGTTAGAATGCCATGTTAAAAGATGATTATGTTTTGAAAGGCTTTTATAGTGTTCTGGAAGGCTTTTACACATTATGTTTTGAAAGGCTTTTATGGTGTTCTGGAAGGCTTTTACACATTATAAGACATGCATAGAGTAAATTTATATTATTTTAAAAGAGAGTTGAGTTTTGCCATCAATGTGCATAGAAATAATGGCTTAGTAATGTGCATTTATTTGTAAATACCAACCAATAAAACTAGAAAAGACTGCGCACTGCAATGTCTTCCTTAGGGTGGGGGTATGGTCTTAGGTAGTTTTGAGGATTAGTTTTTTTTGCCAATGGGAGGATGCTAGTGAGAGAGAAAAAAATATAAATTTTATGATGGTTTTTAGAGGGTACGGTTTATGGTAGTTTTATGATAGTTTTGAAGAGGTGTGACCACCACACACATAACACAATGAGAGAGAGAGAGAGAGGTCTTCGGCAACCATCGGCAACAACTCGTCGATTTTGGGGCTCTAACTTGCCCATGGAGGGGGTATGGTTGCCAATCACTTGTCTGAAAAAAAAACTCTTGCCGATTGTTTTTTGCCGACCTATACCCCC
>JBCNJP010000025.1:55472606-55546777 GCA_039602395.1 Deinandra increscens subsp. villosa
CTGATTGAAAGTCTAAATCATAAGTTGGATTTTGTGATGGGTGTGTTAGCGGGTCAAACGGGTTGAGTTTTTGGTAATTAGATTCTCAATCGTTTAATACATAGATTAGAATGTGAAAACAAGTGTTGTGAGGGTCTTTCCTAAATAAAGATGTGGTCTTGAAGAATTAGGAATGAATGGAAAAATTTTCGTAAAACTTGAAGTTAAGTATGAAAATTTATCAGGACCACTGTATCATACAGTGGAACTGGGAGTATGATACAGTGACCAGATTGGGGTTACGGTGGAAAGATTCTGTGATACGGTGGATCATACGGTGAAAGATAGAATTTTTCTTATGTTCCAAACGATTGGGTTGGCGGGTCAAGATAGGTTGATTGCTGTTGTGTGCCACTAATACTAACGTGTTACTAGTGTTCTTGGCAGGTACACTATCGTAGACGGGTCGGGATCGAACCGAAGATCTTAGGAACCGAACATCACATCTTTTGGGACCTAGATGCACATGTTTGTTAATGTGAATGTTATGTAGTATTCTTATGAAGTTAATGGTGCCAAACACCAAATTTTGTAAATATGGCATGGTAATGGATGAAAGTTCTATATATGTAATGAAATTTCCAAACTCTGATATTAAAACGAGGTTAATACGCATGAATTGGGATTGGGGCCTTACACTTTACCTAAAGATTTGATTCATCAGTTTAAGAATTACACAACTTGTAAGGAATTATGGGATGCTATTGCTGAAAGATGTGAGGGTAATGAGCAATATAAGAAGACTCGGAAGAAAGTATTGAAGAAAGAATTTGATAATTTGGGACATTGTGATAGTGAAAAAATCACAGATTTGATTGCAAGATTTTCACATTTGATCAATGAACTTGAAGTTGTAGGTGTCAAGAAAGATAATGATGAATTGAAAGAGAAGTTTATGGAAGGTTTACCCGAAAAGTGGGAGAACTTTATTATGATGTTGACTAATGATCCAAACTACTCAAGTTGGACATTCAATCAATTGATAAACAAATTACAAGCTCGTGAAATGGAACTGCTTGTAAAAAAGTCAGCAACTCCGTCTGTTCTGAATCCTGAAGTATACTTTGGAGAAAATTCTGCTACTATGCATGCTAAAGCAAAGTCACATTAAAGTTTAAGTTTTATTCCTCCTCTAACAGCTTTTCTTGCTGGAAAGTCTGAAAATAATGGTTATTCTCCAGGTTGCAGTTTTACTATTCCTGATAGATCAACAAACAAGTCTACTTCTGCTCAAGCAACTGAAGATCTAGCTGCTTTGTTGTCTGCTTTCATATCATCTTCGTCTGGATCAGTTTTTAGTCAAATTGGTTAATCTATATTGTTTGGAGACGATTAGATCAGTTGGATGAAGATCAATTGAATAAACTCGATCTGGAATGGCAGTTTGCTATGGTAATGGAGAGAGGAAGGAAATTCATGAAGAAACATGGCAAGACATCTATTCTTCAAGGAGGAAAGCTTGGTTTGGATAAACGAACGATTAAATGTTTTAAATGTGACAAATATGGATATTTTGTTCGGGATTGTCCTCAATTGTCATCTGACAAGGGTAATTCTGATAAGAATGTTCACAATAAAGACGAAAATGCTTTGATCTCTCAAACTGATGAAGGTTATGATTGGTCTAAAGATTTTCCTGATGAATCTGCTTTTATAGCAACTATGCAAGTTGATTCAAGTGATTCTGATTCAAGTGTTAGTGGTTACGAATCAACATATGAATTTTGTGTTCAAAAAGAAAGAAAGATTCGGGAATTGATTCAAGAAAAAGAAGGGTTGATTGTTGGTATCAAGACAAAGGAAAAAGAATTAGAAAGTTTCAAGAAGAAATTTGAAAATTCTGATGAGATTCTCAAGATAAATGGGAAATTAGTCAAGGAAAAGAATGTTTTGATGGAAGAGTTTGTAGAGCTTCACTAAATTGGATGAGGTGGTTAGTGCAGATAAAGAACAGATTTTGAAGTTACAAACTGAAAATAAAGAGTTGGTTAAAAGTGTTGAGAAGTGGGAGAATGAAGCAAAAGATGTCATTGGTGATTTTGATGCCTTGTTTCAGAAATCAACTGCAAGAGTAGAATCGCTGAAGCAAACTTATGATGAACTTAAGAAAGAGTTTGATGAATTACAAGACAAAGTTATCAATTTGAAAGAAGAAAACAAATTGTTGAAAAGAAATATTGAGATTTATGAGGGCCGAGTGAAGAAAATTACTCAAGAAGTGTATGATGCCCATGATTAGATGAGACATGAAAAGTTTTTCTCTAATAGAGATTCGGAGCAATTGATTGATTCTGAAAAAGCATTGGGTGAAGCTCAAAGAAAATCTCTGATTTGAATGTAGAAGTGTTGAATCTTAAAAGGCAGTTAAACAATTTGAAGAATTCACATTATTTCACAAGTTATTTGTGCAAAGATGAGAATTTCAAGAAGGTTTTTGGAAGCGAAGAGCATAATCAAATTCCACATCCCGTAATTCAATTTGATGCTCTAGCTGATATTCATTCTTCTGATATAACTGGAGATTATTCTGAATTTATGTCTACAAAATCGGAGAAGAAGAATTCACAACCTTCCAACAAGAAAGCGCAATCTTCAACATCTGGTGTATCAACATTTGTTCAATTTGTTTCAGGTGGGGTTGATGTCAATGCTCAAGACATTGCTGCTTATAAGCTGGTGAAGAAAGATGAGAAGCTGGGGTCTGAGGAAAAATTGGCTGTTGAGTTGGTTTAAGCTAACAACTTGAAGGGTATTAAAGCTAAGTTTACTCAAGTTGCTCAAGAATGAATCTTCAAAGTCTCAGATAGAGTTGTCCAAATTACCCGGCTACAAACGTTCTGGTTTGGGTAGTGAAGGCAAGAAGTTTGAGAAGTCAAAACAGAAAAATGTGTCAAAGAAGGTTCAGAAAGAAAAGAAAGACAAAAGTCTTGAACAAATCTATCATTTGGCTCAAGTATTCATTTCCACCATAGAAAAAGGATTTGGAGGCAAACAAAAGAAGCACGATTCATTTGAAAGTTTTTCAAAAGAATATTCATCTGGATCTAATTCTACCCCTCGAAGTCCTACTTCCAAATGGGTGCATGCAAACAGATTTCAGGTTTTTGATGATTATTCAAATGATTATGAGTCTTATGATAGATGTCCTTCATTTCAGGACATACCACAATCTCAACGATCTTATCGTTTGTGCTATCAGTGTCGCTAAAAGGGACACATGGCAAATGATTGTCCTGAAACCAATGATCTCTAGCTCAATTGGCTAGAGGGAGGTACCCAAGACATTGTAATGGGGAGGTATTGGGTTCAAGTCCCACTTGTAACAAAAAAATAAAAAACTGGGGGTTACATGTTGGGCCAGGGGGTTTTCTTATTTAAGGGTGAGTTTCCTCCTGATGGGGATTGGAGATGATCGGGTGGGTGGTGTAATATCCCCGTCAGTGATCCAAATTTGCCGTTCAAAAAAAAAAATGATTGTCCTGAAATGGCAAAAAAATCATTTTCTGAAAAAATCTGCCACTTTTATCGATGAGTCAGGCAGAATTTTTACTGAGTTACCATCTTCCAAATCAAAATCTAAAACGAAACAATATTTCAAATTTGACTCAAGTGTTGGTGGTTCATCATATGATGATGACTCTGTTAAAAATGAAAAAGCAAAAATGCAGTGGCGACCTAAGGTGGTCAGCACGACTACAACTGATTTTGTGGAAGACACTGGTCGACCAGAAGCTGTGTGCTTCGGGTCATTTGAGTACTAATCTTTAAAATCCAGTGTGCAAGTTACTTCAAGAAGACCTGTTAGTGATTGTGAAGTTCAAGCTTCAAGCAGTTACTGATAGTGTAGTTTCCTGCGTAACTTAAATTGAATGCTTTATCTTTCTAAACTAAAAGTTTTTCTGAAAAGCTAAACACTGAAAGGTATCTGTATCGATTGGTCAATTTTCTTTCTTTTACATTCCGTATGTAGTTTAGGGGGAGAATACTGAAAAACCAAAAATAGTGTCTTTGTGTTTTTGTTAAAATGAAAATCCAAAAATAGAGTTTTCATTTTAAGAGGAAGAAAAAGGAAAAATACAAAACATTGAAAACAGAAAAGTACAAAAACATTAAAAAAATGAGAAGTTGTATCCGACATATTTGGGAAATGATGGTACATTGGCTTACGTGTCTGACTCATGGATAAAAATAGATGAAAAAGCCATAAGATCATTGCTTGATGTGCTTGGTAGGCTTGACATTAAATCAGAAAGTATTCAAATGTGATATACATTAAAATACTAATGCTTGACCAAGTGGACAACATCTTGATGCATATCTCTTGAGATATCAAGAAAAAGAATATGTGAAAAAGAAAATATAATCATGATATGAAGACCTCTCACATACTTGACGTCCACATTTTTGAAACCCAATCCGCCATTGTCATTTTGATATTTACCAAGTCAACGGACGACACCATCAAGGCTATGATGGCTCTGTTTTTCAACTCATCTATTTCCCGAACCAGCTCGGATTTCGAACAACAATGTTATCAGGCGGGTAACATGTTGCTTTCTCCCCCACAAGCATATTTCTGTACGACCTTTTCGGCGACCGAAAAGCTCCTCCATTGACCATAAACCTAGACCCACGGACTACAGGCATCCTGACAGCCGGAATTATCTTTTCATTTTCCATAGATACCCAATACCCCCTAGGGCACCTGGAAATATTAACACCTACTTTTACCTTTCGGATCTCCATACACTTGAGTTTCTTAGAAGTTCATCCACATTTTCCACGTTTTTGAATATGAAGAACCCAAAGATCTCCTTATTAAATCTTCCTTTTTGTGGAATGTAGGCATCAGCAAGTTTCCCAAACCCTACAAATGCATTTCGAAGTTCAAACGATGACACTCCTTCCGGAATACCATGGATAAAGAAATTGGTGATGATATCCTCTCTCCAACCACCTCTTCGGTGACGAACCACCCTCCATTCTCTCTCACTTTCTCTCATCCCGGAGTTCAAACGACGGCACTCCTTCAAGAAAACCTGATGGGCAATCCGGGTAGTGACTGGATAGGTTCGTATGTGCACGCTTCCGCTAAACCCGATTTGATTTTAAAACTCGCATATGAAACCTAACAGATATTTCAGTGGAAATGCTTGGATTTTTTTTTTTGAAAAATTGAACTTATGAATTTTGAATTGATGTTTTGTAGAGATGACACGGTTAGTGTTTATGACAAACATATTGTCTGCGGTAGGGGCATTTTAAAACTGCATATCCAAATTTTAGATCTTCAAAATTTCGAATAGTTAGTTTTCACTATCCAAATACGTATCCAAAAATTCGGATATCCGAACTTTCGAATACAGATTCAAATAATAAATCCGATATCCGAAATTTGATAATAAAAATACTGATCAAATTCTAAAATAGTTTTATTTTCTTGTAAAGAAGTTTTGTTGTGTAGTTTTGATTTTGAAGAAAGTGGGTTGGTTATTCTAAGTAACACGATCCTATCAAATTAACATGGATCAACCAAAACAAGATCATAATTAAACATGGAATCATAATTCATTATCAAGGGAATTGAAAACGGAATAATAGTGATTCCAAATCATAACCATATTATGCTACACAGATTTAAACAGGGAATATCAGCGGTCTAAAAGCGAAAGTGGTACCAATTTAAAACGAAATCAGCAACAATAGTGATTCCAAATTAGATAAGGAATCATATCCATCTTAAACCCCATTAAAATCGAAACCCAACAGAGTGAGTCTTCATGAGATGAAGGTGAAACTGAAAATCAAGTATAACAAACGTACTCACCCGCTTCTTTTGCTTAATGTTCTTGTGGCATCTAAACTCTTCGAAGAAATTGTAAAAGGTCGATCTGGCAATGAATTGCGAACGAGTGAAACTGGATCCAAAGGTTTGGACGGCCAGAAGAGAATGAGTAAAGGGGGGTTTATTGAAAACGAACCCCTAGTATAATTATATAAAATGTAAAAAAAAATTATAATAAATATAATATTTTCTGGGAGCCTGTCCGTTCAGTTCACTATTGAAGATGGAAAGGCAATTATGGTAACCGAAAGTATTGTTCGTGGTGCACTCATGTTTGAGGATCAAACAACTATCCCAGATGACAAAATCAATTTCCGTTTCATCAAGATGAGATATGAATGAAGGTATATATACAAGTCCATACTTTCCTATATATAAATGGAAATGGAAATACTGGCCACATCTACAATATGTGCATATTTACAGCCAAGAAATCAATCAGGATCAGACGTTCTCAATACTGAACTTGCAATTTCCAACATTACATTTACAAGGAAATACAACCATTCGAAGATGGTCTTTGACAACCTTGCCAAGGAAGCAGAATAAGGGTCCATAACTCTGCACCCGCCTTGCAATAAGCCATAACCGGGATATTCCAAAAAGATCAACCGTATAAAATGCAAAGATGGGTCTGGACTTAATCCAATCAGTAATAAGGTTCCATAACTCTGCACCCACCTTACATACTACAAAAATATGGTCTCTAGTCTCCATAGATTCTCCACAATCTTATGTTCCATCCAAGTTGCTCTCATGCTCTTCAGAATAGAACTAACAAATACAAAGCATTGGCTAAAATGCCACTTTTTATACAACCGTGAATGAGTCAAATGCCCTAACTTTTAAAGGTGTAGTACATGCCGAAAGTGTATACTTTTTCGACATCACACAAGTCAAGAGTTGGGTCCACCCCAATAACGAGTCTAAGAGAGAACAAAAACAATAAAACTCGATCACAGATGTGACAGAAGGCCGAGTAACAACAAATTTACAAGTCTACCACGTAGATCTACTACAACTAGCGAATAAGAAATAGTCTACCCCACGCTGAAAAAGAAAGAGAAATACCTTAGCTAGAACAGGGAGGGTATATGTGTCAAACTAAGATCTGTATGGAGAAAGCTTCATCTGTTACCCCCTCTACTTTCAGAAAATCTCATTCTATGAAGTAAAAAACAAACAGCTGCATACCACAGAGTAAGTATCCTTGTTTCTATAACAAATACAAAACACACACAATGGAATAGAATTACCTTAACAATCTATTGTGATACTTTTCTTCTTTTTTGTAACTGTGTCATCAATCCCAAACAACTTGGATATCCTCTTCTTCTTATCTGGGAGAATGTAGGCCATCAGTTCTTCCACACCCATGTCCCGAAACTCATCACTTATTTCATGCTTTATCAAATTCGATCTGTCAATACCCGATGCTACCACTTGTGTAACACCTTCCAACCGTTCTTTTACAACTTGCATTATCACAAAAGTAAGATCTCTAAGCATCTTCAAGTTGAGATTCTTTGACAAAAATTTATGACTGGTCTTTTTCAGGATAACAGAATTTCTTTGGGTAGCCATCCTTTTCAAACTAATGACGAGATCGAGCTCAGAATTTGAGAGGGAACACAGCCAACGAACATCCTCAATCCTCTCGTTTCCTAGCATCACATCCTTTTTCATTAAAACAATTTGTGGTGTCTCGCGTCTAGATAATAAGGTATTGAGTTTTCAACAACTTCTATTCCCTGCAATCAAAGAAAATATTGATTAACATACAAAAGAATAAAACTTGAGCTTTTAACGGTTGTTTGAATGTTTTTGAAGATTATTTTTGTGGTATCACATAATCAGTCTCTTTTGTTTAAAGTTGAAATGGTCAGACAATCAGATATTTGAATGTTTACAGGATTGATTATATAAAAAATTTGTAGACAAGATGACAAAAAAAACATTAAAAAGGAGGTGCACAAATTTTGTGTTATTTTAGGTTGTACATAAATGTTGTGAGTGCATTAAACCGTAGGGTATATAGAAAGTTTACTTTCTAAGTATTGGGTGTTCAAGGATTAACAACGTTAATACATTATAGTAAATATTATCAAGAATAAATGGCATCAAGGGACATCTAGTGGTTGAGTATTGTGCCTTACAATCAAGAGGTAAGAGGCTAGCAGTTCAAATCACTCAAGGTGCAATCTGTGATATATTTACCCTAGGAAATCTAGAAATTTTTGTTCAAAAAGATCTAGATATATATAAATTGGAAATATAGCATACATATCTATTGCTTCACAAGATGTGTAGGCCTTTATCACCTAGGTATGAGTTTTTCAAGACCTAAATTTTGGGTTGCACATAAATGTCAAAACCAACACAAATCTGCTTGGTTTAGGATTAAGACAAGTATGAGATCACACAAGAACAATCAAAGCTTTCTCCTACTCCAATATCGAGGATCAAAGCTTCAAAAATCAAAGTTTTCACAACTCCAACAAGAAAAGAACACATACAAGTAT
The DNA here is from genome assembly GCA_039602395.1 of Deinandra increscens subsp. villosa. Lineage (NCBI taxonomy): Eukaryota > Viridiplantae > Streptophyta > Magnoliopsida > Asterales > Asteraceae > Deinandra > Deinandra increscens. The sequence continues at coordinate 55,481,013 of JBCNJP010000025.1, forward strand.
AAATATTAATCAAATTGACTGAAAAAGCGTAGATTTTTCTACCTATTTAAACAGAGTCAGTAACTGAAATATCTCAATCTGCGGTGGTAAAGATAGAAACTATATTTATTAGGTGTTAAGAGACTACTTGCCAGCGAGGCTTGTGGCGGCCGGATCCAGAGGAGGCGGAGGAGTTTCGAATAAAACCTAAGCAACGTCAAGTGTTTGAAACCCGGGTTGCATGCCAAATAAACAATTCGGTTCAGGTCGATTGCAATTTGTGAATTGTGGCCTCTTCTTCCAACCAAAATGGTTTTGCCCTTTTTTTTTTAAGAGAGATTTTTATATATCTCTCAAACTTAAACTTGTCTTTGAGACTCGTATATTGTACGGCTAAGATTTTAAAAACAAAAGTATTAAAATAAAGACAAATGATTACAGTGACGGTTTTAGAATTTTCTATGAGCAGGGAATATAAACGACTCAACTCAAATCAAGTCGGTAAAAACAGTCTTGTAAAAGCAAGTGAAGTCAAAACCAGTCTTGTAAAAAAAGTTTGGTTCGACTCCGAGAAAAATAACGCTCACTTATTTACCTAACGATAATATAAACTACTGATATTTATTTACTTAATTATATTACAAACTTCCCAAAAGATATTATCTGATTAAGTGGTGCGTCTAACAACAAAAAGAATCGAATATTCAAATCCTATAGGGTGTAATTATTGTATATCTATATATATAATACTAAAAGTTGAGCAATGCCCCAATTTTGACACCATATTGAATGAGAAATCATAAATACGATTTACTTAAAAGCAAGCATTTGGTACTACATGCTTAAGCATGATGTTTAATTAAGATCATGATACATGTTCATGCATCATCATCATGGTGGTGAACGGTTGATTAAATATCACAATAAATTTGCTTACATCATTATCAACCCATATAAATTCTCTGCATTATATAACAATAAATAACAATGAATAAAGAAAAACTCATCGGGTTCTTGCAACTCCAAATGTTTAAATTTCATATTAATCATCATAACTTTAATCAGAACAATAAATAACAATGAATAAAGAAAACCCATCGGGTTCTTGCAACTTCAAATTTTTTAATTTCATATTAATCATCATAACTTTGGTCATAATCATCACAAACCGATCAGGTTCTTTCAATTCCTAATCAATAAATCTTATATTAATCATCATAAGTTTCTAATCATATATAAACCCATCTAAACCTCATTTGCTTACATCGCCCATTTCCCACCCTCACCCGCCATCTCCTAAATCGTGTAAGTTAATACTCTTAATTCAATTTAAATTTTGTTGTTATTTTCTTTGTGTTAAGGACCATATCCTTGCTTCCGGTGGGAAAAAATGTACCACCGGAAGCTAATAGTCGATGATGATGACATTGATTCCGACGGGAAAAAAATGTACCGTCGGAAAAGTCATCTATTACCCGTTTGACTTATGTGCCTTTGTTCGGCGTGAATACAACATTATTAACATTGCAGCCGTCCCGTTTACAAATGGGATCATCAACTCCATGGCAAAACTGTGGTGACGATGAATGACATAAATTTGAAGTACAAGGATGATGTGTGAAAAATTAATAGTATGAATAATCGTGAGGGTAACAAATCGATTGTTTAATCATCGTGAAATACCTCAAGGATGGAATCGAAATATAGTGAAACTAGAGCTATTTAATAAATAACAAAGGAAATATTTGAACTTTCAAAATGTGATTCGAAATGGAATCATAGTATAGCATTTGATGTGTTATGACTTAGAAGTGTCCTTCGACATCGTGAAATTGTGAAAAGAAAAATCACAAGTATGATATCTGATGTGATAAAACTCGGAAGCTTTGAATGGGAAAATCAATTGGCAAAAACATGAGGGAAAAATAAGTAAATTTTCAAAAATAGTGACTCAATAATGAAAATCACAAGGATAAAATGTCGTTAATATCGTGAAAATATCGATTCAATGAAATACCATAGAACTTGAAAATAAATGGATGTCATAAATTGTAAATTAATAATAAATCGAATATCATGAAATCACATGCAAAATGTGAAATCATCTAAACTTATTCAAACACACATAAAGGGCACATAAGGCGCCCTTACCAAGGAATAGGCTAGGAAGCCTGAAATTGAGTGCATGAGTGTGATAAGTGTTATACTTGAAATAGGGTGTGATATGTGACAAAGTTCGAAGCGCATCCTAACTAAGGTAAAGTGAAGCACAAAAAGGAAAATCCTTAAACTAAGCATGCAAGACACGAAGATTCGTGTTTTGGACACCTAAGGCAATAGTGTAGGTCATTCCATTTCTAATAACGTAGTTCCCTATAGCCATGGCTCTGATACCAATCTGTCACATCCCAACCGACAGTGGAAACGTCGGGGCATGATTAAATTGCCCAAAAGCGCATGACAACTAATTTAGGTGACAATAATTAACATGAAACAATTTTACCGATGACAATGAAAGAATACAATACATGGAATTAAACTTATAACAATTACAACCGTTTTATTTTAATTTAACTAGGTCCAAACCCTAAGTGATAGTAACTTGATATCATCATATGTCATAACCTACAACATGTATAAAATAGAGGGGGTCAACTATAAATAGTTGGTGAGCAATCGCAAGTTTAAATACATAGAATATATTTGAAAACATGTGTTACGTGTCATATGCTAGAATAAGTGAAAGTGCCACATGCTAGAAGATATTGACAATATGAAAGACTAAACTTTACCAATATTGTTAGTATAAAATGACAACATGAAAGAATAGGCATAAACAAACCTCAATGACATATGCTAGATTCCCTAACCCGCAGGTTAGACTAAATGAAATAATGAAATAGGCTCCAAACACCCAACGCCAAACCGGAAGTTGAGTGGGTTGTCAACCGATAGATCTACCTTTGTTACCCCAGGCCTTACGTTAATGTTTATGCCAAATGAAAGACATGACAGTTATGACAACCATGACATACTTGACATCTAAATAAAAACCTGAAAACCTTTAAAAATGACATGTTGACAAATCATGCTAGAAGTCACATAACACATATTTCACACATAGATCACATACGCATTAAAGTTGGTAAACTTGAAAGATAACACTTTGAAATATGATACATGTTGCAACCCCAAAATGGAAAAATAGGAAAAGGGACAAGGATTACTCACATGGTAATTAAGCGCTTGGAATACCAAGAGATATAAAGCAAATAGACGTGGAATGAAATCCCAAGGAGGTCACCCTAACATGACAGATTTAATGAGAATAGTGTTGTTGGGCTAAGTCCTTATGCATTTGAGGAATGCATATTAGTGTTATTAAATGAGTTTGTGTTCAAAAACTGAATTACGTATTATAACGATTAAGAATTAGTTTAATTCTTGATTTGTGAATGTAACGTCCCAAAACCCTTATATGATTTTTATATGAAAATGTTTTGTTTGGCACGGGAAGGGTCGGGTTGTGTGGTTAGTAAACGCACCCCGACGGGTTAGTAAAATACTAACATAACTATTAAGTGGTGTTTTATGACTAGATGAATTGTTACTAAAAGATTAGGGGTTTAAATGAATAAAAGATGAATCTGGGCATAAAATGATAAAGTAGTAAAAGAAGGGGGCTAAAGTGTAACTTTAAATTAAAATAGACAAAAGAAAAAGAGTCTGGGATTTCTCCCAGACGTGGTTCGCGACCATGGAGAAGAGAGGGGGGAGACTAGGGTTCAACTCAATTCCACCTTAAATTCATGAGTGTAAGTGAAATCTTGCTAAGAGAGGGCTGGAATTCGACTAAGGAAGGAGTCTAAGCTGCGATTTTAACACCAATTCTGAATTCTTGCACCAAGTAAGTGTGTTTGATGTTAGGTGATTTTGTGAAAGATCAAGATAGGTCAAATTGATGTTAAGGAATGTTATGTGTGATCTTGTATGCCTAATTTATGCATGATTTGGCCCCTGCATGTTTATGACTACATGATTTCTAGTAAGATTGAAGTGGGTTTAGGAACCCACCTCATGTGGGTCGAAATTTGGATAGATGGGAGGGGTGGGTTGGATTTCTAAACCATAGTAATATGATCTGTATGAAAGATTTGATATTTCTCATGTTGCATGATGAAGCTATGTATGTATAATCACGGATGGTTTGATTGATAGGCAAAGAACTTCATAATTGTAGGGATGTTAAATGTGCACACCAAGTGTTTGATAAAACGTCTAGGTGAAAGATGATGAAAGATTAAAGTGTTTTCTTATGCTAGACTTGTATGCTATGAGATATCAATGAGATGGTGTATTTGAATATGATAAATATCAAGTAAAGATAGATTCTTGATGTTAATCATGTGTGCTAGTTGTTGTTAAAAGATGGGTTGGGAAATCAAGTGTAGAAACACTTGACATTTACTGGAGTGAGTTTGTGTAATGTTGATTGTGTGGATACTCGTGGTTAACTAATAATCATGGTAACATAGGTGAATCCGGTGGAAGCTCATGCCACCAACGTGAAGGAAAAGAAAAAGTTTAAACGCCCAAGGTAACGTAAGATTTGGTTTAGTTATGCATATTACATAACAGTGATTATTGCATATGTATGTGATGTTATAATAATGGTAACTAATAATAGGACGTACATGTCCCTGAAGATGGAATAGACTAATGAACTTAAGTGAGTTTGTATAAAATCTGCGAATTGACCCATTTGGGGTAAGATAGATAGAATTGGCCCTTTGGGCAAGAGGTGGAAGCTATGCTTCCAAGAGAATGGCCTTCGGGCAAGAATAGAGGTAGAACTTGATGCAATTCGTGCATAAGTTGGGTTAATCCTATATTGTAAATGTGTGATTTTGATGAATTTATGAAAACGGGTCAAACGGGTTGGGAATTTATTGATTTGATCCTTGTAAATTGATCCTAAGAATGTTGTGGAAGTTTTATGGAATTGTTGTGAAATGCACTAGATGGAAGGAATTGAGGTAATTTGGCTGAAATTGGTTATGTGCAGGGAATTTGGAACTTGGCCAAGAATTTGGCTAAGTATGAAAACAGGGGAATTCTGGGCGGATCCCTGGAAATCCTTCTCCAAGCGTATCGCTTAGAGTGTTGGAACCAGGAGGCGATACACCTGAAGGGGTAGGCGTATCGCCTGAAAGAGTAGAGTTTCTAGGCGATACGCCTAGAGCTGTATATTACGGAATTTTTTTTATTATTTATTTATTTTATGCTACAATAGATGAACGTAATTACTAATGGTCACCTTCTACTAATACGTTACTGGTAATTGGTGGCAGGTAATAGGGGTAAAGTGGGAGCGGGTCAGGATTGAGCATTTTGGAAGAAGAACCGAACATGAATCAATGGTTAGATGATATGGAAGACCAATGTACTTCTATTTTTGTTAAATGGCTGTGTACTCTGATACGTTGATTAGGATAACACACTTAATATTTTGTGTAAACTAACGTATATGATGGTCAAGTATGGACCCGATTTCTTTTAAAAAGATTCTAGGGGCCGTTCTCTCATTTCCAAATGTTAAAATATAGGTAATGGGGTGCCACAGTGAAAAACAAGCTTAAATCCCCAATGATTCATGCATAAAACGTTGAGTTTTGGATTAGAAGAATATAAATAAAATTGGACATGCTAGGTTGGACTCGTTGGGCCTAACAAGCCTCTACAAGGCTACACCAAGCCTAAAGGCGGCCTAAGCAAGGCCACACGTCCTAAGGACGTGCCTTAGCAAAGCTAGGTTATCCAAAGGACAAGCCTTAAGAATGCTAGGCGTTCTAAGAACGAGCCTTAGCAAGACTACCTACACGAGCCTAGAGCTCCTAACTAAACTAAACTAAGAAAATGATAAATAAATAAATAATGAAAGGAGTGAAAGAAAAAAAATGAATAATTACCTCAAAGAAGCTTTTCAAAGGAGACGAGCTTGAAGGGCAGCACCTCCCCGTCGTGAGCATAAATAACTACTAAGCATGACACCCAAAGGGGTATTGTGGTTGTGGAACCACCAAAAATTGGTCATTTCATTTGTTTATACTCAAACTAGGAGTTGAAAACTATAAGGGACATAGTAGGGGTATTTATAGGTGTGAGGGGAATCAAAAACTTGTTATTTTGGTGATGTGGGATGGGTTTAGAAGGGGGGTCGCGACTTTGCAAATCAACAACCAACACCAACCTTGTTTCCGCAATTCCCGTTTCGTTATAAGTCGGTTTCGCACGCAGTTTTCACCCACGTTCATCATTTTCAGAGTACTATCATATGGAAGAGGGTAATCTAGCATTCATGGTGTTGAGAATCGGGTTTAAACATTGGATCTTAATATGGGTTGGGTTTCCAGGTTTTTGAAAGATGCAGATGTTACAAGGGTCATCAGCCAGACCCAGGATGCAAATAACGAATCTCTGGCTGACGACCTTGATACTGTGGATGAACTGCGAGAACAAGTCGCTCGGAGAATGGCCGCATATCAACAAATAATCTCTAGGACCTACAACAAGCATGTGAGGATTCGAAGATTCAGGGTAGGAGACTTGGTTTTAAGGAAGGCATTCCAGAATACGACGAATCCAGGGGACAGTAAGTTGGCCCCTAAATGGGAAGGCCCCTACTTGGTCGACTCAGAGGCAGGTAAGTGGCATATTGGCTTGGTAAAATGGATGGTGAATTACTACCAAGACCGTGGAACGCGATCCATTTAAAAGCCTATTTGATGTAAATATAGTACCCAGGATGCTGCATTCCAGGTATGTCTCCTAATTAATAAACTGATCCAGGCATTTCTCTTGTATTTGTCATTATCAAATGTTTTTGTTATATTCTTATTTTATCTGTTTTTTATTATTTTCTATGGAAATTACTAACTCTTTTGGTTAAGATACTTGGATGAAAACAGATAACTGACCCTGGATGCATGAAACCAGGGATGTGTTTCTCATAAGTTAGAGACTGGCCATCTCTCCTCCGTTTAAGGTATCTAGTATACATTCTAAGGTTTGAGAGGATATCGACTCTCCTACGTTTGGGTAACCGCCTGTAGCGCACGACCCTTGCCTGTAGCGCAAGTTAACCCACATATTGGACCCAGGACTATGGGATCGACTTATGTTGACAGCATGGGCGACAACCTCGTGATCTATGGACATATAGGGGTTCCTCAAGGTTTTTGGTGTTTTCAGACCAGCATAAGACACACGAGGCAATACCCTAGTTCGCCGGTTCGGCTCGAGGTGACCTTAGATTTTGCCAGTACGGCACCGGGCATGACCCCAGTTCGCTAGATGGGCACCAGGTTTGATCCCAGGATTTTTGGGCTTGACCCCAGGATTATTGGGCTTGACCCCAGGATTTTTGGGCTTGATCCCGGGATTTTTGGGTTTGACCCTAGTGCGATTGGATCTAGCGCTAGGATTTTTGGGTTTAACTCAGATGTTAAAGTTTATTCCTGAAATGTACAGGATCTATCTAAGTGATCATGGCCTAGGATGGCATGGCAATGCCAATTTTTAGGATTTCGATGTCGGTTGAGCAACAACTTAGGTTGTCACGAAGCAGTTAGAAGCAGAATTACACTAAAGACGGAAGAAATTATTTGTTTGCACAAGAAAGGGTTTCGCATTCAGGATTTATCCCAGGATGTAAACGGTATGGATTAGTTTCTGAACATTTTTATCATATTTGCGTATTTGTTTGTGCAGAAAAATTAAGGATATCATACAAGCATATATTTCAAACGCAGATATTTATAAAGGGTAACCACCCCTTGGTTGGAGCAAAGTGTCCAACCACCTCGGGGTGGCTTAAAGTTAAAACCACAGGTACTAGACCCGTGGGTGGAGCATTGTAGCACCGGGAATCTAACCTCCGACAAGTCATTACAAAAGAAAATGTTTAAACAAGCTTCACAAAAACAAGAGAAAGATAAAGGACCATGGGCTATTAAACGGTACCCGTGGTTGCTGCATCAGTAGCCCCTACATTCTTCTCCTTTGCTTCTTCTTCACCAACTCCTCCCTTGGCTGCGTCACCCTGGTCCCCGGTATCCTGGGTCTTCACCTGATCCACCTCCATTTCGCTGCGACCACCAGCTACAACCAGGGCAGAGCACCCTGCATCCTGGGTCTCCTCTAAGTCGAAGCCCTCAGGAATGGTACCCCCCCCTAGCTCCTTCAACTTTTTCAGCCACAGGTGGTGGTTCCACCCAGGATTCACCAGATACAGGTCCCTAGCCTCCTCCACCATCTTGAGCCTAGCCTGCAGTAGAGATACAAGGGCCGAAACCTTCGTTGTTTCAACTACCTCATCCATGGCAGCCTGGTGGTCCCTCCTTGCCTGAACATCCTTCTTCTCGTTTTCAGCAATAAGCTTCACAGCTTTGTCATGGAGAAGCTTGGCTTTGGTGGTCTCCTTGTTGGCCTAGGCAACCTTTGCCTTGGCTAGGGCTTCAGAATCTGCCGCTCGCTTCTCAGCGGCGGCTAGAAGATCCAGAATGCGGGAGGTGGCCTGATACTTAAACGGAATCCAAGGGTCAGGGTCAATTTAAAAGGAGTCCCATCGAGGGTTGGATGGTAGTTACCTGATGAACAAGGGATTCACTCTCCATGGCCGAGAGGCCCGAAATAGCACTGGGGCAGCAGAAGTGGTAGCAGCAGCACTTGACCCCTGGGTTTTTCTCTTGGTCCCGGAGGCCCTGGATGGAGGGATCCTGGTGAGTGGAGTAGGTTCAGTCTTGATGGATCCAAGGACCAGAATGTCATCCTCGGTACCAGCCCAGAGCTCAAGACAGCATCAATATCGTCAAGGTCGAATTTGGGGGCAGCGGCTAAAAAAGGAACCCTTAATGTCAAATCACAGTCATCTAGGAACAAATAAATAAAATTCAGGGGTACTTAGAAACTTTTGCAAGTTATCTTCAGTATCTTGCTCCTCAGAGCCAATCTCTAACAAGCTGGGCACTGCATAGGCAAACATTCAAGGTTAGTAAATTTACAAATACATGTTCTAACCCTAAATTTCTATGATAGGCCTTCCTACCCTTAACAATCCACCTATGGGGAAGACGATGACCCCCCGGGATACTTGATCGCTTTACAAAGAAGGACCGGCCTCTCCATTTTTCTCGCTGAGTGACACCGGCCATTAGTAGCAGTTCTTTAGTAAGGGATTTGAACAGGAAACGGTTGGAGCCATGGGATTTCATCTCATAAACCTGGCCTAACTCAGGCAGACCGATCAGGTGTTCAAAAGACTGGTTGAGACGATCAAGGGACCCAGGATGCGCCAAACCATGGGGAGAGTTTGAGCATAAGAAAGTCCAGAGGCTTCGAAAAACTTGGCGACTAAGCCGGAAAAAGGGTAGGAGAGTCCAATATTGAAAGGGGTTGCGGGAAAACAAACCCAGGCCTGAGATACAAAATCGGATCTCGACGTGTGGTCGAATGGTCGGATTTCAGCCGAAGCAGGTAGCAGCCCGGATGCCTTAAGGGTAACAATGTTGGCTTCATTGAAGCTGCATGTCTCCATTTCAGGGCTCTGGAGGTATTGTTGGTCAAGGAAATCTTTGATTCCCGTAGGGACAGCCTTAGAATCAGAACAAATACGTTTCTTGGTCATCGTCGGGCTAGGAAATTGAAAGCGAGAAGGAAGGATGTACCTGATCGGAGAATGCAGTCGGAACGATGGAGCGGTGATCACTTTTCTCTCTGATGGAGGTGGATAAAACCGAATGAGAGAGAGGGGTATTTAATGGGTAGAAGTTACAGAGGTAAGGTGATGTGCGCAATGATAGTGGAGCATCTTCTCTGAAATAAACGGCCAGGATTGAAGTAGCTTGGATGAGTCACCAAGATTCAAAAATTCACAGCTGTGAAATTATATCCACAAGCTGCGAATTTGGGGGAAATTGTTGTACCCTGGATTTCGCACTAATAATGTTACTAATATTCTTTAACAGGTTCAAGCCCCTGAGTGTCAGATATCCATGGGCTATAATTGTAGCTGATCGGCACCCTAGATTATTGTTCATTATACCCGAGGATGTTGTACATCCAGGGACTGCATATTTATATTATTTAACCTCAGCATGTATAGTAACCCAGCATGCTAGGGCATTGACACTAACAGTTAGTTCTTGACTTTGTTTGATCGATAAGCCAGGTGCAGAAGATTGAATAACGGTCAAGGAGACTTAGTCAAAGTGAGAAACACGTGCAGAATGGAAGATCCGCCGCAAAACTCGCTCAAAGTAACGGCCAAGAGTCATTGGAAGAAGATCCCTGAAATCTTGGAGTATTAGTTAGGATTTTCAATGTACTTAAACGCGGCATAGGCTTTATTTTTCTAACTCTCGATCACCTGTATTCACACTACCACATAGCAATCAAGCCGCAAATACTTGTACTCAGAATATTTTACTTAGCAATTGTTTTGGCTAAAAATTACTTAAGCTAATTTAGCAAGATTTGAACCAAATAAGATTGTGAGGTTTGGTGCCTAGGATTAAGATATGAAAACTGTTTGCAAAAATCCTGGGACAACAGTTGAATTCCAGAGATAAAAGTCAAAATCCTGGATAAAAATGTAAGTTTGATTACGAAATTGATTAAGAAACTTAGTGACACAAATGAAGCGATCGATAACACACGCTACCAATTTATTGATCACGTAAATGTTTGAGTACAGTGAGTAAACAGAGAATATAATACGAGAATACAATGAGTAAAGCTCGAGTGAGCTGAATAAAATGACTAAATGCCCTATTTATACTCCTCTCTCTTCAACAACTTATCCGATATTCCAGGGATCTTCTCTTCAACGTCATTTTCAGTTAGTTGACCGAGTTTTTAGCTAACTTCCTTTGACCACGTGCGAAATAAGTCTCCAGCTCATTCCATTCGACCGTTGGTAGACTTCGTCAACCTCTCCTTGATCAGATATAGACACAAAATGTATTAGTAACAATGTCCTAGCATGCAGGGTCATTTCCACATGCTGGGTCATTCGTACAATTATAATGACCCTGGATAATACTCATTCTGGGTCATAATAATGTATGACAAAAATAAAATAAATATAAACTTCCCTGGATTACGATGACATCCTGGGACATGACCTCAGTTCTGATACATTCAGGGTTATTCAGCGTTACCTGTTAAATTCTGGGTCATACAATTCCTGGGTCAATCATGCCCTAAGCCTATACATGTACCCTGGATTACCAGCCGAAAATTCAGGGTATAACAATTGCCCCCAAATTTTCGCAAGTTGTAGATAAGTCTTACAGCTGTGAATATTTCAAATGAGGGTCTAATCCATGTCTATTTTGATCGTGTCCGTTAATTAGGGATCCACTGCGCCACGTCGTGGGGTAACATCCCATCACCCCTGCAACTTCTAACCTCCTTAAATACCAGCTTTAACCTCCCATCTCTTCTTATTAACTTTTCGAGAGCAAAGGTTTCCATTGACGTCTCCGGCTTCCGACCTTCTCCGATCAGGTAATTTCTCGTTCCAGTCATTCCTTTTCTTTCTTTCCGATCATGACTCGCAAGAAGATTCGATCGGAGACCCTGGCCAAAAAGACGGGAATCGAGGATTTCCTCGATCAAAACTACCTGCAGAGTCGGGAATTAGAGACCTGCACCTTCACCGACATTGCTGCATTGTCGTTGTCGGGTCTTCTTCCTTCTACCGCTGAAATCAGACCCTTCGATAGAAGGATTAGGTCGGATTTCAGTTCTAAAACATGGGTTTGCTTCCCGTTTACCCCTTTCTCCACGGGTCTGTCTTTTCCTTTCACCGGTCTTCTGGCCGAGTTCTTTAAGGCCACCGGCCTTGCTTATGCCCAAACCCTCCCCATCGTATGGAGAATCCTGGGCACCCTTGACCGTCTCAGCAGGGAGTCCGATTCCCTGGTTGGGTTATCTGGATTAGCCCTGGGTTACGAACTCAAGTCCCATGGTAGCAATTGGTTTTTGTTCAAGGCTTTGAACAAGGAGGTTTAAATGGTTCCTCGGGCTTCATTTCACGAGGAATGGAAGGGAAAGTTTTTCTTTATCAAGAGATCAACCATCCCAAGAGGGATGGGTCTTCCGATTAGGTGGAAAGTAGATGGTAGGTTCTCACCTGCATTAGGAATTAGGATTTTCTTTTTATTATATGTTATACAAATACTGACCCTGGATTTTTCTGTTTTGCAGTGCCTAGCTTGAGTTCGATCGGCCCTGCAAATCCAGGGGCATTTGAGAGATTTGAGACATTCCTGACCATCACCGAGGAGGACCGAGAGTTCAAGGCTAATCCCCACCAAGCTGCTTCCTTCACTTCCTACAGCATGCCTAGTTGTAAGTATCCTGGTGCCCTGCATTTTGTTCCTTAGATTTTGTTGATTTCTCATGTTTCTGTTCTTCAGCTGTTGCTACTCCCATCAACCTTGAGGACGTGGACCTAGACGCTTTTCTGCTGGGTGAATCTGAACAAGATATCCAGGTCTTGACCACAGTGAAGGCTGAGCCCATGTCTGCCCCCAAGGCTCTCTCTTCAAAGACCTCAGGCACAAAACGCAAGACCAGGGCTGCCATTGCTGCTCCCGCCCTCTAACCCCTGGAAAATATGGACGCCGTTGGGCTGCTCATGCACGCTGAAGCCTCCTCTCGCCAAGTAAGTTAATTCTGGGTACCCCTAAATTTTCTGCATGGTTAAGCCATTCAAGGTCTAAAATATTTAATCAAATTACTTTTCTTGCAGATTGCTGGGCGATTCTTTGAGCTGGTCCGTGCTGTTGAAAAGCTTTCCCAGGATGCTGAATCTTCAGCCAAGAGGGAGGTCGCTGCTCTGAACAAGGAGTTGAACCTGACTAGGGTGGCGGCTAACAAGAACCTGGGGCTAGTCCAGGACTTGGAGAGGAAGGCTGTGGAAGCGCGGGCTAATCACGAGGCTGCCTTGGCTGCAAAGGGTGAAGAGGGCAGGCTAATAGCCCGCATTTCGCTTCTCCAATGCAGGCTGAAGATGGCTAAGGAGGCCAGGGACCTGGGGTTCAAAAACCCCAAATGGGATGTGACTGAATGGGTAGCTAAACTGCGCGAACTAGGCGCAACCATCCCTGCTGGGTGTGACCCTGAAGCTGACCCTGGAACCAGCAAGGGCACCCCATCCAAGGGTTCTGCTGATCATGCCATGGATATCGACTAGCCCAAGGAGGGGAATGTGCCAGCCCAGGAACCCAAGGCAGCAGAGGAGGTGCCAGTGGAGGAAGCCAAGGAGACGACCCAGGATGCAGTCTGAAGGTTGGGGGTCGTCTTCTCGTTTTTTTGTGGTTCTTGTTTAAAAACAATTTTAATTTCCTGCTTGTGATGTGATGTCGGTTGATGTTTCCCGATTTTTTGTTTAAGACAATATGCCCCATCCCTGGATTATGAATCCAGGGTTTTTGACATGCCCTCATCCTGGGGTGGCCAGAGCTTTTCCGGACCCAGGATTGGTCATTTAATATAACTGCTTTTAGTTACATGATTGTGTTTGAAATATTTGAAAAATATTTGCTAGTGCATGGAATCATTCTAGGGTTTACCTTAGTATTCCTGGGTTGCCCCCAGGATTTAGGACTCCTCGTGGCTTCAGTCGATTGGTGAATGTTTCCTGTCATATGAACATAACAATTAGAATTAACTAGCCAAGTAGTTAATTTACTTAGGTTTAGGCCGTTATGACCCTGGATTAGTTCAATAATCCAGAGTCACTAGGTAATCTTTAAGTTATCTCTGGGGTCATGCCCGGTGCCGTACTGGCGAACTAGGGATTTCCTCTTAGTCGTACTGACTAACTAGGGCATGTCCTCGGAGACTTAAGTTGGTACGTCAGCACCAATCCATCTTGAAAACGCGTTAATCGTTTTAAACCTTAAGGGATCCGCATATGTCCCTGGATTGGGAGGTTGCCACCAATGCTATTAACACGGATTATCCCACAATCCCATGGTTTCATACTTGGATCACGTGCGTCTCGGGCGAAGTAGAAATTGCCACGTGCGTCCCGGGCGAGGCGTGATAGCCTATATTCGGATGGAGGAAGCTTAGTCCTTAAACCTTAGGAGTGGGTTTAGGCCTTACCCAGTACGGAAGTGAGATGGCCAGTCTCAAACTTAGGAGACACATGTTGATTATCCTTAGCTTGGTGAATTATGAGTGCATCTTGTCCCGTGTACCTTGGATTTTTGACCATCCTGCATTTTGGGTACCCTGAATCCTGGGATACCCTGGATTCTGAGTAACCCAACTGACGAAACATAAATCTTAGTGTATTCAGGGTAGTGAATAACAACTTTTGAAAAAGATATGATATGTGACTGATTAAAAAATAAACAAAGAAAATTAAACATGTAAAGGGATAAATGAAACGAATTAAGTGAGAGAAACTGACCTGGATTTCCAGCATGAATTTGAAAATTAAGCACATACCTGGGCAGCTGAATCCTAGGACAGGAAGCCTTACATGAAATATGCCTTCAAGTGTATCGCATTCCAAGGTCGTGGTAGTAGTTCTCCTTCCATATTAGCTAGCCAATATGCCCCCTTACCAGCCTCAGAGTCAATCAAGTAGGGACCTTCCCATTTAGGAGCCAACTTTCCGTCCCCTGGATTTGTTGTGTTCTGAAATGCCTTTCTAAGGGCTAGATCTCCCACTTTAAACCTTCTGATCCTCACATGTTTGTTGTAAGTCTTGGAAATTCTTTGTTGATACGCTTCCATCCTCCAAGCCGCTTGATCTCTCAGTTCATCCAGGGTATCTAAGTCTTCAACCAGGGACTGATCATTCGAATCCTGGGTCTGACCACTGACCCTGAATGTTGGGACCACCATTTCTGTTGGGATAACTGCTTCAGTACCAAAGACCAAGGAAAATGGGGTTTGGCCTATGGCGTTCTTGGATGTGGTCCTATCTGCCCATAATACCAAGGGTAGCTCTTCTGCCCATCTTCCCTTCTTCTCTTTCAATCTCTTTTTCAAGTTGTTTATTATAATCTTGTTGCTTGATTCAGCCTGGCCATTGGCTTGAGGATGCACTGGTGTTGACGTTATCATCTTTATACCCCAGGATTCACAGAATCTCGGATGGTACCCCAAATCTTGTCAAAATGTTTCTTTTAATAAAGGATATGACTTCTTTCTCCCTGACTTGAACGTATGTCTCGGCTTCAATCCATTTTGAGAAATAATCCGTCATAGCTAGCATGAATACCTTTCCTCTAGGGGCCTTTGGTAGTTTTCCAACGATATCCATCCCCCAATTCATGAAGGGGCAGGATGCTGGAATGGGATACAATGATCCTACAGGCTGGTGAGGGACATTGGTGTGTCTTTGACAGGCGTCACATTTCTGGGAGAAATCCTGGGAATCTTTCCTCATGGTAGGCAAATAATACCCTGTTTTAAGAATCTTGGAAATTAAGGACATGCCCCCTGTATGGTTTCCACAATCACCCTCGTGGATGTCCTTGAGTACCTCTTGGGCCTCATCTTTCTCCAAGCACCTCAGATATGCACCTGCAAAAGATTTTCTATACAATATGTTCTTAATAATCACGTACTTGGCTACTCTTACTCTGAATGCACGGGCATCCTTCTCGTTCCCTGGAATAGTACCATCCTGCAAATACTGAATAATTGGTCTGGTCCAGGACTCCTTCTGGGTTGAAGAATCCTGGGTACTGGATACCAGGATTTTATCTGCTGTATCGGAATCCTGGGTATCTGTACCTTGGTCTATAGCTGGTGTGTGTATATGAATTATAGGAATATGAGTGTCTTCGAGTGCCTTGAATGTCGAGCCTAGGTTAGCCAACGCATCTGCTTCAGCATTCTCCTCCCTTGGTACTTGTTGAATATTAAAATTTTAAAAATCCTGGGACATTCTTTTTACCACCTCCAAGTATTTGATTAATTTCTCTCCTTTAGCTGCGTAGGACCCATTAAAATGGTTAGCTAAAAGAAGAGAGTCAACATATACCTGGATGTGCTGAATTCCCAAGTGTAATGCTAAGTGTAACCCATCAATTAGGGCCTCATACTCAGCTTCATTGTTAGTTTCTTGGAATCCACATCTAATAGACTGGGGTATCATGTCCCCCTGTGGTGATTTCAGTACGATTCCTAGGCCTGTCCCCCTGATATTTGATGCTCCATCAGTGAACAAAGTCCAGCACCCTGAAATTTCTTCCTGTTGAAGCTATTGGAATTCATGGTCTGCCACTTGTTGTATGTCAGTACTGAAATTAGCCACAAAATCAGCTAGAGCCTGGGATTTTATAGCTATTTTGGGCTCGTAGATCAGATCATATGCACTCAGCTTCACCGACCACTTAGCCATTCGACCTGACATTTCTGGTTTTCTCAAAACAGACTTTATGGGGTAGTTAGTTCTAACATGAATTGTATGAGTTTCAAAATAGTGTCTAAGTTTAGTAGATGCCATACTTAGGGCTAATATAAGTTTTTCAAGGTGTGAGTACCTGGATTCAGCATTAAGTAAACTTTTACTTACGTAATACACAGGGTGTTGCTGACCTTCTGCATCCTTGGTCAGGACTGCGCTTACCGTATTTCTGGAAACTACTAAGTATAGGGACAAGGGCTCCCCTGGATTAGGCTTCATCAACAAGGGTGCCGTGGACAAATATGCCTTCAAATCCTAGAACGCCTTCTCGTGCTCTTCTTTCCACTCAAATTTTTTGTTCTTCTTCAAGATGTCATAGAATTCCCTGCATCTTTCCGAGGATTTTGATATAAATCTATTCAAAGCAGCAATTCTACCTGTAAGCCTTTGAACATCCTTGGTGCTGGATGGTGGTTGTAGGTTGGCAATTGCCCTGATCTACTCTGGACTTGCCTCTATACCTCTCTTGGTTACCATGTATCCCAGGAATTTGCTTGCTCCGACCCCGAAATGGCACTTCTCTGGGTTTAGCTTCATATTGTATTTATCCAGGATGTCAAAGGAATCTTTAACATCTTGGACATGGTCGCTGATGACCCTGGATTTCACCACCATGTCGTCGATATAAACCTCCATCGTGTCCCCCAGTTTTTCTTTGAACATCATGTTAACTAATCTCTGATATGTTGCCGCTGCATTTTTTAATCCAAAGGGCATAACTATATAACAATATATACCTGTTGGTGTTATGAATGTCGTATCTTCCTGATCCTGGGGTTCCATCTGGATCTGCTGAAATCCTGAGGTGGCATCCATGAAAGTTAACATTTCATGGCCTGCCGTTGCGTCGACCATGGAATCTATGTGAGGCAGTGGGAATGGATCTTTTGTGCATGCACGGTTCAGGTCCGTGTAATCCACGCATACCCTCCATTTACCATTTTTCTTTCCTACTACCACCACGTTGGCTAACCACTTGGGAAACTTTACTTCTCTGATCATCCTTGCTTTTAATAGTCTATCCACCTCGTCCTGGAATATGACGTTCTTTTCTGGTGCAAACTTTCTCCTCTTTTGGTGTATGGGCCTGAAAGAGTTATCAATTCCAAGTTTATGTGTAATAATGGATTTGGAAATACCTTTCATGTCGTCATGGGACCAAGCAAAGGTTGACATCCTGGTCCTGAGTAGGTGTACTAATTGTTCCTCTATTGGCCCTGGGATATTTGTTCCAATATTGACGTTCTTCCCTGGATTCGAAGGATCTAACTCAATAGCTTTGACGTCTTGCTCCCTCGCTTCCAGGGCTTCCCGGGCCTTTTTCTTTAATTGCTATCCTTGTCTTTGTTTGGAGGATATCTTCATCGATGTAGTGTAACATTCTTTGGCCTCTTGCTGGTCGCTGTGGACTGTGATCACACCCCAGGGCGTTGGCAACTTCACACACTGATGGTACGTAGAGGGTACAGCCCTATTGTCATGAATCTAGGGTCTACCCAGGATTACATAGTACCCTGATGGTGCGTCCATCACACATAAACGTTGAACTGAGTTGAGCCCTTCTACATAGACCAGAAGCTTGATTTCACCCAGGGTATTCTTTGTTTCGCCACTGAAACCCACGAGTACCATGGATTTTGAGATGATCTCTGAATGTGGAATCCCCACATTCTCCAAGGCTTCCAACTGGATTATGTTTACTGAACTGCCCCCATCGATCAGTATCCTCTTCACAATATTGTTGGCGATGTGAAGTGTTATTACCAACCCATCATGAGGAGGGTCTATGATATCGCGTCTATCGTCTTCCCAGAACGTAATTTCCCTGACATCGGGTTGAATAGAACTCTTCCTAGGTCTTCCCTCTCTATCCGACTTGGATTCCTTGGCATGTCTTTTCGCTGCAGAATAAGAGGTACCAAAAATATCAGAACCACCAGAAATGAAATGGATTACCTTAGCATCTGGGGTGGTGTGGATGCTCTCTCAAGACGGCCATCGGCGTGTCCAGAGTCCTGGGACCTTACACCATTGTTCCTGGATTTTGGGTTCTGTTCCCAGGATTTATCCTTCTTCTTTCCTAGGAGCTCCTTCAAGTAACCTTTGCTGAGTAGATAGCTAATTTCTCTCCTCAGGGCCATGCAATCCTCGGTCTGGTGACCAAAGTCTTCATGGTAGGCACACCACTTGGACTTGTCCTTCCACGTAGAAGGTCTATCGTTCTTCTTGGGCCACCTTGCCTTGTCTCCAAGACCCTGCATAGCAAACATAACACTAGAAATATCAGTAGTAAAGCAATAATCATTAAGGGAAGGATATTCTTCTTCCTCCTCATCCTGGTCCACACTGTTCACTCGACGTTCATCGGGCCTTGAGTATGGCTTAGATCGCTATGACCTAGGATGTGAGAACTCTGATTTCCTGTTGGAGCTACTGAATCCTGGGGAGGATTCACCCTTTCCCAGGATTTTCTTGTCCTCCTCCAGCCTGATGAAGCGTATGGCCCTGTGGCGAACTTCGTCCATGTTGTGACACGGGTTCATGACCAGATCTTGATAGAATGGTAAGTCTTTGCTAAGTCCCATCTTGAACGCCTGGACTGCAGTTGCCATGTCTATGTTTGGTATTTCCAAGGCTTCTCTGCTAAACCTGCTAACGAAATTCCTTAGGGTTTCTCCTGCATTCTGGGTCACCCTATACAGATCGCTTGTTAGTTTTTCAAAGCTACGGCTGCAAGAGAATTGATTTTTAAATAAATTAATTAAATGTGAAAATGAAGTGATAGAGTAAGGAGGAACATTCAGGAGCCATTTCAAGGCTGCTCCTGGTAGAGTTGACCCGAATCCTTTACATAGGCATGCCTCCTTAATTTCAGGGGGCATGTAGATAACCTCCATCCTCTCACGGTACTGCGCCACATGTTCTTCAGGATCTGTTGTGCCATCGTAAGGTTTCATGCTAGGAGTTTGAAACCTCTTGGGTATCTCCACGTCGCAGATTGGTGGAGCAAACCTGGACACTCTATGACTCGCTGGTCCAACTTCAGGGATGGGTTGCACAACTCCTGGGACACTTGAAATCATCCGCTTGAGTTTTTGGATTTCTCGTTCCACTGATGGGCTGATCCCTGGATCCTGCACTGAATTATTAGTGTTAGCATAATGGGTGAAAGTTTGGGGAGTGTTACCGACATCCTGGGGTATGTTTGTCCCAGGATTAACGACTGGTTCTCTGATGGTAGACATTCTGGGTAGATCAGTATGGGTCATTTGAGCAGCGAAGGACGTTGATCTCCCGTTTATTGGGGTGACATCTTCGTGTACGCTGGAATTATTCCTAGGGGTGTTGAAATTCAGAATCCTGGGGTCAAGTGGAGAAGGTTGAACTGGCGTAGCCCTGGGTATCTCTGATCTCATACTCGCCAACTGGGCCATGACTTCTTGGTTCACCTTTTATTGGCGTTCCATGTAGCGTTCTATCTTAGTGAATGTGGACAGGATATCGTCATTGGATATCAGGACAGGGTCCTCTCGAATGTTGTCAGTCTCGATCAGTTCACGGTTGACCGTGGATCCGTCGTTTTGCGTGGTTGAAGTGGAGGTACTGAACCTTGGAGTCGGCGGGATGACTCCGCCTGTCGAAGTTGTCACAGCAGGGACCAAAGCATTCGAGGTGTTCATTTGTGTCGACATCTTTTGATAGATTTTGGTAAAAATCAAGTTTAGAATGAACCTGAAAAGAGTTTGACAAAAAATTGACACCAATTGCCCCACAGTGGGCGCCAAATTGTTTTGGATAAAAATTAATTAAGCTAATTTAGCAAGATTTGACCAAATAAGATTGTGAGGTTTGGTGCCTAGGATTAAGATATGAAAATTGTTTGCAAAAATCCTGGGACAACAGTTAAATTCCAGGGATAAAAGTCAAAATCCTGGATAAAAATATAAGTTTGATTACGAAATTGATTAAGAAACTTAGTGACACAAATGAAGCCTTGAATGCAAGTAAGAACACCGAGAATTTTACTAGAGAAAATCCCTTAGCCCTTAGATGTCTCTAAGGCGCCGCCGGCATAAAACCCCCGGGTAGCGATCGATAACACACGCTACCAATTTATTGATCACGTACATGTTTGAGTACAGTGAGTAAACAGAGAATAGAATACGAGAATACAATGAGTATAACTCGAGTGAGCTGAATAAAATGACTAAATGCCCTATTTATACCCCTAGCTCTTCAACAACTTGTCCGATATTCCAGGGATCTTCTCTTCAACGTCTTTTTTAGTTGGTTGAGCGAGTTTTTAGCTAACTTCCTTTGACCACGTGTGAAATAAGTCTCCAGCTCATTCCATTCGACCGTTGGTAGACTTCGTCAACCTGTCCTTGATCAGATATAGGCACAAAATGTATTAGTAACAATGTCCTAGCATGCAGGGTCATTTCCACATGCTGGGTCATTCGTACAATAATAGTGACCCTGGATTATACTCATCCTGGGTCATAATAATGTATGACAAAAATAAAATAAATATAAACTTCCCTGGATTACGATGACATCCTGGGACATGACCTCAGTTCTGATACATTAAGGGTTATTCAGCGTTACCTGTTAAATTCTGGGTCATACAATTCCTGGGTCAATCCTGCCCTAATCCTATACCTGTACCCTGGACTACCAGCCAAAAATTCAGGGTATAATAGCAATAAATAGGCAACGTGTGTTATCGTTTCCGAAGGGGTTTTTTATGCAGGCAATCCTTGAAGACATTCAAGGATTAAGGGCTTTTCCCCCTTTCAAATCTCGTTGTTCTTAGTTTCATTCAGGGAAGTGTTCACTTGTGTTTCCATTTATATAAACTAAACTTTGGATTTCAATAAACTAATCTGATTTTTAATATCCTACATCGAGGGCACCATACCTCACAAACGAATTTGGTTACTTAATTCAGCCTCATACTTTTGACCAAAACATTTCCTATGCCCAAACCCTTCCCATGATCTGGCGCATCCTGGGTACCCTTGATCTTCTAAATCATTCTTTCCAGCCCCTGATCGGTTTACGAGAGTTGGCTCGGGTATACGAGTTGAAGTCTCATGGTTCAAATTGTTTTTTGTTTAAATCCCTGTCGAAAGACCTGAAACTGATAACCGGCACAAACCAATAGGAAGGATGGAGAGGTCGATTCTTCTTCGTAAAGCGTTCGAGTATTCCTGGGGGTGACCAGCTTCCTTATTGGTGGATTGTGAAGGGTAGGAAGACCTATCACAGAAGTTAAGGTTAATACATGTATTTAATGAATTACTAACCTTGCATGTTTGTCTCTGCAGTGCCTAGTTTGTTAAGGATCGGCCCTGAAGAAGAAGAATCTGAGCGTTCATTACATTGTGACGAGATTTCCGCTGCTTCTTACCATACTCCCATCATGTCGAGCTGTAAGTACCCCTGGATTACGCATATTTGTTATTCTTTTGTATTTATTGTCTGACATTCAGGGGTTTTCTTTTCAGCTGCTGCCCCTAAATTCGACCTTGATGATATGGATGCCGTCATGAGCTCCGGAACTGGCAGCGAGGACAACATCATGGTACTTGGATCCGTGAAGATTGAGCCTACTCCTCTCACTAGGATTCCACCATCCAGGGCCTCTGGTACCAAAAGGAAGACCCGAGGGTCAAGTGCTGCTGCTACTCCTACCCCTGCTGCCCCTAGTTCAATCTCGGAACTCTCGGCCGCGGAGAGCGGGTTTCTCGTCCACTAGGTAATCATTGTATGCTGCTGAAGGATAGATTTATTCATATTAGTGCTAACCCTGAATTCTGTTCTGTCTCAGGCTACCTCCCATATTCTAGACCTCCTAGTTGCTACTGAGAAGCGAGCGGTTGAGGCCGAAGCCTCTGCCAAGGTGAAGATCACCCAGGCCAAAAAGGAAGCCATGATGGCCAACACATAGCTGAGGA
Source organism: Deinandra increscens subsp. villosa (assembly GCA_039602395.1). Classification (NCBI taxonomy): domain Eukaryota; kingdom Viridiplantae; phylum Streptophyta; class Magnoliopsida; order Asterales; family Asteraceae; genus Deinandra; species Deinandra increscens. Next base: position 55,503,453 of record JBCNJP010000025.1, read on the forward strand.
CGAGAAGAAGAAGGAGGTACAGGCGAGGGCTGATCACCAGGCCGCCATGGCTAGTGTTGTTGAAACAACCAGTGCTTCAGCCTTGGTATCCCTGCTGCAGGCCAGGCTCAAGAAGGCGAAGGAGGCCAGGGATCTGAAGTTTGAGAACCCAAAGTGGAACCACCGGTTATGGCTGAACAAGCTGCGAGAGCTGGGTGGCACTATTCCCGGGGGTTTTAACTCGGACAAGACCAAGGATGTAGGGGGTTCAGCCTTGGTCGTAGCTGGTGTCAGCACGGAAATTGAGGTGGATCAGGTCAGGACTGTGACATCCGAGAATTTCAAGGTTTACTTCCGTTAGACAATATCCGTTAGTTACGTTATAAGTGTCAACTTAGTAACTAATGCTTAAGTAGGCCGAATACGTCCACGTCCTTTGGTTGATCACCAAACCCGTCCATACATGTTATGTGTTCATTTGTTTATTGTCATTATGTGCAATGTGATTTAAATGTATGATTTAACATTACGAATAGCATGACAAATTGTAAATCCTTGATTATGTGACAAATTTGTATGTTTTAGGTTTCCAGCGAAACTACCGAGCGAAACTATAGTGTCGCCCGGTAGTTAGCTAAACTGCCTGATTTACTCATAATTAGAGCCAGTTTCGCCGGCCAGCGAAACTGCCAGCGAAACTAGCTCCTGATATAAATAATCTTAATAAACCCTAGTTCTCCTATTTGCCTCATTTACACAAAAAAACACACACTCTTCTCTGGAGAATCTGGTCAGCTGAAAACCATCAAGAAAACCAAGATCTCAGCCTCAAGACAACATCCTTTCGATTCCCTGATCGAATCGTGAGTCCCAAAACCTTCCTTTATGCCATTATTATGTGTTTTCTATGTATTTCTTCATAAAGCATGCTTAAACCTTCATGATATTGTTAGATCTTCTGTAGGAATGCTAGATCTACCATAAAGTTGATAACTTTACGTGTGAAACTGATCCATGATAAAGATTTATGCTATTTAGGTCATTTTAGGGTTTTAAATGCATTTTGGTGATTTGATGATAAAAACCCATGATTAAAGTGTTAAAGCTCCCTGATTTATGTTGGTAAATGGTTATGTATGCTAGATAATGAATTGCATGTAATATGGAAGCTGTTAGATTGATTTTTAGGCTGATTTATGTGTTTTTCGCGACCAGCGAAACTGTCATGTTCTCTGGGCGAAACTGTCCAGCGAAACTATGCATATCTTCAACCAGCGACACTATGCAGCGAAACTGCAGTGTCGCCTAGTAAACCAACCAGACCAGCTCGAGCGAATCTACCGAGCGAAATTCCCTGAACGAAAGTTCAAACCAGTTTCGGGCGAAACTAGGCTAGCGAAACTGTGCCAACAGTTTCGAGCGAAACTAGCCTAGCGAAACTGTGTCATCGGGTATTGCCTAGCGAAAGTGCTGCCCGTGCACACAGCGAAACTGTCTAGCGAAACTGCTAGCGAAACTGAGACCAAAATCCAAACTTGTGCAATTTGCTTGTATGATATGCCATGACTTACATGATAATGCTATGATGATACATGCTTTGACTTCTGATATATATGAACCCTTGTTTATGATCAACCATCGGTATCGTGTGTCTGTATGTCGAGTCATAGTTCCAACGTGCTATGTTATGGGCCATAGTGACGTTAAGTAAAGATTAGACACAAAACTAATACTTAAGACCTAAACGTGTTCATAGGTCTTCGTTAAGCAAAACTTGGATTATATAACAAGTGTAGCAGTGCAACCAAAGGTGAGTGTCACTAACCCGTTTACTGTGAGCCCGTTTGGGACACACTGAATAACTTAATGGAAAACAATGCTGACAACTTTACGAGTGCTATGCACCACTTGATGAAACTGAAAACTTAGAATGCTATGCATCTACTTGATGAACTTGAAGTGTTTTATGGGAAACACTTGTGAAACTTAACAAACTATTTTTTCTGAAACGAAAACCGTTTTAATATGGCTAGTGTAGGTTAAAGTCTAAACCACATGATATCACATGATTTCTAAGGATTGCCTTTTTAACTGAAAAAGTCCTTAACTTAATTGTACCATTAATTGTAAAGCGAGGGGATGTTGGGTAGATCTACTAGAGTTTGACAAACTCCGTCTCGTGACACTGGAGGTGCATGGAGGTACAATATCAGCCTATCTGACCGTGATCCCGAGAGGACACGGGGGAGGCAAAGCCGCGATGACGAATGTCCGCAAAACAAAATGGCTGAAGGCTCTGCCTCTACTATACTTAATCGTCAGCTTTGGTACAAACTTCCTTAGTGCATGGAAACAACGGATTAGCTACCCGCGATATCGGTTGAGCACTTTAATTATACAAGACTAGTACATACCTGATAACTCTGTTACGGACAATAACTCTACTAAATAACAAATGTTTATAAATTGGCGTATATAACTGAGCATTGCTTTTCACAAACAAATATTACGAATACATATGATGACACGATTATGATTATGAGACCGGGCCAATGCATGACATGCCCACTGTGAACTCACCAACCGTTAGGTTGACACTTGTGTGGTTTTCACTTTTGCAGATCGTTGAAGAGTATCCATTGAAGGTTGGCATGGCACGTGAAGACAATTTTATTTCTGTTAAACTTAATTGGGAATTTTAGACAAAGAATTTGTAAAGCACGTGGCTAGTGCTAAGACAATACTTATTCCGCTGCGTTTGTATTTGAGACTTTACTTTATAACTGGATTTTGAACTAACTCTGATTCATTTAGTATTTGTAACTAATGGTTGTGGATCCTGGTCTAGTCGCACCCCTTAACGGTATAAACTCCGTTAGTGGTTAATTTGGGGGTGTGACACTGGAGGTGCACGGAGGTACAATATCAGCCTATCTGACCGTGATCCCGAGAGGACACGGGGGAGGCAAAGCCGCGATGACGAATGTCCGCAAAACAAAATGGCTGAAGGCTCTGCCTCTACTATACTTAATCGTCAGCTTTGGTACAAACTTCCTTAGTGCATGGAAACAACGGATTAGCTACCCGCGATATCGGTTGAGCACTTTAATTATACAAGACTAGTACATACCTGATAACTCTGTTACGGACAATAACTCTACTAAATAACAAATGTTTATAAATTGGCGTATATAACTGAGCATTGCTTTTCACAAATAAATATTACGAATACATATGATGACACGATTATGATTATGAGACCGGGCCAATGCATGACATGCCCACTGTGAACTCACCAACCGTTAGGTTGACACTTGTGTGGTTTTCACTTTTGCAGATCGTTGAAGAGTATCCATTGAAGGTTGGCATGGCACGTGAAGACAATTTTATTTCTGTTAAACTTAATTGGGAATTTTAAACAAAGAATTTGTAAAGCATGTGGCTAGTGCTAAGACAATACTTATTCCGCTGCGTTTGTATTTGAGACTTTACTTTATAACTGGCTTTTGAACTAACTCTGATTCATTTAGTATTTGTAACTAATGGTTGTGGATCCTGGTCTAGCTCGCACCCCTTAACGGTATAAACTCCGTTAGTGGTTAATTTGGGGGTGTGACAGATTGGTATCAGAGCCATAAGTTGCAGAGAACTGGAATCATTTTGAAAAACGATTTGGAAACTACAACTTGAAACCTTAGTTACAAACGAACAAACAAATTCCCAAAACAAAATTTTTACGTGCCAACCTGGGATACTCGCTCCACTGTGTAAGTAAATACTCCATATGTAGATATATATATGTAGATATATATAGAGACCGTGTCTAAGTAGTCTAACGGAAAAGCCTTAGGAAGTTTTCACACACGAATACGAAATGCGAGCGATAATACACGCACTACTCTGGGGAAAGCGACAACGAAACGATGCTACACGCGACGTCCTGATTTCTGCTACGATGACTACGCCGACGGTGACTTTTATGGGAAAGCCGACTTTCGACGATAGCTACTTACGACTTACGACGTTCTCCGATGACGCCTCGATTATGCACGAAATTTTCTCTGGACTAATAGAGGGATAACGGGAAATTGCTAATATACATATTATGGGATATGTATAGAATATAATTGTTACTAAACACTGGCTACTTTAACTGTTCAGCAAAATGGCTGGAAGAGCGGGAAGGAATAACATTAACTTGACGCCTGCACAACTGCAAGCAATGATCAATGAGCATGTGCAAGCCGCCGTGGCTGCCGTGCAAGCTACAATTGCCGCGCATGGTAATTGTTATGCCGGTTAAGGCACAAGGCGATATATATATTTTGACCTGTTTAAATTTGAACCCGAACTATTAATTGCATCAGGAAACGTTCATCACTGCACATTTAAGACTTTCATGGACTGCAAGCCGATGACGTTCTCCGGCGAGGAAGGAGCGGTGGGACTCCTCAGGTGGATCGAGAAGTCTGAAAAGGTCTTCTCCATGTGTAACTGCCCGGCTGAGAATAAGGTGAAATTTGCGACTGGTACATTCGAAGGAGCTGCTCTCTCCTGGTGGAACGCTGAAATTCAAATGGTTGGGGTAAACGCTGCTAATAATATGGAATGGGAAGCGTTCAAGGAACTGATAATGGAAGAGTATTGCCCACGGGACCAAGTCAAGAAGCTTGAGGGAGAATTTCTGAACTCCAAAATGTCTGGGTCCGAAGTCGAAGAGTACACTGCGCGTTACCACGAGTACGCAGTACTGTGTCCGTCCATGGTTGATGCTGAATTCAAGCGCATTGAGCGTTATCTGGAGGGTCTCGTACCCCAAATCAAGAGTTTGGTGACTGCCAGCAATCCAATCACTGTGCAATAAGCCATCCGCCTGGCTCACAAGTTAACTGATCAGGAAGTTGAGAGGGGTACACTTCCTGCAAGAGTTTCTGAAAAGACTGCCTTGAGTGGCAAAAGAAAAGCTGAAGGAGAAGCTCCTGAAAATTCAATGAACAATCAGAGTGTTGGAAACAACACGGGGAGATCCTTTAACTCCCAGGGTCAGAGCAAGAGATCTGGAAACAACAGTGTTAACAACCATCAGGGTGGAAATGGCCAAAGTAACTACAAAGGTAACCTGCCCAAGTGCAACAAGTGTGGGAAGCATCACACCGGTACCTGCAGAAAAAGTTTGACCTGCAAAAGATGTGGCAAGAGGAGCCATGAAGCAAAAGACTGTTGGGCAATTCTTCCTGAGCAACAGAACCGCCAAAGGCACAACAACAACTATGGAAACAACTGGGGCAATGGAAACAACAATGGTCAGAACCGTAACAACAATGAAGCTCCCAGAGGAAATGATAATGGGAACTGCTATGAATGTGGTGCTCAAGGCCACATAAAGAGGGACTGCCCGCAGTTGAGAAGACAGGGGAATGGTAATCGGGGAAACAATGGTGGAAACGGTAATGGCGGAGGTAATGCCAACGGAAATGGTGGAAATGGAAGGGGAAGAGCTTTTGTTATGGGCCAAGGTGAAGCTCGCAATGATGCCAACGTGATTAACGGTAAATTCATCCTTAACGGTTTCTTTGCTACTGTATTATTTGATTCTGGTGCTGAAAGAAGCTTTATTTCCACTAAATTTGCTAAGTTGATTAATGCTAAACCTATTGCCTTAGATGCTAAGTATGTGGTAGAGCTAGCAAATGGTAAACTCCATGATACAACTCAGATAGTTAAGGACTGTAAGTTAGAACTAGCTGGCCATACATTAGGAATCGACCTTATGCCTTTCCCGATTGGTAGTTTTGACGTTATAGTAGGAATGGATTGGTTATCTGAGAACCGAGCTGAAATTTTATGTCAAGAAAAAGTGGTTCGTATCCCACTCGAAGGAGGTAAAGTGTTAACGGTCCAAGGTGAAAAAGGTGGAACAGTAACTGGTATTATTTTGTTTCTCAAAGCTCAAAGGTGCCTTCGTAAAGGTCACTTCGCGATTCTTGCAAACGTCACCGATTCGACACTTCCCGAGCGCAGAATCGACGACAACCCGATAGTCCGCGACTTCCAAGATGTATTTCCTGAAGATCTGCCTGGTTTGCCTCCATTTCGACAAGTTGAGTTTGGAATCGACTTAACTCCTGGAGCGTCCCCGATTGCACGCGCACCTTACCGTTTGGCAGTAAGCGAACTCAACGAACTCTCCTCACAACTCCAAGAGCTACTCGACAAAGGATTTATTCGTCCAAGTTCGTCTCCGTGGGGAGCCCCGGTATTGTTTGTTAAGAAGAAGGATGGAACGTTCCGAATGTGTATTGACTACCGAGAGCTTAACAAAGTTACGATCAAGAATCGGTATCCACTTCCTCGAATCGACGACCTCTTCGACCAGCTACAAGGTTCAAGTTACTTCTCAAAGATTGATCTACGGTCTGGATATCACCAGCTTCGCGTTCGAGATGAGGATGTCCCCAAGACTGCTTTCAGAACTCGGTATGGTCACTACGAATTCCTGGTTATGCCGTTTGGGCTAACCAATGCACCGGCCGTATTTATGGATCTGATGAATCGAGTGTGCAAGCCGTACCTCGATAAGTTTGTGATAGTTTTCATCGATGATATTTTGATCTACTCCAAGACAAAGGAAGAACATGAGGAGCACCTGCGACTTATCTTGGAATTGCTCCGCAAGGAACAGCTTTATGCTAAGTTTTCGAAGTGCGATTTTTGGATTCGCGAAGTCCAGTTTCTTGGACACATTGTCGATCAGAATGGAATTCACGTCGACCCGGCTAAAGTGGAAGCTATTAAGAATTGGCCTACCCCAAGAGCGCCGACCGAAATCCGACAATTTTTGGGACTTGCCGGATACTATCGAAGATTCATCAAGGGTTTCTCGCAGTTGGCTCAACCCTTAACGGCTTTAACGCACAAAGGAGTGCAATACAGATGGGGTGAAAAAGAAGAACGTGCGTTTCAAACTCTTAAAGATATGTTATGTCAGCTCCAATCCTCGCGTTACCCGATGGGATTGACGACTTTGTGGTCTACTGTGATGCATCAATCCAAGGACTCGGTTGTGTGTTGATGCAACGGGACAGAGTGATTGCCTATGGGTCCAGGCAACTGAAGGACACTGAGAAGAATTATACAACGCATGATTTGGAAATGGGAGCCGTTGTTCATGCACTCAAGATTTGGAGACATTACCTTTACGGAACAAAGTGCACAATATTTACCGATCACAAAAGCTTACAGCACATCTTTAATCAGAAGGATCTCAACATGCGATAACGACGGTGGGTCGAATTACTCAATGACTATGACTTAGCAATTAAGTATCATCCGGGAAAAGCCAATGTTGTGGCTGATGCGTTAAGTCGAAAAGAGTACGAAAAGCCTCGACGGGTACGAGCGCTGCAACTTACAATCCACACGGGATTGCCGGATCGGATCCGCGATGCCCAACAAGAAGCTTTAAAGGAAGAAAATTTCGCAGCTGAAGCACTGCGAGGGGTAGATGGTAATTCTGAAGTTAAGTCCGACGGACTCAGGTATTATAATGACAGAATTTGGGTTCCTTTACTTGGAAATCTTCGTGAGCTCGTGATGGACGAGGCTCACAAGTCAAGGTATTCGGTGCACCCTGGATCGGATAAAATGTACCAAGATTTGAAGGGTTTGTATTGGTGGCCGAACATGAAAGCCGACATCGCGCGATATGTGGCTAAGTGTTTAACATGCTCAAGAGTGAAGATTGAATACCAAAAGCCTTCTGGGCTATTACAACAACCAAAGATCCCAGAATGGAAATGGGAGGATATCTCCATGGATTTTGTAACGGGATTACCTCATCGATCGAATCGACCAGATGCGATTTGGGTTATCATTGATCGATTAACCAAATCTGCACATTTTATCCCGATGAAGGAAAACGACAATATGGATAAATTAACTAAGCTGTATATTGACCGAATTGTGGCACGTCATGGGGTGCCAAAGACTATTATCTCTGATAGAGATCCCCGGTTCACTTCCCGATTATGGCAATCTATGCAAGAAGCACTGGGAACCAGACTGGATATGAGCACAGCCTATCACCCGCAGACCGATGGTCAGACGGAAAGAACTATTCAGACTTTAGAAGACATGCTCCGAGCTTGCGTCCTCGACTTCGGTAAAGACTGGGAAGCTCACCTTCCGTTGGTGGAGTTCTCCTACAACAACAGTTATCATTCAAGTATCGGTGCAACACCTTTTGAAGCTCTTTATGGCAGAAAATGCAGATCGCCCGTGTGTTGGGCTGAAACGGGTGAGAAAGGACTCACTGGACCGGAAATCATTCATGATACGACCGAACGGATTATACAAATCAGAAAACGGATAGCTGCAGCACGTGACAGACAAAAGAGCTATGCCGACAAACGCCGTAAACCTTTAAAGTTCGAGGTAAGCGACAAAGTGTTATTAAAGGTATCTCCCTGGAAAGGTGTGATACGCTTCGGAAAGCGTGGAAAGTTAAATCCTCGCTACATCGGTCCTTTTGAAATCATTGGGGAAGTAGGCCCGGTGGCCTACCGTTTACAACTCCCTGCCGAACTCGATGGAGTTCACAACGTGTTTCACGTTTTGAACCTAAAGAAATGTCTGGCTGAAGACATCGAAATAATTCCTTTGGAAGAATTGGAAATTGATGAACATCTGAGATTTATCGAGCAACCGGTAGAAATCATGGGACGCGAGGAGAAAGCCCTCAAACGTAGCAAGATTTCGATCGTCAAGGTGCGATGGAACTCCAAACGTGGACCAGAATATACTTGGGAACGAGAGGATCAGATGAAGAAAAAGTATCCTCACTTGTTCGAGCACACGTCCACAGAAACTCAAGGTATAAATTAATTTTGGGGACCAAAATTCCTTTAACAGGAGGAGGATGTGGCAACCCTAAAACTTTTGCTTTCTTTCCCCAACGACGACAGCTGATGCTGCAAATGCTACGACGCAAGAATAATTTTCGGGACGAAAATTCCAATTACAAGGGGATGATGTGACATCCGAGAATTTCAAGGTTTACTTCCGTTAGACAATATCCGTTAGTTACGTTATAAGGGTCAACTTAGTAACTAATGCTTAACTAGGCCGAATACGTCCACGTCCTTTGGTTGATCACCAAACCTGTCCATACATGTTATGTGTTCATTTGTTTATTGTCATTATGTGCAATGTGATTTAAATGCATGATTTAACATTACGAATAGCATGAAAAATTGTAAATCCTTGATTATGTGACAAATTTGTATGTTTTAGGTTTCCAGCGAAACTACCGAGCGAAACTATAGTGTCGCCCGGTAGTTAGCTAAACTGTCTGATTTACTCATAATCAGAGCCAGTTTCGCCGGCCAGCGAAACTGCCAGCGAAACTAGCTCCTGATATAAATAATCTTAATAAACCCTAGTTCTCCTATTTGCCTCATTTACACAAAAACACACACACTCTTCTCTGGAGAATCTGGTCAGCTGAAAACCATCAAGAAAACCAAGATCTCAGCCTCAAGACAACATCCATTCGATTCCCTGATCGAATCGTGAGTCCCAAAACCTTCCTTTATGCCATTTTTATGTGTTTTCTATGTGTTTCTTCATAAAGCATGCTTAAACCTTCATGATATTGTTAGATCTTCTGTAGGAATGCTTAGGAATGCTAGATCTACCATAAAGTTGATAACTTTACGTGTGAAACTGATCCATGATAAAGATTTATGCTATTTAGGTCATTTTAGGGTTTTAAATGCATTTTGGTGATTTGATGATAAAAACCCATGATTAAGGTGTTAAAGCTCCTTGATTTATGTTGGTAAATGGTTATGTATGCTAGATAATGAATTGCATGTAATATGGAAGCTGTTAGATTGATTTTTAGGCTGATTTATGTGTTTTTCGCGACCAGCGAAACTGTCATGTTCTCTGGGCGAAACTGTCCAGCGAAACTATGCATATCTTCAACCAGCGACACTATGCAGCGAAACTGCAGTGTCGCCGAGTAAACCAACCAGACTAGCTCGAGCGAATCTACCGAGCGAAATTCCCTGAACGAAAGTTCAAACCAGTTTCGGGCGAAACTAGGCTAGCGAAACTGTGCCAACAGTTTCGAGCGAAACTAGCCTAGCGAAACTGTGTCATCGGGTATTGCCTAGCGAAAGTGCTGCCCGTGCACACAGCGAAACTGTCTAGCGAAACTGCTAGCGAAACTGAGACCAAAATCCAAACTTGTGCAATTTGCTTGTATGATATGCCATGACTTACATGATAATGCTATGATGATACATGCTTTGACTTCTGATATATATGAACCCTTGTTTATGATCAACCATCGGTATCGTGTGTCTGTATGTCGAGTCATAGTTCCAACGTGCTATGTTATGGGCCATAGTGACGTTAAGTAAAGATTAGACACAAAACTAATACTTAAGACCTAAACGTGTTCATAGGTCTTCGTTAAGCAAAACTTGGATTATATAACAAGTGTAGCAGTGCAACCAAAGGTGAGTGTCACTAACCCGTTTACTGTGAGCCCGTTTGGGACACACTGAATAACTTAATGGAAAACAATGCTGACAACTTTACGAGTGCTATGCACCACTTGATGAAACTGAAAACTTAGAATGCTATGCATCTACTTGATGAACTTGAAGTGTTTTATGGGAAACACTTGTGAAACTTAACAAACTATTTTTCTGAAACGAAAACCGTTTTAATATGGCTAGTGTAGGTTAAAGTCTAAACCACATGATATCACATGATTTCTAAGGATTGCCTTTTTAACTGAAAAAGTCCTCAACTTAATTGTACCATTAATTGTAAAGCGAGGGGATGTTGGGTAGATCTACTGGAGTTTGACAAACTCCGCCTCGTGACACTGGAGGTGCACGGAGGTACAATATCAGCCTATCTGACCGTGATCCCGAGAGGACACGGGGGAGGCAAAGCCGCGATGACGAATGTCCGCAAAACAAAATGGCTGAAGGCTCTGCCTCTACTATACTTAATCGTCAGCTTTGGTACAAACTTCCTTAGTGCATGGAAACAACGGATTAGCTACCCGCGATATCGGTTGAGCACTTTAATTATACAAGACTAGTACATACCTGATAACTCTGTTACGGACAATAACTCTACTAAATAACAAATGTTTATTAATTGGCGTATATAACTGAGCATTGCTTTTCACAAACAAATATTACGAATACATATGATGACACGATTATGATTATGAGACCGGGCCAATGCATGACATGCCCACCGTGAACTCACCAACCGTTAGGTTGACACTTGTGTGGTTTTCACTTTTGCAGATCGTTGAAGAGTATCCATTGAAGGTTGGCATGGCACGTGAAGACAATTTTATTTCTGTTAAACTTAATTGGGAATTTTAAACAAAGAATTTGTAAAGCACGTGGCTAGTGCTAAGACAATACTTATTCCGCTGCGTTTGTATTTGAGACTTTACTTTATAACTGGCTTTTGAACTAACTCTGATTCATTTAGTATTTGTAACTAATGGTTGTGGATCCTGGTCTAGTCGCACCCCTTAACGGTATAAACTCCGTTAGTGGTTAATTTGGGGGTGTGACAAGGACCTAGGATGCTGAGGGGCAAGGTGAAGCGGGTAAGGATGAAGCAGGCAAGGAAGAAGCCAACAAGGAAGAAGATGTAGGGGCTACCAATGCAGCAGCCACGTTTACCGTTCAATAGCATGTGGTCCTTCGGCTTCCTTCCTATCTTTAATGAAGCTTTTTTATTAAATATTTTGCTTGTAATGAATGCCGGAGGGTTTTTCCCGGTCGTATAATGTTCCACCCGTAGGCTTTATGCTTGCGGGTTTTGACTTGCCCCACCTTAGGGTGGTTGGAAGGTTTGCTCCAACCTTGTTGCATCCCAGAATCCCGAGGGGTGGTATTCTTCCTGGTTAGCGACTTTAAGATATCTTGAATGATGCTAGAGTGTCCTGCAAAACAAGAAACAACGTTAGTCTGGACACGAAGGGCCCCGAAGGGGGTCTTCGTGACCAAGCTCCGGCATGAGAGTAAGAGGTCGTTCGTCGGAAGTGTGCCGGAAATTATAGAAAGAGAGTTATGGAGTGGAGAGAACTTACTTCTCTTCCGGGCTTACCTTTCCTTTTATACTAGAAGTCATCTTGTCCGCATTTAATGCTGCAGGGAGCATTTAATGTCCTAGACGTGTAGCTTTTCCGTCCAACAGGGAAGACTGTTTGTACGGAGGCCCTTCCGTGGTCCAGGAAGCCCGTCGCTGGCTCCCATTGTCCTTTGAGGCCGTCACATCACCGCTCGCCTATTCCCAAGGCCGGCGCTAGTCCCATCCTGTCGGATTTGTACCTTTGAGGAATATTTTAATTCCTTTTGTTCTCACGCAAACCCTTCCGCCCAGATACTTCTCCTTCAAGCTTTGGTTGTGTCTTTCTTTGAGTCTTTGTCCTTCTCTGAGGCCATTTATGGGTATATCCAATCAAGTCCCCCCTAGTCTCTAGTTTGTTCGAGATTCAAAGGTGAAGAACACTAGAGACTCAGTTTGGACGGGCCTTCTCTCATTCTACGACCCCTTTCGCTTTTCTAACTTCTAAGGGCCTTCTAGCTTCTCTTTTACCTTGACGTTTTTACCCTCTTTAACAGCTGTAAACATGTTTGGTGGTTGAGGGCAGTTTACTTGTCAGGTCGGACACATGTCGCCATGAGAGTAAAACCCAAATCCCGATACTTTTTCCTCTTATTTATTAACCGTCAAGAGGGAGAAAAGGGGTTATCAGTTTTCTTCTGCAACCGCCGGTGATTTTCTGCAATTTCTGCTGTTTCACAGGTTAGTCATTTTTTGTTGCCAGAATGTCTCGATCTGACCTGTCTTCTGTCGCTTCCGTACTAACCGGAGGTGAGCTTGCGGCTTTTATCTAGGATTTTGATCTTCCCCTGACCTTGAACCCTAGACTTCCGTTGCCGGGAGATCGCACTGGGGCAACGCCTGATCGGGTGACCATTTATACTTCAACTTTTCGCCAATGCAATGTCCGATATCCCTTGTCCTCCTTCTTAATTTCTATTCGTAGGAGCTATGGGTGCCATTTTTCCCATATGCATCCCATTGCTTTTTGCAAGATCATTCACTTCGAAGTTGCCTCTTTGTCGCTCTCTGGTCGACCTTCAGTTCCCCTGTTTTGCCGCTTTTACAAACTCTGATGGATGGGGATTGGCTGACCTTTGAGAAGTGTCGTGCCCCTAAGTACCCTAGTTTTACCAATTACATCTTGAATTATGTTCTTGATTGAAAAAACAGTTATCTTTTTGTTTCTTTTGAGCTTCTTCCTGAAGCCCTTCCTATTCTTCCTGCCGAGACGGCCATTTCTGATGCTCCCCCCAAGGAAGGTTATGACACTGATCTGTTGGAGCGTCTTGTTGCTAACCCTTCGTCCTGCCGGACATTTAGCGATGGGCTTCTGGTGATGGCCATCCTTAGTAAGAAAGGACTTCCACCAGGCCACCGTTTTGTGGTTTTGAAGGATGGAAAAGGTGTGTGGCCTTTTATGCATCTTGTGGATGCTTTGTCTGTTTGCTTCTTATTTTGGCTTCTTTTGTTTTTGTTTTCTTTTTTGCAGATATGATTTTGAAGAAGATTCTTGTCGTTGTGGGCAAAGGTTTTGATTTTATCGCTGTTCCTGCTGGGAAAGGGAGTGCTAGCCATTATGGGCCCCGCGTGTCTTTTGCTGATGATTCAGCCGCTGCTGACAGAGTTGTCGGGGCATCTGATACAATTAGTGCTTCATCGAGTGCTGATCCTTCGAACCTTAAAGGCCTTTCTGTAACTCAGAATCCGCAAAGCAAGAAGCGTCCCCTGCTCAGCTCTGATCTAGGAATTACCAAGAAACCCACCCTTCGACTGAATCTTAGAAGTGGAAAGAAGACTGTGGCATCTCCCTCCGTGGAGATGCCTGTTCCGGTTGTTGAAGCATCTACTCCATTCCCTACTTTTTCTTCTCCTGATATGAAGCTCAAGGAGCGTGCTCCTTCATCTAGTACTTCTCCTATACTTTTGGAGTCCGATGTTAAGACTTCTGCTCATTCTGGTATGTCCTTCTCTTTTTCTCCTACCAAAGTTCTCGATTCCACCCCTGCCAGTTTTGCTAGGTTAATTGAGCTATTTGGTCCTTCTATTTGTGGATCCTCTAGCATTTCTGATTTTCTTCCCTCTTATGATCGGCTTCTAGAATCCCCGGAGACTTTTCTAAAGGGCGAGTCGGAGCCCTCATTTGACCCTTATGACTCTGATGGTGTTGATCCTCTGACTGCTTCCTCGAAGGACCTTCCATACATTCCTGACTGGTCCATCAAGGAAGGGACCATAATTGTTGGGCATGAGGCCTGTACTATGTTTATGAAAAGGGGCCCTTCCTCCTGCCGAGCGTTGGACGGCCAGTGTCGTTGAGACTGCTGAGCTGAATGCCCATTTTGCCTGTAACGCTGTTGAGTCCTTCAAACTGAGCACCGAGGTCCACAAAAGATTGGACTGGACCAATGTTCAGTTTAGGAAGCTCAAGGCATCGTATGATAAGCAGTAGGAGGAATTGAGGAAGGTTTTGGAGGATAAGTTTAAGTTGTTGAAGGATTTGAATGACCTTGAGGGTGAGCAGTTGAAGCTTGATGAGTTGAAGGAAAAGATTGCTTCATTGGAGGTAGGGGTTGAGGTAGCGAACCATCGGTTAGGGGAGATGGAGGAGTTGGAGCAGCAGCTGAAGGCCCGAGATGTGGCTCTTGAGGAACAAAAGAAATTGTTCATTGGTCAACAAGTAAGTTCTTGTAACAACTGCAACTTCCTAAATTAACTCCGTTAACTTTTCCGTTAGCTCCGTTAGTTCCGTTAGCGAACCCGAGACCCGTTTTTTGAATAATTGCACATGTGTTAATGTTTATTTGCTAATTAATTTTAATAACTTGTTTCGTGAATTTATTCCGTGACCTTATGTGTCATTTGTAAAAATTTGCATTTTTATGCGAAACCGGGCTTCGTGCGTGAATTCGAATTTTTATGTATAAATGATACTTACACTTGTCCCGACTAAACATTGCATGCTAAACGAGTTTAAAAAAAAATTAAAAACATTTTTAGAAATTTTACTTCACAAGTTTTTAGTAAAAACCCATTTGGTTGAGTTTTATGCTTAATGTGTTAAAAATAAAGCTTGAGGGACCATTCATGTAAATTTCACTTACACAAAATCTGCCCAAACATCTCCCCCATCTTCATTTCACGCATCTTCCTCCTCCTCCTCCATTCTTCACGGCTCAACACACACACATACACACACTCGCGATTTTGAGAAATCAAGCTTTAAGGAGGTGAATCCAAGCTCCTACAAGCCGCAAGAACACCAAAGGAAGCTCCCTCTTCACCTCATCTTCTCCATTTCGTGATTTCTCTTCAAAACTTGTAAGCCCTAAGTTCTCAAACTCGAAATTGGTAGCTTGCATGTGTTAATCTAGTGATTGTGTGTATTTTGGTGTGTTAAAATGCTAATGGAACAAGATGTATGTTAAGCTATGATAATTTGTGATTTGGGGCAGATTATGTAATGATTTTTAAAGCTGGAAATTTAACTTAGAAATCTGCCATGGATGCTCTTGTATGAATGTGGGGTGTTTTGATATGGAAATTGGGTGTATGCTCTTGTATGCTAGTCCATATGTTGGGATTTTGATATGATTTTGGTATGAACATGTTAGGGACAGAAATTACATTTTGAAATGGTATTAATTATGTTAGTAGGTGTTGGATGACCAAATTGTTGCTCAAAATTAGAAAACCGAAATTTTTACAAACTATAAAGTATGGACAGATTCGTCCAGATTTTTAGGCCAACTTGCAGAGGTCATAACTCACTCAATTTTGCTCGAAATTAGTTGATTTTTTTTCCTAGTAAAGTTCCATGTCTTAGCTTTAACTGGGCTACTCGCACACTTTCTAAAACCTCCGTTTGGTCATCCAAAACACTGCTGCAAGTTAGGTGCGCAGAGCTGTATTTTTCTGTGAAAAGTAGACTTTGCTTTTTGGTTGAGCATGATAACCTCGTTATAATGTGGGGTTTGTTAAATGAAAATGAGGTTTATATATTAAAAGTAAGATCTGGAAGGTTTTGTGCCTAAACTCTAAGTTTTGAATGAGTTATGCAAATTTTAAACCTACTTTGACTATTTTGCAAATTGCTAAAATTTCCAACTTCCGACGCGCATAACTTTCTCAATACTTATCCGATTGAGTTGATTCTTTTTGAAACATTCCCTAAATGTTGAGTAGTTATTGCCTACAAAATTTTAGGAGTTAACTCCAAGAAATGAGCAATTTAGCTATGTCACCAAATGGTGTGTTAATGTTTGACAAAGGTGATTTTTGGCCAACTTCGGACGTGCATAACTTTCTCATACATTAACCTTTTTACTTGATTCTTTTTGCAACAAGTCTTAATTGATGTGTAGTATATTCCTGTAAAATTTAAGAAGCTAATTCCAAGTATTGTGGGTTTTAGCTATGCCACTAGTTAGGTGTTTGAAATTTGACTTTCTGTGTCAACTTTGACTCAAATTGCAATTTCTTGATTTTCTCCCAATTTGGGACTTGTATATTGCCTTAACGAACTTGTTGGCTTCTTAGCGAACTTGAAAATGACCTTAGCGAACTTGATGAGGCCTTAGCGAACTTCATCTCTTCTTAGCGAACTTGTTCTTAGCGGACTTATGGTTCTTAGCGGACTTGAACATGACTTAGCGGACTTAAACAGTTTCTAGCGAACTTCAAGGGGACACTTGGAAGAATTTGCAAGAATTGGTTTAGAAATTGTTTGTACCACGTGTTAGAATGCACATTTCCTTCTGCGTGATGCATATAGGACCATCAAGAACCCTATTGGGGTAAGAACCACCTAAGATGCAATCAGAGAGGATGTACTATCTTAAGCCTGTATTCACCATCTTCTTACTTGGATGCATCAACAAAACTTGAGTGATTAATCGTAAGTTTGCTCTGATACCAATCTGTCACACCCCCAATTTCCACTAACGGAGTATAACCGTGTGGGGTGTGATCCAGACCAGGATCCAAGTCTTTAGTCACAACCAAACCATAGTTAAAGGGTAAACTAGTCATGTATTACATTTAATAAATCAGAGTTTACATTTCACAAAATCAGCGGAAGCATTAAGAGTTTACAAGGTGGTTGTTTAGTAAAAGTGATTACTAAATCATCTGAAATACAATTTCCAATGGGTTTTACAAAAGGTAAGTATTGCCAACGCCCGTGCCATCCATGATCCTCCAAGCAACCTGAAAAGCATTCAACAATCAAGTGTCAGCCAAGGCTGGTGAGTTCACTAAAGCGGTCTACACGTCACATGTAAACCCAATGTATGAATAAAGAAAGGTAAAACACAATCATTAATCATAGGACCAGTAAAATTCCATATCGTAGGTAGCTAGCCTATAGTTATGTCCACCTGAATTGTTCGCAACCGAAGCTGACAACGTTTTGATAGGGGATACCTATGAATCTTGCCTTCCCGTGTCTATCCGGATCACGGTGGTTAGGCTAACATTGATCTCAGTCCGACCGCCAGTCGGGAGGGTGCATCCCGTGCACCGCTGAGCGGGGGTGTCAATCCCCAGTAGTACTACTCAACATTACCTCGCTATTGTATATTAACGGCCCGAATGTAAGGACTTTTTATAAATAAAGCAATTCAGTGCAACATATGATATTTTGTCGGAAAATTACTCAAGTAAAGAAATACCTTTACCGTTGGGTTGCCATCCTTTACCGGATGCAACTATCTGTGCGTTATCATCCTAAAACCGGATATAACAATAATAGTAAGTGAACTCACCTTAGGGTGCACTAGTACTCAGCAGTTGGTTCAACAGGTTGGTCAAAGTCAACCTATTCGGATAAATATGGTCTAATCAAATTAGAAGGTGTCGCTAGGACGAAATTAGCACATAAGCACCTTCCCGAATAGGGCAAAATTCATTGTTTATGATCCTGATATCCTTACGGACTTGTTTAACCTTTAACAACATTGTTTATTCTTAACAACCTTGGTAGGGTTACTTTTAGGCCTAGATCATGGTAATCTAGACTCTAAGACAATGATCCAACATATTCTCAGCTCAACTGATCATACTCTCTTATAACATAAATAGGAGTCGTAGTAGATCCTGTTCGGATAAGAGACCCATTGACACACATTGAGAGTACCTTTATCGTAGTGCGTTAGTAAAGAACGTTGTTTAGCCTCATATAGGGCGACATTGTATAAAATCAGATGATTTCTCATGAGATGCTTGTGACTGCGTCTGTTACCCAAAAATGTTGACACTCTTTTCCTTGGTCAATTTAGACCTCGCATTATAAATCACATAGTTGTTGTGTGATAATTCAACGTGAATGTGACTTTAGTAACATAAATGAAATCAGGCATGTGATGACTAAGAATAATATGTTAATCTCTCTCTCTCGATATATATGTATACAACGGATTCGTGATTGAGTCAAAGTGGGCGATAACCATTCTACGTCTCGGAACTAGATTGGGGGTAGTATGGCATGCCCTACCCAAACTCCTACCGAGCCACTTGCCTACTAAATTGTACTAAGTGGTAAATTCTACACTGAATGAGTAATTTATTCTCAACCCGTCTCTCTAGTGAATTTCGGTCAGTTAACTTTGGGTCTAACAACCACATTCTTGATACTTACCCCATGGAAATCATATACTACTTCACTAAACCTGGTAGCTTAAGTAAGAGGAACCAACGTGACCATACAAGGTAAATTTACCGTTACGCGTGCACACGTAAATGTAATTTGCAGTGTATGGAAGCCCTAGGGGAAATCCTACTCGGCAAACCATCAGTTATAAGGAATACGACCTTTCATTTCAAAACCCTCATGACATCAATTTTCAAGCTTACGGTCCTTAACCATATTCATTACGCTATCACACCTATTCCCGTTTCTCCCTTATATGGTTTCCAACCTATCCAAATCCTTTAAAAATGCTTCTGTAAATGATAACCCCGGTCCGCCCTTCGAGCTCTCACAACTATGCAGCAATTCAATAAACGCTTACCTGATGAAAACCCAGACATTATAATTGGACAATTACACCTCAATCACTGGAACCAACCTCTCGGCAGAAAAATCTTGTGAAGTTTTTCTCTCTTGGCTTGTAACCCCTGTTACGTCTTTACGAGTCAAAATTTGTTACCAACAGTCTCGGTATGATTTCACCAACCTTATATCTCGTCACGATTTTAAGCACTTTATACCTCACTACAAATACAGTTTCACCCAACGGAGCGATGTTGGTTACTTCTCGAACCCGTACGATCTGCTTTATCTTCAAACACACGATTCGTGTGTGAACTTGACTCCCAAGGAACCTTCTACTCTTATATTCTTGTGTGACTCGGAAGGCCTTCAAGCCTTGAGCCATTGTGGCCCGTTAACCTCATTGAAGACACTATCATGTACCTCTTCGTCAGAAGCTCCCGTACGACAAACCTTGATAACCAACACTAGGCAGCATTATACTAGGAAAGTTCCACAACATCATACATCGATACCCATTGTCCTCATTCCTTCTTTTCTAGAAAAACTTTCATTGGAACTCTCTGCTTCTTAACTAGTCGAATGATTGACCCGAACTTCTGAGATACGCGTAAGGAAGTAGATTGACTCCAGATTTGACGAAGTCACGTTTGAATTTATTGTATATGTGGCAAGCTACCTGAGGATCACTGGAAGCGACCCAAGTAACCTATATTTTTACATCCTATATGCAATGCGGCTTTTCGATACGCAGTAGACCTCGCGAAACCTTAACTAAAATTCGTATGTACATCCATTGAAAGCCAGGTAGTATTTAAATCCGTCAGCACTTGGTATCCCGGAAACCCACTCTTACTACACGTTTGCACTTTTACTTACTCTTGAGGGCCGATATAAACTGGTGTTTCATTCTTCTGTACGGTACCACCGTCGACACAATCACATTGATATCGGTCAACCCAAATCATTTTCCCAACAGACTCGTGTCAATTGTACCGGATGACTCTGTTCAGAACGTGTGGTTGCAACTACCCTACACTAGCTACCCCGCCTTTCATCCTGAGTCTGTATTCCCCTACTTGATATCATTCATGCTTCTACAAAGAAACTTTCGGTCATTAGAATGTTACCCTCATTTTGGATCTTTACCGGAGGGTAATATGCGTAACGATATATCTCATGTTGACGAACCTCATTTTAAACCTAAACGTGAAAGACTACCTTATCTTTTGAATCCTCTTCAGAAACTCAAAATTTTATTCGCGTTGCGTCCGCTAAACTCTTGATAATCCTCACCATAGACGAAGACCCCACCTACCGAAAACCTTTTTGTCGCGAAATTCAAAATTTTCACATGTTGCATGGTTTCAAATCTTTCTCTCCCAATCAACTCAAAAGCATTGGGGAACAACACAAGAAACCTTAATTTCAAGTACATTATCTAACAAGATTTGTCAAATAGCCAGGAATGGCAAGGAAACTGGTACACCCTCAACGTGCTGGTAGTGTGGTGGGTTAGCTGCGGTACACCCTATATATAAGCACTATCAGCATGTGTAAGGTGGGATCAGTGGCTGAACCACAGATTTACCTTGAAATTATAGACAAAAACCTTATTTTGAGAAAAAAAATAACAATTTGGGAGTGTGCCCACAATAAAGCGAAATCTATTGTTATTTCCGTTGTGATTTCCTAAGTCCATCATGCATATTTTCACTAGAAGGGACGTACACAGTTTAACCATATAAAACTTATTGTTTTCCAACCCTCTAGATTGAGAGGAAACATCCTGACATAATTTTCCTACTAAGGGTCAAATATAGATTACAACCCAGATGAACAACAACGTTTTAACAACTCAAGTTTTATATTATAAAAGACAAATCACATGTTCCTTGGAGCAACCCCATGACTTTTCCAGGACCCTTATCAACGTTTATTCGTCCCAGATCCGTACTCGTCTTGGTTCACCATGAAAATTGGTGAAATATTTCAATTGGTCCTCTAGTTACTACATTTTTGACATACCATTACCTGTTGACCCTGCGTATGCCTAGATTTCAAACTGGTCACCGGCTTGGTGAAGCAGAGCCCTTCTTTATGAGATTACCGCGCTTACTCGCTATGTTATTGGTACTACGACACCTTGCAGCATCATCTGCCTATACCTTTTCCGCGAACTGTAAGAACCACCCGATCTTAGCCAACTTCAAGGATGCATAACCACCCTCCAGATACGTTAACATTCGAACCTTTTGCAGCACTTCTTGCCTCTACCGTGTCATTTGACACAAGACCTTCTGTTATCTTATTGGATACTATAGCTGAAGACTACTCGGACATATGGTCACTTCGTCATATTAAACATTTCAATCTCGGATGTGGCGTCGCCGTCACATTTGTTAAACCTAACCATACGATGCGATTCAACTCACTCATGGAAACGTTTGTTATAGAAAACCACTCTTCATACGATTATGCGAAATGTTCATTCAATGCTTCTAATCATATATCGACCATCATTTTCCCGTGGAACAGAGAACTTGGACTATCTCATAACGATCCGTTAAACGATTAGCGCTACGACAATTTTCGGGACGAAAATTCTTTAACATGGGGAGGCTGTAACAACTGCAACTTCCTAAGTTAACTCCGTTAACTTTTCTGTTAGCTCCGTTAGTTCCGTTAGCGAACCCGAGACCCGTTATTTGAATAATTGCACATGTGTTAATGTTTATTTGCTAATTAATTTTAATAACTTGTTTCGTGAATTTATTCCGTGACCTTATGTGTCATTTGTAAAAATTTGCATTTTTATGCGAAACCGGGCTTCGTGCGTGAATTCGAATTTTTATGTATAAATGATACTTACACTTGTCCCGACTAAACATTGCATGCTAAATGAGTTTAAAAAAAAAACAATTAAAAACATTTTTAGAAATTTTACTTCACAAGTTTTTAGTAAAAACCCATTTGGTTGAGTTTTATGCTTAATGTGTTAAAAATAAAGCTTGAGGGGCCATTCATGTAAATTTCACTTACACAAAATCTGCCCAAACCTCTCCCCCATCTTCATTTCACGCATCTTCCTCCTCCTCCTCCATTCTTCACGGCTCAACACACACACATACACACACTCGCGATTTTGAGAAATCAAGCTTCAAGGAGGTGAATCCAAGCTCCTACAAGCCTCAAGAACACCAAAGGAAGCTCCCTCTTCACCTCATCTTCTCCATTTCGTGATTTCTCTTCAAAACTTGTAAGCCCTAAGTTCTCAAACTCGAAATTGGTTGCTTGCATGTGTTAATCTAGTGATTGTGTGTATTTTGGTGTGTTAAAATGCTAATGGAACAAGATGTATGTTAAGCTATGATAATTTGTGATTTGGGGCAGATTATGTAATGATTTTTAAAGCTGGAAATTTAACTTAGAAATCTGCCATGGATGCTCTTGTATGAATGTGGGGTGTTTTGACATGGAAATTGGGTGTATGCTCTTGTATGCTAGTCCATATGTTGGGATTTTGATATGATTTTGGTATGAACATGTTAGGGACAGAAATTACATTTTGAAATGGTATTAATTATGTTAGTAGGTGTTGGATGACCAAATTGTTGCTCAAAATTAGAAAACCGAAACTTTTACAAACTATAAAGTATGGACAGATTCGTCCAGATTTTTAGGCCAACTTGCAGAGGTCATAACTCACTCAATTTTGCTCGAAATCAGTTGATTCTTTTTTCCTAGTAAAGTTCCATGTCTTAGCTTTAACTGGGCTACTCGCACACTTTCTAAAACTTGGTTTGGTCATCCAAAACACTGCTGCAAGTTAGGTGCGCAGAGTTGTATTTTTCTGTGAAAAGTAGACTTTGCTTTTTGGTTGAGCATGATAACCTCGTTTTAATGAGGGGTTTGTTAAATGAAAATGAGGTTTATATATTAAAAGTAAGATCTGGAAGGTTTTGTGCCTAAACTCTAAGTTTTGAATGAGTTATGCAAATTTTAAACCTACTTTGACTATTTTGCAAATTGCTAAAATTTCCAACTTCCGACGCGCATAACTTTCTCAATACTTATCCGATTGAGTTGATTCTTTTTGCAACATTCCCTAAATGTTGAGTAGTTATTGCCTACCAAATTTTAGGAGTTAACTCCAAGAAATGAACAATTTAGCTATGTTACCAAATGATGTGTTAATGTTTGACAAAGGTGATTTTTGGCCAACTTCGGACGTGCATAACTGTCTCATACCTTAACCTTTTTACTTGATTCTTTTTGCAACAAGTCCTAATTGATGTGTAGTATATTCCTGTAAAATTTAAGAAGCTAATTCCAAGTATTGTGGGTTTTAGCTATGCCACTAGTTAGGTGTTTGAAATTTGACTTTCTGTGTCAACTTTGACTCAAATTGCAATTTCTTGATTTTCTCCCAATTTGGGACTTGTATGTGCATTGAGCGACTTGTATGGTTGCACGAAACATGTTTAGGTGCTTATGTGCTAATTTCGTCCTAGCGACACCTTCTAATTTGATTAGACCATATTTATCCGAATAGGTTGACTTTGACCAACCTGTTGAACCAACTGCTGAGTACTAGTGCACCCTAAGGTGAGTTCACTTACTATTATTGTTATATCCGGTTTTAGGATGATAACGCACAGATAGTTGCATCCGGTAAAGGATGGCAACCCAACGGTAAAGGTATTTCTTTACTTGAGTAATTTTCCGACAAAATATCATATGTTGCACTGAATTGCTTTATTTATAAAAAGTCCTTACATTCGGGCCGTTAATATACAATAGCGAGGTAATGTTGAGTAGTACTACTGGGGATTGACACCCCCGCTCAGCGGTGCACGGGATGCACCCTCCCGACTGGCGGTCGGACTGAGATCAATGTTAACCTAACCACCGTGATCCGGATAGACACGGGAAGGCAAGATTCATAGGTATCCCCTATCAAAACGTTGTCAGCTTCGGTTGCAAACAATTCAGGTGGACATAACTATAGGCTAGCTACCTACGATATGGAATTTTACTGGTCCTATGATTAATGATTGTGTTTTACCTTTCTTTATTCATACATTGGGTTTACATGTGACGTGTAGACCGCTTTAGTGAACTCACCAGCCTTGGCTGACACTTGATTGTTGAATGCTTTTCAGGTTGCTTGGAGGATCATGGATGGCACGGGCGTTGGCAATACTTACCTTTTGTAAAACCCATTGGAAATTGTATTTCAGATGATTTAGTAATCACTTTTACTAAACAACGACCTTGTAAACTCTTAATGCTTCCGCTGATTTTGTGAAATGTAAACTCTGATTTATTAAATGTAATACATGACTAGTTTACTCTTTAACTATGGTTTGGTTGTGGCTAAAGACTTGGATCCTGGTCTGGATCACACCCCACACGGTTATACTCCGTTAGTGGAAATTGGGGGTGTGACAGTTCTCCTGCCCCTTCTTTCCTCTTTTTTTTATTTTTTATTTTGCTTATGTTGTTTTCCTACAGGAAACTTTAGCAAGGATGTCTTCCTCCTACCAGACTGCTAGCAAGGAGCGTGATGCAGTTGTTAAAGCGACTGATGTTTTGAGGAGGGACATTGAAGGCCTAAGGGCTCAGATTGGAGCCCTTACTGATGATGCTGTTGGGACCAGGGTGGCCAAGCTTGAGAAGGAGCGTCATTGGCTGATTACCGAAGGCCTTTCAAACGCAGTGAAGCGGGTCCATTCCTCCTCCCAGTATGCCACCCTTCTTAAGGACCTTGCTGATTCTTGCTTGACTGCAGGGCACCAGGTTGGTCTTTCCGTCGGTTATCACTTTTCTGCTGAGGGGGTTCCAAAAGAGGAAACTCCTTTTTATGATGAAACGGCCGAGGAAATGATGCAGGAGGATGGTGGGAAGCTTGCCAATGCATCCTTTGATGTGTTGGCAACCATGGCTTCCCACCCCGAGTGGTCTGTTAAAGAACTGAATGACTTTGCCTCTATTGAAGACCCTACCACTCCTGGCCCTTAAGTGAAGCTTTTTATATTTTTATGACCGGTCTGTAATAGTATTTTAAGACAAGTATATTTCCCCTTCTGTGGGTGTATTGTTTGATTGACGCGGCTACTGGGCATTGTCTTTTTATCTTTTTATCGAATATGTTTATGCTTGCTTGCTTTATACCTTTTTATTTGACTTTAACCTTATTGAAGGGCGTCCCCTTAGGTTTTTTCAACTGGATTTATGCCTAGCATTTTCTCAAGGATAGAGATATTTTCTATCTTTGGTATAATCCTTCCTTTAGAAGGTGCCTAAGCGACCCTTGTGAGGTATTCTAGAGGCTTTACCCTTTTCTATTAAGGTCGCCCTGTGCTGGCCCGTAGGCTTTTGGAGGACTTGGCCCTTGTGAGGCCTCTTTTTCTTTTTAAAACCCGTTCTACTTAGTAGTTTTTTGAACTTTGTTTATACATATTTGTCATATGGTTTTGGCTGTTATCAGCGTTTTTTAGACATTTCGATGTCTTGAGGTAAAATTTCTTGAAAATTTGGCCCTTCATCGGTGCCATATATTATCAGAGATTGTAAGTTACTTATTCAAAATCTGCCCATTATACTAGGCATAACTATCTGATATTACATTAAGGTAATTCATAAATAGTACTTCTTCAATTGTTGGGTGTTCCAAGTTCTTGGGATGTTAAGCCCGTCAATTGTGCTTGCGCCTTTCCCATTTGCCCATGTGACTTTGTAAGGCCCTTCCCACCTTGGACCCAACTTGCCACAATCTTCTTGTCTGCTGGCTTCATTTTCTCGCAGCACCAGGTCCCCTGCTCTGAAAGTTACCCCTTTGACCTTTTTGTTGTATTGTTTCTCCATCTCTTTTTTTGTAGCAACTTCTTTGATAGCTGCTATATTTCTCTTCTTTCTTCCAAGAGGTTGAGGTTGAGACGTAGGTCCAACTCATTTTGTTGCTCGGGCATATTTGTTCGTTCAGTGGGATTCCTGATTTCTGCCGGCATCATTGCTTCTGTCCCGTATGTGAAACTGAAGGGGCTTTCCCCCGTGCTTGATTTTGGTATTGTTCTGTTAGCCCATAGTACGTGTGGGAGTTCTTCCACCCAACCTTTCTTCTTCCTTCCTAGTCTTGCTTTTATGCCCTCTGCTATGCTTTTATTTGCCCTTTCAACCCGTCCATTGCTCTGTGGGTGAGCAACTGAAGTGAACACTTGGTCTATCCCGAGCTCTATGCACCATTTTCTGAACTTTTTATCTGTGAATTGGCTTCCATTGTTGCTTATCAAGGTTTGTGGTATGCTGAACCTGCAAACAATGTTTTCCCATACAAACCGCAAAATTTGCTTACTCGAGATTGTGGTAAGGGGCTTAGCCTCTATCCATTTGGTGAAGTAGTCTATGGCAACCACCAGGAATCTTACTCTGCCTGGGGCTTTTGGAAAGGGGCCCATTATATCGATTCCCCATTTCTGGAAGGGCCACGCCAAGCTCACTAGAACTAAGTCATGTCTTGGGTGCCTTGGGATGGGTGCATGTATTTGACAGTTGTCACACCCTTTGATTTCATCAATTACACTCTTGTACATACATGGCCAGTAAGAGCCGGCCCTTTGAGCCCTAGATACAATTGTCTTAGGTCATGCATGCAACCCGCATATCCCTGCATGAATTTCTCTTGTTACTGTAGCTGCTTTACTTTCACTCATGCATATCAGGAGTGGGCCCAGGTAAGACCTTCTGTATAGGCGGTCACCCTCGAGACAATAGAGAGTTGATTTTGCCTAGATTTTTCTTGCTTCCTCGTAGTCTATCGGTAATTTTCCGTTAGACAGGTATTCCACGAGAGGGTTCATCCAGGATGTTCTTTCTATGGCCAATATGTCTTCTCCCTCGATGGAAGGGGCTACAAGCTTCTTTATTTTCACTTCTTTGTCTGGGTCTTTGGATGATACTGAAGCTATTTTACTCAGGGCATCTGCTTTTTTGTTCTTTGACCTTGGGAATGGATTATTTTGCAATAAGGGAATTCGTTGATGAGATGCCTAACCCTTTCAAGGTATTTTTTTCAACTTCTCATCCTTGGTTTCATATACCCCATTTATTTGACTTGTCACCAACATTGAGTCGACATGTGCTTCTAGGTTTTTGACCTTCATTTTTTTGGCCATTCACAAGCCAGCTAGAAGGGCCTTGTATTCTGCTTCGTTGTTGGTGGATGTGAAGTCGATTTAAGAGCACTTGAAATTTCTGTCCCCTTCAGGTTTGTCAGTATTAGTCCTGCCCCACAGCCATCTTCGTTTGAAGCTCCGTCAGTGAACAACTTCTAGGTCTGATAAGGGGCTACTCCCCTTTTCACCATTGAGGGGAGACCATCTTTCAGTTCCTCCTCTGGGGGTATTTCGACTAAGAAATCCGCAAGGACTTAGCCTTTCATTGCTGTCCTACCCTTGTATTCTATCTCGTAGTTTCCCAGCTCAACAACCCACTTTGCTAGTCTTCCTGATACTTTTGGTCTTTTGAGCACAAGCTGCATAGGTTTATCAGTTATTACCTGTACAGGGTGTGCTTGAAAGTACCTGGCTAGCCTTCTTGAGGCGTGAATGAGAGATAGTGCAAGCTTTTCGAGCACTGGATATCTTTCTTCTGGACCTTTAAGGGTCCTTGATAGGAAATAGATCGGTATCTGCCCTTTACTTCTTTCGACTAACAGTACTGAGCTTACCGCCTGGTCGGAGATGGCTAAATATAGCTTCAGGGTTTCCCCTTGCCTTGGAATGGCCAGCGTCGGTAATTCGCAGAGGAAAGCATTGATGTTGTTGAACCCTACTTCGGCTTCTGGTATCCATACACAAACTAATTTTTCTTCAGGCATTTTCTCAGTGTTTTGATGAGGGGCTTGGTTTTGTCGGCCAGCCTTGAGATGAATCTGCCCAGGGCTACTAGTTGCCCATTCAAATTTTTCGCTCCCTTTAGAGTTCTTGGCGACATGAGGCGAGTAATGGCCTCCACTTTCTCAGGACGGGCATGAATCCCGTCCTTTTTTATTAGCACACCCAGGAATTTTCCTTCTTCCACCCCGAATGAGCATTTGTCGGGGTTCAGTTTTATGTTGACCTCTCTGAGGGTCTCGAACATTTCACTAACGTCTTGGATCATATCATCTTCACGCTTGCTTTTTATTACAATGTCGTCCACGTATACCTCCAGGTTTTTGCCTATCTGATCTTGGAATAACCAATCCATCAGCCGTTGATACGTTTCCCCAATGTTTTTTAGCCCAAAGGTCATCTTTGTATAGCAATACGTGCCGTCGGGGGTGTGGTATGCTATCTTCTCTTCATCCCCCTGGCCATTCTGATTTAATGGTAGCCCTTATATGCGTCCAGAAAGCATTTAAGGGGAAAGGTGGCCAGTGCATCTATCTTTGCATCAACTTCCGGCAATGGGTAGCAATCTTCTGGACAAGTCTTGTTGAGGTCGGAGAAATCTAGGCACATTCTGAGTGTCCCGTCTGGCTTTTTCACCATGACGGGGTTTGCTACCACCTTTGGGTATTGTATTTTTCCTCACTATTCGCGCGGCTAGTAACTTTTTCGCTTCTTCACTAGCGATAGCGGCATGCTTGGGGCATAAACTTTTGAACTTCTATTTGGCTGGTTTAGTCCCTTATGGGATGTTGAGATGGTGCTCTATGTACTTTGTAGGTATCCATTCCATCTCATTGCATTACCAGGCGAAGACATCTAAATGTTTGAGCAAAAGCTCCTTCAGGGCAGTCTTCCACCTTCCTGGTAGTTGGGCCCCTACCTTGATGATTTGTTTAGGGAACTGGTCGTTCAGGATCCAATTCTCTATTCTTGGCTCAGGGGTTATGCTTGGCATCCAGGACACACTTGTGACAATTCAGTGGCGGATCCTACTGTCGCAATTCCCCCTGCCATGGGGAACTTCATCATCCCATGCGCTGTGGACATAAGTGCCCGCAGGGCCCGTATTCCGGATCTTTCGAGAATGGCGTTGAATAGGAGTTGCCCCTGACAATTGAGAAAGTCATCTCGATTGTCCTTCTAGTAAACCCTTCCCCAAATGTCACTGGTAGGGTGATCTTTCCCAATGGCCTGACCACCTCTCCTGAGAATCCTATAAGGGGCATGTACTCTTCTACCATCCCCTTCCTGACCTCCGGCCTTAGCCTTAAGAAGCAGTGCTCGTACATGACTTCGGCCCCACTTCCCCCGTCAACGTGTATTCTGGCCACTCGGTATCCTGCTACGTCAGCCGATATGTTTAAAGGGGCTTCTTGGGCCTCGTCGGGGCCTAAGGCAGGGAAGGTGATGGATCTTTCAAGCCATGTGGACCCTTCATCCCCTCTGAGCTTTACAGTTCTATGAGGCTCGTCGTCTCGTAGTCTCTTCTTCTTATCATATCTATATATTCTGGTTCGACCTTCGCTGATCTTTCTTTTCCTTTCACCTTCTCGCTGCCCTTGATCTCCCTTACCAGGTGGGATAGCTTTCCTGACTTGATCGATAGTTCTATTTCCTTTCTCAACTGTATGCAGTCGTTAGTGGAGTGACCACTGCCCTTGTGGTACTCACATAATTCGTGAGGATGGGCTTTGCTTCCGTACCTGTTTGGGCGAGGCTTTCCGAAGGGTAGAAGCTCCTTCTCAGTGGCGAATATCTCACTTGGAGACTTCATGAGTGGTGTGAATTTATCAAAGCGGTTATTAAAGTGATTGGTCATACCTGAGGAAGATTCTAAGGCCCTTCCTCCTCTGGAGCTGTATGGTGATCCTCATGGCCTCTTCTCAGGTGTCCCATGAGTCCTGGTTTGGGGGCCTCCATGAGAGGAGTCCATTCTTCCCTTCGAGTAGGGGCTTCCATTGTCCCTTTTTGTTCCCCATTCTTTGGCCTTCTGGCCGGTGTCTTTTCCCCTTATGTATGCCCGGACACGGTCCATGAGAGCATCGAATGTTGCAGGGAACTCTTTTCCCAACTTCTCGCATAACTGGGAGTTTCGTACACCCTGTATAAAGCCACTTATCTTCATCACCTCCGGCACGTCTCTGATGTACATGCTTTCTTCTATGTAACGATTCATGAAGGTTTCTAAGTTTTCTTCGTCCTTCCTTCTGATGTGGAGTATTTCATTAGGGTTTCTCGTCGTCTTCTTTTGTTGGCTGAAGTACCTAAGGAACTTTTCTCTTAACTCCTCAAAACTATTGACGCTCTTGGGAGGCAGGGTGTCGAACCACAGCCTCGCGTTGCCTGACTAGGTTGATACGAACATGTGACACCATGTGGGCATGGTCCAGGCTCCTGCAGCTCCTGCGGCCCGGATGGCGTGTAAGTGATCTTCCGGGTCCTGAGTCCCGACATACTTTCCTACCGAAGGAGGCAGTCTGATCTTTTATTGGATCGGGGCCTCGGATATCCTTTCAGTGAACTTGGAGGCATCTGGTATAATCTGATGGTTTGTAGGGCACGACCATGGGGTCCGCTTCACTGGTCTTGTCTCCTTCATCGAGGACCTTCTGGGTACCCTTTCCTTTTGCTCTTTCGTCTAAGGCCTCCAGTACCTTTATCACCAGATTTCCTACTTCCTCAGGGTTGGTGTCAGCCACTTTTGCTTCTACCTTTCTTGGCTCGTCGCCTTCTTGAGACTCGTCGTGATCTGAATGACCTTCGTCATAATGACGGAATAGGATTCTCGGCGACACCTCCATTCCTTCATCCTTTTCCAACTCGAACAGGCGAGCCTTCAGTATCTCTCGGTTGTTCTTGACGAAATCCGGAGTGATGAGTCTTTCTTCCCCGGTGTTGTTTCCTCTTTTACTCTTTTCTTTCTCTGAGCTTTCTTCCGGAACTTTCTTTCTCGCGTCGGACAGAAGAGTGAATCGTCCGGTGGTGAGGTCGATGGTGCTCTGGTCAGTTGCTCTGGGCGTCTTAAAGCCTAGCGAAGGAACAACAACGTCACCCTCGTCCGTCATTTCCACCGAAGTGTTTCCCTTTGAGTGGTTTTAGACCAAGTATGTTCCGGTCCCATGAATGGCGCTAATGTTGCGTCCCAGAATCCCGGGGGTGGCATTCTTCCTGGTTAGCGACTTTAATATATCTTGAATGATGCTAGAGTGTCCTGCAAAATAAGAAACAACGTTAGCCTCTATACGAAGGGCCCCGAAGGGGGTCTTCGTGACCAAGCTCCTACGTGAGAGTAAGAGGTCGTTCGTCGGAAGTGTGCCGGAAATTATAGAAAGAGAGTTATGGAGTGGAGAGAACTTACTTCTCTTCCCGGCTTACATTTCCTTTTATACTAGAAGCCATCTTGTCTGCATTTAATGCTGTAGGGAGCATTTAATGTCCCAGAAGTGCAGCTTCTCCGTCCAACAGGGAAGATTGTTTGTACGGAGGCCCTTCCGTGGTCCAGGAAGCCCGTCGCTGACTCCTCTTGTCCTTTGAGGCCGTCACAGTACCGCTCACCTATTCCCAAGGCCGACGCTAGTCCCATCATGTCGAATTTGTACCTTTGAGGAATACTTTAATTCCTCTTGCTCTCACGCAGACCCTTCCGCCCAGATGCTTCTCCTTCAAGCTTTGGTTGTGTCTTTCTTTGAGCCCTGTCCTTCTCTGATGCCATTCGTGGTTATATCCCATCAAACCTCAGGGTGGTTTTATAATATAACCGCCATGCTTTAACCATTTGTTGATGTGTTGAATGATCTTTATCTGCATAGACAAATATAAAGAAAATGTACATGTTATAGGAGGTAAGTCCTCACCTAATTCATCCTGGGGTATACCCTGGATAATTAGACTTATTAAAGCAGGATCACGCCTTTTCTTCGACCATTTCTTTTTTCATTTCCTACATATTTAAGAGTATCGTAAGCTATTGATCGAAAACGAATACCTAGGATTTGGCATCAAATGCCATCCTAGGATTTGGATTAGGTCGAAACTCCTCGAGGTAAACCTGCGGATACTGGGGTTGAACCCGAAATAGTGAGATCAAACCCATGCATTTTAGGGTCAGGCCCACAAATCCTGGGATCAAGCCCATAAATCCAGGGGTCAAGCCCATAAATCCTGGGGTCAAGCTCATAAATCCTGGGGTCAAGCCCATAAATCCTGGGGTCAAGCCCGGTGCCGTTCTGATGAACTATGGTAAATCCTGTTGCCGTACTAGCGAATTCTAGGGTCTACCCTCGTGTCTTATTAACGATTTAGGGGTTTGCCTCGGGTGTCTTAAGTTGATATGTAAATATCAAGAACCTTATGAGACTTGTGTATGTCCATAAATCATGAGGTTGTCACCCATTCTGTTAACACGGGTCGATCCCATAATATTGGGTCATAGCAAGCCATCGTTCGCATCTGGCGAGGCGCCAAAGCCTAACTCGTAAGGAATACGTATTATCTTCGAACCTTAGTGGGGATTTTGTAATTACCTAAAACGGAGGAGAGACAACCAATCTCTAACTTAGGAGTAAAGCATCCATAGCTTATGCATCCAGGGTTCAGTACATGTCTTTATCTCAAACTTCTTTACCACAAATGTTAGCAAATTCCAAAGAAAAAAGGCACCTGGGAAAAAGTTTACTAGTTTGAAAACCTGCCTGGGATGCAACATCCTGGGATAATATACTTACATAAAATAGGCCTTTAAGTGGATTGCATTCCAAGGCCTCAGCAATAGTTTACCTTCCATGTCGGTAAGCCAATTTGCCCCCTTACCTTCCTCTGAATCAATCAGATAAGGGCCTTCCCATTTAGGGGCCAGCTTGCCATCCCCAGGATTCATAGTGTTTTGAAACGCTTTTCTCATGGTTCGATAACCCTTAGCTTGCCATACGACATGTTAGATTAGGGATTTGTATAATAGTTACGACATCCGTTATCAAATTGGCGCCGTTGCTGGAGAATTAGTGCGCTTTTTTATTAGTTGATTTTACTTAATTTGCAATTTTTGTTAATTTTTTAAAGAATCCAAAAATAGTGTTTTTAAATTGTTAATTTCTTCAAAAAAAAATATATTAAATTCTGTTGAATTTCCACTTAGGGCAGTACGCCTCTAACTTCTTCTGTATTGGGCGGTACGCCTTGATCCCTTTTTGACAGAAAGTTTTTCAATTTTTGACCTCCCAAGTTTACATTTTTTCTATTCTATTGCATTATTTTCATCCCCTAGAAGAGTGTTACGTAATTGGTTTACTTGTTTGTAACCAATTTTATAGGTTTTAGGTGAAATTGCATGCATACGTGGCATTCCCGTAAAACAACGCCTTTGATCTACAATCCAGAGATTGAACAAGCAGCTCGATAGAACCGAGCAGAGCAGAGAAATAAGAGAGTAACTGAGGACCATAATCAGAACAGCCCACAAAACTAACCACCGTAAAATGAGCCAGTGAACCCAAACATACCACCAGCTCAAAACCCAAACATTCCACCAAACATTCCACCGGCTCAAAACCCCGCTAACCCACACCGACAAGAATCACCACCTCCACTTCAAACTCCACCATTCCGTGTACATGATCACCCATCTCTTCCATCTATGTGCCCTAGAGGAGACTATTGTTACCGAGAAAGGCAACCCATACCACAACAATAACCCACCATCTTTCAACAACCTCAATATCAACCATTCCAAAATGCCAACCAACCCCAGTTTAGACAAAATCCACTGTTTGAGCAACAAGGATATAGTTATCCACCTGAAGGTTACGGGGGTCAACAAGATTGGCAACAACAAGAGGAGCAGCGGGATCAGGATTGGTATGATCCAAGCGAAGATGATGGATTTGGATATGGTACGGGGGCACAGAAACAAGTTTAAAGGAACCAGGTATGAGCCTAGTCCCAAAATGTGGCTCCAAATGTTCAATGAGATCAACCGCCGAGAGGTGTCCCACAATTCAACCAACATGATAATGGGGCGGCTCAAATACAAATGGAAGGAGGAGTCCCGAAGGTTGTAGCGAATGCGCCGGTGCAAGGTGTTGCAAGTCATTTCAATTCAGTTGTTGTTCCAAGCTCGTCGGCTGTGGTCACCCCAATTGGAGCAAATAGAAGAGCATTTGAGGTCAGACCTCAATATTTGGGGCATCTACCAGAATTTCATGGGAAACGAACAGAGGAGCCTTACCTTCACATTCATTCCTTTGAATCAATATGTATCACTATTGGAGCACCTGGGTTCACAGCCAAGGATGTCAAGTTGATGCTTTTCCAATACACGTTGAAGGATCGGGTGAGGAGATGGTTTGATAGTTTGCCCGCGGGAAGTATATATACATGGATGCAAATGCAAGAAGCGTTTCTAGAAGAATACTATCCGATGATCAAGACGAGTGAGGTTAAAGAGGAGATTCGGTCATTTCAGCAACACTCAGGAGAACCATTGCACGAGGCATTTAATAGGTTCAAGGAATTGTTGCGGAAGTGCCCACATCATGGTATATAAACATGGGACCTAATCAAGTCGTTTTATGACGGCTTGCTTCCGGAAGACGTAAGGGATCTAAACTCAATCAGCAATGGTATGTTTCTAACCAATTCGGAAGTTGTGGATTGGGGGTACATGGTGAGGATGAGTGCCACCTCGAAAAGACTTACCCAGAATGGTCGAAGATCAAAATCCTTATCGGTCAAATCCATCAACTATGATGCGGAGGAAAGAATAGAGAAGCTCCGCCAACAAAACCTCCTTTTGGAAAAACAGGTGGCCCAGATGAAGTTGGGTGGAGCACTCGAAGAGGTAAAAGCAAGTGGGCAGATTTTAGTGTGCACAAATTGTGGAGAGTTGGGTCATCTAGCAAAATTTTTTCCCGCAACAGCAAAGAAGGGTGAAGATGTGTACTTTATACAAGGGAACATGAATTCCAACACCTATCATGCTTACCTTCGCAATCACCCAAATTTCAGGTATGGTAATTCTAGTAGTCAATTGAATCTTGAATTTCAAGGATCTAATGTGCAGGGTGGAGCTAGAACGCAATAATAAGGCCGACAAGCCGGGTACAACCAAGTGGGCTACCAACAAAACACATACAACCAAGGTGGAAATCAACAACAAAGAAGTTACCAACAAGCTCAATCGAAGCAGGATGATGGGATGCAAAGTCAGTAGGCCGCAATGTTGGAAAAAATTAACTCGTTAGTCGATGGCCAAAAGAAAGTATTTGATAGCCAAAAGTAGTTATTCGATGGCCAAAACCAGGTGACTGACAAGATCCAAGGGTTTGATAGGAAGTTCGAACTTCAAGACAAGGCGATGGGAGCCATGCAAAAGCAGATCGGTTAACTAGCAGCTGAAAATTCAAGACGAGATCCAGAAAAGTTACCTAGTGATACTAGCATTCAATTGGTTTTACCTATATAGGTAGCAGATCAGGATCCAGAAGTAGTTATCTTCATCACATAAGAGTTTAGTTTAATCGATTCCTAGCTTTGTTCAATTTAGTTAATTGGTAATTTAGTTAAATTGTTAGTCCTATTCTCAATTTCAAGCAAAAACAGCCAAATAGGCAATTTAGTAGTTGATAGTTAGTTATAGTCAGCTAGTTAGAAACCACATATTCCCTTGCTTTGATAGCCCTTAGCTTGCCATACTACAGGTTAGTCTAGGGATTTGTATAACGGTTACGACAACCGTTTTCAATATACAACCACAGCCACCATCTCCACTTTCAACATTCACCATCATCGGCCACCACCACCAACAGTCACCATCTACTCCATATCTCTCAGCCCCAAATCATAACACCCAGATATCGTTATGATTTGAGAGATCTGATCATCGATCGTCATATTTGGCGCCGCATCAAGCGCTTCTCCGATCGTCATAAAGTTCCACTTCCGTCTTTTGCCACCACCAAATCGTACTTCGCTTCGTTCACCCGAGCCCATAGTTTGGATAGATCGGATTCTATCATTCGGAGATCTCGTATTTCTCCGCCGGCGATTTGGAGATCATCGTATTGCAACTTCGCTTCTCCACCGGCGATTTAGACAGATTGGAGACTGCCGTTCAGAGCTTCGAGACGGTCTCGAGAAACAATGTGTCGAAATCCTCGAGGAGAGTGAGATGAGGAAGTCTCCGGTGGATTTTTAATGACATTAAAGTCGATGACCGAACGTCGGAGATATTATTGGTGACCGGACGTCGGAGATTTGCCACGTCATCAAAAACTAATGGTGTTCAGTGTTTGTTAGTGAGGGATTGTAAAATAAGTTAGAAGTAATGATTATTACTAAACATTTTGTGAGTTCGGATTATTCCCGGCCAATTAATGAAACTTGAGATTATTTAAAAAGTGGTTCAAAAATAACAACAGATATAAAACAAAAGAAGTTAAAAACTATTTTCGATAATAAAAACTAATATTGTAGTTTAAAAAATATAGAAATAACAACAAATATAAAACATAAAAAAACATGTTTACTAATAAACTAAAATATATATTTTATTTTCGAGATATATAGAATAAATCTTTGTGTAAAAGTAATTACGTTTAAAAATATAGATAAATGTGTTATTTAAATATGGGAAAGTATCTTTAAAAATAATCATTTAATATTTTAAAAAATATTTATAAAGAGTACGATTTTTTTAAACGTGAGGTTGCTAGGTTTTTTTAATATTTGAATTAAGATTTTATTATGACGTATATATAAACTAAAAATAAATAATTTTAATTTAAGAAAATGGATATTTGTCATATATATAAGTTTATTTTGTTTGAAAGAAACAAAAAAGTTTGAATTGTATAAATCTAAAAGTTGGAGGAGGGGGTGCAACAAGTAAAAAAATATGAAAAGGGGGGTACGAATAGCAGCACCTTATTTTTATTTCTTAAACTTATTAGCCTTTGGTTTTGGTTAGACGTTAAAGAAGGTTTAGTATCAAGAGCCCTTACATGTGTGTCCTTAGGACGCCCTCGGTATCTTACCATCACTATATTACACTAACATTGGGTGCAATTTCCCTAACGTGTGGTGTTTGGTGATAGTTGCTATCGTGTTTTATAAATGTAAAACTTGAACAACAGTGGGGTTATTTGACCCATAATTCTCATGTTTTTATACATTAACACCCGCATGTTAGAATACGTTATAGAACAAAATTGGGACTATTTTTGGCTTACTTTCAAGCATTACTAAAACTATGAAATATGAGTTCTCAGGTAGCCCAATTATGTGTTTCATCTGTTATTCACCAGCAGGGATGACTCCCAAGAGGAACGTCTATTAAGAAACAAATATAGCGTGTAACTAGCAAGGGAACAACCCACGCACTAGATTATTTTATTGAGTATAAATCTTTATAAGGATTCTGGTCCGTTTCACCCCTCACACCGCTCTCGTGCGTACATAGTCTAGCATAACCAAAACCAAGTCCACAAATGCACCGATCTTGCCATACGAAGTGAAAAAATATTACCAACCCAAAATCCTAAACCAACACCTCTAAACCACTCTCATGGGAATAACGTGTCGTTTACATAGACATAAGGACACGAATGTACCACAAGCCATGGGGTTGAAGCTTTGTCAAAATATCACTCCAACTTCTAATCGGTTCTCACAACCCAAGTAATGTGCTTTTGAGAGCACAAATGGTCTTATGATACACAAGTTGAGTTTTGTTTTTAAAGACGAATAATAAACTTTCAATATAAAGGTTTAAACCCATAGT
The DNA here is from genome assembly GCA_039602395.1 of Deinandra increscens subsp. villosa. Taxonomy (NCBI): domain Eukaryota; kingdom Viridiplantae; phylum Streptophyta; class Magnoliopsida; order Asterales; family Asteraceae; genus Deinandra; species Deinandra increscens. The sequence continues at coordinate 55,541,287 of JBCNJP010000025.1, forward strand.
CATTGTTATACACCTTCAAGTTAGTTTATAGATTCATGTTACCAACCTACCACAGGTTTGTTTCCCCCAAGTGAGTATAAGGTTTAGCTAAGCATGACTTTAAATATTTGCTTAAAATAAGATGAGAAGTTCATAGACAAACTTAAACAAATTCTTAATTATGTTAATTTCCTACAATCGTAAGTAAAAATCACCAAAGTTTCAAAACAATGGCTCAAAACTGAAAAATGAGAGAGAAGGGAAAAGACTTGAGCAAGTTGGAAGTGAAGAGGAGGCTTGGTATTTATAAGCAAAATCAAACTTGAGAGGCACGACCCATGTTAAAGTGGCATGGCCCGTGCCTATGCAAATGTGAAAAATTCTGCGAATCAAACTAGGTCGGACATGTATTAACTAAAAGGGTAAAAACACTGGTAACTAAGTCATACGAAGTCATTTTATTCTATTATTCATTTGTGTATCATACAATATATTAGGGTAATCTTCGAGATTGTCCAAATTATTCTCATCTTGTGTTTGTGTGACTATTATCACCAATCATATGAGTATTCATAGTCCTTTTTCTTTTCAAGTTTTGGATGTAACATATATACTTATTTCAAATTCTAAATATTTATTCATTTTTCAAGCTATATGATTCATTTTATGTCTAGGTGTGATTCTTTGATTTATGTGAAACTATGTGGTTAATACGTGAAGTCTATATTCTATTATTTTAGCATAATCTTTAGCAATACCAAGCCTATGGTAACAATAATAGATCCATTGGTGTGATGATCCATCTGAATTTGACCAGTTTTGGCATTTGGGTTATTGAAACCTAATTCAAACTTTAGCGTAACTTGAATTTGATTCGGGATATGGCACTAACTCAAACTTAGCGTCACCTGAATTTGACAAGCTTTGGCACTCGGGTTATGGCACTAGTCATCAAGGTTTGATTATGCACATTCATTCTAGTTGTACATATTTTCTTAAGTCTACATTTGACATATGAATCATTTTCTTATATTTTTATATTATAGCAAACCCTATGTATACTCGCCAACTATTCAGTTGACCTTTTATTTTTATACATGCTACAAGAAATGCAGCTTGAGCTTTATTTGGTTGATGTCATGCCTAGGAAGCTTGGATCTAGTTAACTAAAAAAGACTATGTTTGTTTATGCTCGTTTATATGAATATCTTGGATATTATATGGTTTAAATTTGGAATTTGGAATTTGGAATTTGGTTTGATTAAATAAATGAAACTTTAAGTGTCACGTGGTATGGGCAATCGTCATGTCCCGACGTATTCTGTCATAGGTTGGGATGTGACACTATTCAAGTGAATGAAAAGCACCAAGCAAAGGTAAATAAGAAGAAGAAGTGAACTTGGCAAAGAAAGAAGATGAAGATGGTCCCATTCCTGCCTTGTATATGGTGGCTTGTTAGATGAAGAAAATAAGTCTGAATGAAGAAAGGATTATCCATGTTGTATTTGAAAAGGATAGAAAGGAAGAAGGAACGTGGTACTTAGGCATTTGTGCAAGCAACCACATGAATGAATAAATGGCCAAGAAAAGTATGGTGATGGGTATGTTATTGAAATCAAATGCAAAGCAAACGTGGCTGTGCAAAATAAGAACGGAGAAAAGAGAATGATCACCGATGTATTTTTTATACCAAATCTAAGCACTAATATTCTTAGCCTTGCTCAGATGGAGGAAAAGGGGTGTAGAGTTGTAATAGCCAATAGTATGTTGAGGCTATATGATCGAAGAGAAATAGTGTTGACAAAGATTCAAAGAAACCTGAAAGGATGTACAAAATTAAACTCTAGGTATGTTCTAGTTTTAACAGCTTTGAAGAAGAGAAAAAAGAAAGTTCAAATCTAAAATTTAGGGGCCTAGATTTTAAGGGCCCTAAACCCTTGCTTTACCAACAAAGCCTATTTGGCCGACCTTGTTACCAACTTCTATATGATAGAAAAAATATCACCTGATCGATTATAAATAAATATTTTATAGAAGATTGAATAGAATAATAACTTATAAAAGATAAATATAACGAATATTATATGAGTAGATATTTACATAAATCAAATAGTAAATAGTATAAAACATTGGGAACAATGGAGGAGGATTTTATTTTACTGTATGATTTTCTGAAGCTAAATTTGAGAGCTTTTTGTTGTCTTTGTTTCTTTGGGTGTAAATTTTTATCTATCAACTTTGATAGTTTGTTAATATATTTTTCGTTATCCGTTAAAAAAATAGTATAAAACAAAATAACAACAAAGAATAATATTCTAATAGAAAGAACGTACACGCGTTGATGAATTAAATTAAATAATAAAATGATTAAATTAAAATTATAAGTGGCGTGGCAATCTTACTTTTTAAAATTCATATTTATGATTTGACCGCACAGTATTAAAACATTAAGTAATAATATTTAATATTTAAAGTGGCTTGCCCCATTTTAATAAATAAATACTCGTATCTTATTCATTCATTCAATCGTCTTCTCCACTCAAATTTAGCAGCATCATAGAGGCGTTGCCGGAAAGGTTTCCAAATTAAAAAACCTTCTTCTCATCATCTTATTCTTCGCCTATTTTCAAAAAACCTGAAGGCTATGCAGTTAATACGGTTCAAAATCAAATAGTAGTCGAGGATCGATATATGAGATATAGGTTATTGCGGTGATATAGCGGTGGGATAGCGGTAATTTTAATATATATATATATATATATATATATATATATATATATATATATATAGGGAGATGATCATTTGAGAACCAATTTGATTTGAGAACTAAAAAGAACTAATTTGAGCCACAAGTTTATTTACATGTATCCCCCTCCCATGAATTGTAGTGGTCCCCCTGAAATTTGTGGTTGAGATTTAGTTCTCAAAAGTTCTCAAAACAAAAAGTTCTCATTTGAACCTAACCCTATATATATATATATATATATATATATATATATATATATATATATATATACACACACACAAATATATTTATATAATAGTAATATTAAATATCAATACAATACTCAAAAGTGTTTGTAGGGTTTACAGGTGCATATGAAGATGGCTTCATATGACATTGGTCGGAAGTTAAAAGAAGTTAGGGCGGCCCTAAACCTTCATAACTAGGGGTGTTTAAAAAATCCGAAATCTGAACCGCATTCGAAACCAAAAAAACCTAATCTAAATCCTTATTCGGATATTAAACCGAACCGAAATTCCTTGTTCGGATTTGGATATGGCTAAAAGTTTTATTCGGGTTATTCGATTTATTCGGGTTATTCGGATATTCGATTAACTAATTCAAATATATTTTATATATATATTGTATATAAATATAAGTTTTTTTTATTATCCATTTCAAATTTTTTTCTTTCTATTTGTGTGTTTTTATTGTGAATGTGAACTCTTGTTTTGAGGACATGTTACAAAATATGTTATGTTATTTGTTTGATTTTCGCGATTGGAAACCGAAAATCGAATTCGATTTATTTGGATTATTCAGATCGAATTCGGTTCGGATCAATTTGGTCCGATTTAGATTCGGATCAGTTTGGATTGGTTCAGATGAGTGTCTTATTTGGATCAGTTCGGATTCGGATCTCGACAAAAAAAATCCCAATCCGATTAAACCGAACCGAATAAACCGAATAAATGCTATATGAGACCGATATCAGTGCTATATCGACCGCTATGACCGATAAATGCGGAACCGATATTCTAACTAGGGTTGATTTAGTTTGCTATTAGGTGAACTAGGGTTGAATAGTTTTTTTAATGTGCAAGTTTGGATAAGTCTATATATAAGGATGAGTTTAGTGTATATTCATGCATTCCTTCTTTTTTGTAATTTCGTTTGATTATAGAAAGAGTCGTGGGTTGTCTCTCAATATCATTATGTTTGAGAGTTTGTAAGTTGAGAGATCCAGTTATTTAACCGTCTGGACTAACTCACTACCCGGTTTTCCACATCACCGTTCGTTTTTACTTGTATAGAGGGATGGAGATGCTGTCAAACAAAAACCCAAATACTTTTTTAGTCAAGGATGAACCGTTCACACTTGACAACCACAAACCTACGTGTTTTGATAAATCTAATTATAATTAATATTAGGCTGTCTGCCCGTCTGAGTGAGTGTCCCTAAAAATATGTAGATAGTCACACGTTTATCCTTCCCACCTATTACTAATTTACTATTACGGGTGTTTGATAATGACACACCAACAACCATATTGAAAAGTCGCCTATAAGTAAAAGCATATGACAATTAACAAAGCACAAAAATGAAATTCAACATCATTAATGATTGTGAACTTGCATCATTTTTTCTATGTCTTTCACTTTGCTTTTTCACATCAACAAGCTCTAATGAGTTTCTTGATTGCATCTCTCAAACAATTTCATCGGACGTTGTTTTTACACCAAATGACACGTCATACTCCACCGTTCTTCAATCCACAATCCAAAATCTCCGATTTGACACCCCCACAACCCCAAAACCATCAGCAATAATCACACCCTTGTCATATTCCCACGTACAATCCACACTCATCTGCGGCTTCGAATTCGGACTCAACGTCCGAGTTCGAAGCGGCGGACATGACTATGAAGGTCTGTCCTACACCTCCTCTTATCATAGTACTCCCTTCATCCTCCTCGATCTCAACCTTCTCCGGTCCGTAACAGTCGACCCGGACACCAACACTGCGTGGGTCGAATCCGGCGCCACTCTCGGCGAACTCGCGTATTGGGTCGCTAGAAAAAGTAATCTCCTCGGATTCCCGACGGGGGAGTGCACATCCGTGGGTGTTGGCGGGCAACTAAGCGGAGGCGGTTTCGGAACGTTGGCGAGGAAGTACGGACTGTCTGCTGATAACGTGATCGATGCGCTTGTGGTCGATGTGAAGGGGCGAATCCTGGATAGAGATCGGATGGGTGAAGATTTGTTTTGGGCGATTAGAGGTGGTGGGGGAGGTAGTTTTGGTGTTGTATTGTCATGGAGGATAAGTCTTGTTTATGTTCCACCGGTTGTTACTGTTTTCAGTGTTTCTAAAAGTCTAGATCAAAGTGGTACTGGGATTGTCAACAAGTGGCAGAATATTGCGCATAATATAACCGAGGATTTGTTCATGAATCTTCTTATAACTCCGGCGGTTCAAGGGCAAAACAGTACGATGCTGGTGACAGTCAACTCTTTGTTCCTGGGGACGGCAGACGAGCTAATAAACGTAATCAGTGATGAATTTCCTGAACTGGGATTACAGGTAGTTTTGGCCAAAACCTAACCGAATACTGAATTTAATTTTTGTTTTTTAAAATAATTCCGTTTTGATAATAGGTTTGATTTGGTTATATCCAACCAAATACTGAAAATTCATATCTAAAAAACTTCATTTTTTTTGTTAATTAGTAATTAATTGATTATTAGGTATTTACGTCAAAAAAAATTTAGACTACACCAATTATTAA
>JBCNJP010000025.1:55547277-55565084 GCA_039602395.1 Deinandra increscens subsp. villosa
GTTTTTTTAATGTGCAAGTTTGGATAAGTCTATATATAAGGATGAGTTTAGTGTATATTCATGCATTCCTTCTTCTTTGTAATTTCGTTTGATTATAGAAAGAGTCGTGGGTTGTCTCTCAATATCATTATGTTTGAGAGTTCGTAAGTTGAGAGATCCAGTTATTTAACCGTCTGGACTAACTCACTACCCGGTTTTCCACATCACCGTTCGTTTTTACTTGTATAGAGGGATGGAGATGCTGTCAAACAAAAACCCAAATACTTTTTTAGTCAAGGATGAACCGTTCACACTTGACAACCACAAACCTACGTGTTTTGATAAATCTAATTATAATTAATATTAGGCTGTCTGCCCGTCTGAGTGAGTGTCCCTAAAAATATGTAGATAGTCACACGTTTATCCTTCCCACCTATTACTAATTTACTATTACGGGTGTTTGATAATGACACACCAACAACCATATTGAAAAGTCGCCTATAAGTAAAAGCATATGACAATTAACAAAGCACAAAAATGAAATTCAACATCATTAATGATTGTGAACTTGCATCATTTTTTCTATGTCTTTCACTTTGCTTTTTCACATCAACAAGCTCTAGTGAGTTTCTTGATTGCATCTCTCAAACAATTTCATCGGACGTTGTTTTCACACCAAATGACACGTCATACTCCACCGTTCTTCAATCCACAATCCAAAATCTCCGATTTGACACCCCCACAACCCCAAAACCATCAGCAATAATCACACCCTTGTCATATTCCCACGTACAATCCACACTCATCTGCGGCTTCGAATTCGGACTCAACGTCCGAGTTCGAAGCGGCGGACATGACTATGAAGGTCTGTCCTACACCTCCTCTTATCATAGTACTCCCTTCATCCTCCTCGATCTCAACCTTCTCCGGTCCGTAACAGTCGACCCGGACACCAACACTGCGTGGGTCGAATCCGGCGCCACTCTCGGCGAACTCGCGTATTGGGTCGCTAGAAAGTAATCTCCTCGGATTCCCGACGGGAGAGTGCACATCCGTGGGTGTTGGCGGACAACTAAGCGGAGGCGGTTTCGGAACGTTGGCGAGGAAGTACGGACTGTCTGCTGATAACGTGATCGATGCGCTTGTGGTCGATGTGAAGGGGCGAATCCTGGATAGAGATCGGATGGGTGAAGATTTGTTTTGGGCGATTAGAGGTGGTGGGGGAGGTAGTTTTGGTGTTGTATTGTCATGGAGGATAAGTCTTGTTTATGTTCCACCGGTTGTTACTGTTTTCAGTGTTTCTAAAAGTCTAGATCAAAGTGGTACTGGGATTGTCAACAAGTGGCAGAATATTGCGCATAATATAACCGAGGATTTGTTCATTAATCTTCTTATAACTCCGGCGGTTCAAGGGCAAAACAGTACGATGCTGGTGACAGTCAACTCTTTGTTCCTGGGGACGGCAGACGAGCTAATAAACGTAATCAGTGATGAATTTCCTGAACTGGGATTACAGGTAGTTTTGGCCAAAACCTAACTGAATACTGAATTTAGTTTTTGTTTTTTAAAATAATTCCGTTTTGATAATAGGTTTGATTTGGTTATATCCAACCAAATACTGAAAATTCATATCTAAAAGACTTATTTTTTTTGTTAATTAGTAATTAATTGATTATTAGGTATTTACGTCAAAAATATTTTAGACTACACCATTTATTAACTTTCTAGAGTAAATTATATATTTTGTCCTTTAACTTTACCCGTTTTGCAACTTTTGTCCTTTATCTTTTTTTGTTACATTCTCTGTCCTTTAACTTTTTTTTTCTTTCATCTTTTGTCCTTTTTAACAGATTCCGTTAAAATCCACCGTTAAGTCAAGGGTATTTTTGTCTTTTTACTTTTTAGGGTAGAAAAAATTACATATTTTGTCCTTTAACTTTACCCGTTTTGCAACTTTTGTCCTTTATCTTTTTTTTGAAAAAGCATGTAAAGATCGATTCTATGGATGAGACGGAAGTTTTGTCATATATTGTGTTGAATGATTACATAAACCGAAGGAGTATACAAACGATTAAGCTCCGGGGGAGGTCGGACAGAACCTCCCCTCTCAACACATTGATCTGAGAAGACACTGGACAAAAACTTACAATGAAATACAAAGACTTCACTATTTATACTATTTCATTCTGGGCCGAACCTGGGACCTCCGAACCTGGAGTTCGGCCAAGGTTCGGAGCCTCCGAACCTTGAGTTCGGCCGAGGTTCGGACCCCAGACTTTGTCCACTCTCAAATCAGTCTGTTCGTCAATTCGAACAGTAACGGCCACACAAGGTTCATACACTAACAAATTCCCCCTTGGACGTTACTGTCGAATCCAGACATTGATCTTCTAGCAATCTTCAGTCAGCTTGCTGCAGACGCCTCTATCTTTAGCAAACACCCCTTGACCGAATCATCAGGTATGCAGGAAACAGCTTGCAATCTTGTACAATCACAACAATCAATAAAATTCCCTCTTTCTTCAAGCACACCCACGGTGAGAACTTATCAGTCACATAGAGGGATACTTCATACCACCGGATATGACATCAAGATGTAGGATCACTTCATTTAATCGTCATGAATAAAAAACAAAATCCACAAACATCACTGCAATTGACAGAACTCTTCAATCTTCATCAAATTGTAATACATTCTGATCTTTATGAAAACAAACACAATCAGCATCTTCAATCATGGAAATTCCCCCTCAGCATAAAATCCATCCCAATATATAACTCTGGTAAACGTATATTTCGTTGTAGACGAGAACCTCATCAAGTCTTCACAACTCAAGAAAGTATCGGGCATATAACAAAGAGTTCCAAACCATAACCGAAAACTTTGACGTATCGGTTCACACGAACATCAGAATATACCACCTTTCCATGAAGATCAAAAATTACCATCATCCCTGAACAGATTGCTTTTGAATATTCACTTTTTCAATAATGAAACTTTGAAAGTTTTTAGGGTTCCCATTTCCCCCTAAACAAGTGACATATTCAAATCTTCAATATTCTTCAGTTTGTGTAGACAAATAAACTCTGATAAACGCCATCACAAAGACTTAATTTCTCAGAATTCAAACAATCGCCTCAAAGTAATCATATCCATGTCTCCGAATCTCTGTCCATCATCAGAAACACCCGTTCATGAATCTCTGTCCATCATCAAGAACAATGACTACCCACAAACTCATTTCTTGAAATTCGATCACTAACGCGTAAAAAGTATCGGAATCTGGATTTTCTTCAAACATAACACCCCACAGCTACCGAATCAAGGGTAAACTCGACAACTGGTCCGCTTCTGTAAAATTCCCACCTAACGGGGGTTCGGGGGCAGCGCCCCTGAGAAGCGGGGTCCAAGGGGCGGCAGCCCCTGGCGGGGTCCAAGGGGCAGAGCCCCTGGCTGGGATCGAGCTCGTCCGAACCTTGTCCGATCTACCTCCGAACCCATCTCCGAACCTCTCCGAGACCTATGTCCGAACCTGACCTTCGGAGCCATCTCCGAACCTGACCTTCGGACCCTCCGAACCTGGCCTTCGGACCTCCGAACCTGGAGTTCGGAGCGGTTATTCCGAGCGTACTCCGAACCTGGAGTTCGGAGCGGTTACACCGAACGTGGAGTTCGGCCGAACGCGAAAAAACCAAAAAATTTCGGAAAAACTCACTAGATTCAGAATTTGATCGAATTTGAACATCCAGATGCTTCTGTTAGGTAAAAACATGACTCAGAAAGACTCGATTGATCAAAAATCAATCAGAAACACTTTCAATCACCCCTAACCGAAGGTTTAACGTCTCGAAATGAAGAAAAACGATAGATTTCCACCATAGAAAGAGCCAACAGCTCTGATACCACTTGAAAAAGCATGTAAAGATCGATTCTATGGATGAGACGGAAGTTTTGTCATATATTGTGTTGAATGATTACATAAACCGAAGGAGTATACAAACGATTAAGCTCCGGGGGAGGTCGGACAGAACCTCCCCTCTCAACACATTGATCTGAGAAGACACTGGACAAAAACTTACAATGAAATACAAAGACTTCACTATTTATACTATTTCATTCTGGGCCGAACCTGGGACCTCCGAACCTGGAGTTCGGCCAAGGTTCGGAGCCTCCGAACCTTGAGTTCGGCCGAGGCTCGGACCCCAGACTTTGTCCACTCTCAAATCAGTCTGTTCGTCAATTCGAACAGTAACGGCCACACAAGGTTCATACACTAACATTTTTGTTACATTCTCTGTCCTTTAACTTTTTTTTTCTTTCATCTTTTGTCCTTTTTAACAGATTCCGTTAAAATCCACCGTTAAGTCAAGGGTATTTTTGTCTTTTTACTTTTTAGGGTAGAAAAAATTACATATTTTGTCCTTTAACTTTGCCTGTTTTGCAATTTTTATCCTTTATCTTTTTTTTGTTACATTCTCTATCCTTTAACTTTTTTATTCTTTCACATTTTGTCCTTTTTAACAGATTCCGTTAAAATCCACCGTTAAGTCAAGAGTATTTTTTTTTCTTTTTACTTTTTAGGGGTATTTATTGTACTTAAATAAAGAGGGAGGGTGTGTTATGTAAATCTGTATTTTTTCCCTTTATTTTAACTCGTTAAACACGTAAAATAAGCATAGTTTTTAATATTAACTATTGATTACGCATTTACCTAAATCTTGGGATGTTACAACTAAATTCGTAGATGTTAAAGACTTGCTAAAAGTGTTGATAATTCAGAAGTAAAAAGTATAATAAAGCCTAGATGAGAAAAGTGGTTTCGTAGAGGTCAAATAACTTTAAACAACTTTATTTAAGTACAATAAATACCCCTAAAAAGTAATAAGAAAAAAAATACTCTTGACTTAACGGTGGATTTTAACGGAATCTGTTAAAAAGGACAAAATGTGAAAGAATAAAAAAGTTAAAGGATAGAGAATGTAACAAAAAAAGATAAAGGATAAAAATTGCAAAACAGGCAAAGTTAAAGGACAAAATATGTAATTTTTTCTACCCTAAAAAGTAAAAAGACAAAAATACCCTTGACTTAACGGTGGATTTTAACGGAATCTGTTAAAAAGGACAAAAGATGAAAGAAAAAAAAAGTTAAAGGACAGAGAGTGTAACAAAAAAAGATAAAGGACAAAAGTTGCAAAACGGGTAAAGTTAAAGGACAAAATATGTAATTTACTCAACTTTCTATGAATTTTCTGACACAAGTTTCAAAAGTGTTCAGTGAGGTCACACAAGTTTCAAAAGTGTTTATTTTAGTCGCTCGACATTCATCTTTCATTAAAAGAAAGGTTATCCATTTTTATAGATAACCGTGGTGATAGTGATTTTTATTTATTTCTTTTATTTAAGGCTAACGTCGAGTGATAACATGGATTTTAACATTTTTTAAAATTTTTTAATCTAAATAAAGTGTTTTTTAATTTAATGAATATAATTTCATATATTAAAAATCCGACACCAACATCTTGTGCTCCATTTTTTTCTTGACACATGAAAAAAAAAACATGGCTCGATTTGAATATTAAGTTATTTAATTGGGACAAAAACGATATGAGTGACCTAATTAGAACACTTTTGAAACTTGGTTACCATGCCGTGAAATTTTCACCGCTCAAAAATATAAAACTTATGTATTTGCTTTTTATACTTTTTTTAACGGTCAAACGAATAAAGTTCGACTACCCGGGTATTCCAATGGCTAAAAGCATTTTATACACCCGTGAACGCAGACAGTGCTGGATAGTCCAAGCACACCAATTAAGCTCATTTAAAAAAAAACCCACCTATACAAGCGATCGAGTGGTAAAAATGGGGCTTCAGAGATCGAACTGACAACCTTAGGTACCTAGTGTCCCATCGTCACCAGATGACCACCGGCTAAGCCCACATGCTCATTTGCTTTTTATTGTTAGGTTCTCGTTTTTTGTTTTTATGGGTTTGATTTTGTTCTTCGGGCTGATTACATGCTCATTTGCTTTTTATTGTTAGGTTCTCGTTTTTTGTTTTTATGGGTTTGATTTTGTTCTTCGGGCTGATTACATACACACAGGGACAGGGACAGGGGCAGACCTACTTATTAGAGATCATGGTTAAGTGACCAAGTGACCCATTGAATTTTAAAACGTTAGTAATATGTATAATATTGAACTATTTGGTTACTCATACCTTTCATTTTGAATAAGGAACCGTATAAACACCGCGACATTAGTAGGTTTTTCCTCGGCGGACCTACTCATTTTGTGAGACCTGGAACATGTAGTATTAGAAATTTTGTTTTTAAGAATATATAAAACCAAACTGTCGGTCTTAGATTCGGTTTGGTTATGTCAAATTATTTTGGGTACTAGTCAATTATTCGGTCTTAGATTCGGTTTGGTTATGTCAAATTATTTTGGTTACTAGTCAATTATTCGGTTTGGTTATGTCAATTATTTTGGTTACAAGTCCATTCATGGGCGAAGTATTGAAGGGACCGGGAGGGACAATCACCCATACGGTTTTTTCGGCCAGAAGCACTAATATTCGTGATTTAATGTAAAAAAATATTATATGTATTGAGTATCGCCCCTCGGATGTATTGAGTATCGCCCCCGGTAGAATTTTTTAGCCCCGCTCCCTCGGGGGTGTCCTCTTTCAAGCTTCGCCACTGAGTCCATTATTCCGTTTTGTTATTTCGGTTACAAATCAATTATTTGGGTTTCATACGCACCTTTTTATTACAGGAAAATGATTGCATGGAGATGAGTTGGATTGAATCAGTAGTTTATCACTCACTTTATTTGCGAGGACAAAGCATTGAAGCTCTCATAGAAAGACAACCCTGGCCTAAAGATTACTACAAGTTCAAATCAGACTATATTAAAAAACCCATACCAGAAGAAGCACTTGCAAACATCTGGAAATGGTGTTTGCAAGAAAATTTGATTCTGGCAATGGAGCCACACGGTGGGAAGATGAGCGCGATCAATGAAACCGCAACCCCCTACCCACACAGAGAAGGTAATTTGTACATCATACAGTACATCATGAGATGGGGAACTGATGAGGGGTTAAATGCAACTGAAACGCATGTTGCTTCGATAAGAAGGGTATACGAGAAGATGACACCTTATGTGTCCAAGAAGCCTAGGGAAGCTTATGTGAACTTTAGGGATTTGGATTTGGGTACAAATGGTAATGCAAGTGGTACAAGTTATGTGCAGGCATTGAGATGGGGAAGAAGGTATTTTAAAGGTAATTTTGAGAAGTTGGCTTTGGTGAAAGGTATGGTTGATCCGACTAATTTCTTCCGGAATGAGCAGAGCATACCGCCTCTGGTTTTGTCTCATTCGCATTAGTTGATGTGATCAAAATTAGATGGGTGGATTACACAAATTTAAGTGTTTTTAATATGAATTGAACTTTTGTGGTTGTATACGTTTAGAAATATTTCCGTATACTACAATGGATAAATTACGGTGGGTCTCACTTTGATTTCCCATAAATTATTTCATATAATAAATACATTTTGCAGCAAGAAAATAACCAATAGGCTTTCTAGCCCACTGAACGAACTAGTGCTTAGGCTTTTCAGTCCCTTATTTTTTTAAGGCGATTTTAAATTATTGACGGGAACATTACACCACCTATCCGATTATATTTTGATATTCGTTAGTTCAAGGTTATTGATAAGGACATTACATCACTCACTCAATCATATTCTGGCATTCGTTAGTTCAAGGAGGAAATCATATTCTAGCATTCCCATAAATTATTTCATACTGAATACATCTTGAAGCAAGAAAATAACAAATAGGAGTTCTAGCCAGGGGTGTAGCTTTAGTGTTGGCCGTAGCGACCCCGGTCGCTACGGAATTTTTTTCCTAGAAGTGTCGATAGCACGTGTATTTTGGCAAAAAGAAATTATATGTATTGAGTCGGTCACCACAGATTTTTTTTTATGCATTAGATTGGTCACCACAAAACTTTCGATCACCCTATCAAAAAAACTCAAGCTTCGCCACTGGTTCTAGCCGAGTGATACAAGTTGTGTTTAGGTTGTGATAGGTACTAAGTTTGAAACCTTCTCGTCGCAATTAACCCTCTCATAGCATTTTTTTAATTTTAAGAGGCACTCAATTGTACTTACATTTCAAAGTTTATGGGCCAATTTCTATAACCGGCATAACCTATGGACTAGGGATGACAATCCTGACATGACACAAGAAAATATAAGTTTTGTGTCGGCTAATATGACATGTTTTCTTGTTCAGAGGCTCAATTGTATTTACATTTCAAAGTTGGTGGCCTAATTCTTATAACCGGCATAACCTATGAAGTAGGGGTGGCAATTCCTAACACGACACGAAAAAAATCAGTTTTTGGGTTGGCTTATAGTATATGACATGTTTTCTAAAACAGGTCAACCCGAATCCGACTTGTTTAAAATTTAGGTCAATCCGAACGAGACTCGTTAAATAAGTGGGCCGAACTGTCAACCCGTTTAAGGGTTATTAAAATGTAACTATTTATATTATGGAGATAAAAAATGTTAATATTTAAACTTATTTATTTTGATATTTAATTTAACTCGATATATAAATTGCTAAAAGTCTTTCTTTTTGGGAAAGATCAACTAAGCATTATTTACACCGTTGAGCCAATTTCTAGAGAAAACCACATCCACGAACGGCCGGGTGGAAAACATGTTTAGCTCGGGCATCGTATTCATGACCTCAAAGTTCCAAGTCTTACCCACATTACCACTACCACTCGGCCAAAGGACATGTACCCCTTTCATCAACTTTTACTTTCAACAATTAATTTTATAATTTATAAGTATACATTCTGTAATAATTTCCATTTGTTTCTTCTTATATCGAGTAAAATTTATAACTAAATTTATCAAATGTTAATTAGGAATGATAGAAAGAAACAAAAACATGACACAAATTATATAAAAAAAAGTTTTCATGTAAGTATATTAATTAATTTTTTATATCATTATATATAAAATGGGTTGATTTGAAACACGACACGAAGTTAAGTGTGCCGACACGACACAAATAGTTATATGGGTTGGGTTAGGGTTAAAGAATTGAATCCGTCAACACAAAACCTATCAAACCGCTAACCCGACACGATTAACACCCCTACTAAGATTTAAATTTTGTCAATGCTTCTTTCAGACCTTTTTGCTCTTTTTTACTATAATATAACATTAATTCGTTATATTTCAATTCATTTTTAATTTATAAATAATATGTTAAATCAATTTATTTCAAATAACTATTATATAACAAACCTAATTTATTATCCGACAATAAATCCTCAATAATGATTTCATAAATGATTATACCATCGTGCTTCAAATGTTCGTGTTTAGGATAATCTAGCTAATTACATATCCTCGGGTTGATCATTGATTATGGTGTAACCCTTTGGATTCTGTTTCGGTAGCAAAATTATCAGATAACATTACTCAAGCATATGTATCCAACAGAGTATATCCCATCTACCAATGAGAATGCAACATGAAAGAAGTATGACCCTTTCTAGAAGATCCATGTGCCACGCGTCTGTCGTCACACCTCATGCGATAAAACACTATTCACTAAATCAATAAATAGAAACACACATGAGATACTTTCTTTCTCTAGCAAATTCACTGCAACACTTTAGACAAATCCACATCAATTGTGGACATGAAAGATCATTGGTTCATAAGGAATGTTTCGCCTTAAATACCATCAATGCGTTTTGGACGCATTGGTTGTGGATTAGTTAAGAACTTTATAGTTAAGCGTACTCGAGTGGCATCAATCCAGTGATCCCTGACCTCCTAGGGAAGTTTCACTCGGGCAACCAAATGCAAAACTGTGAGCTCCTAGTAGGCAAAAAGGGTCATATTGATGGTATCAGGGATCGGATGTTACAAATGATATCAGAGTTACTCCTGTGTTGTTCGGGATGGTGGACAAATTGTTGGGATTTTGTGTACGATTTTAAAATTTTAGAGTCGTGACTTGTAACACAAGTCACGAGACGGAAACGTGTACACAAGGTCAATTCGCAATTGATCCCACCAGTGATCCAAACAACCCGAATAAACAGAATAACAACTAGTCATGATTAAACTAAACGAGACACGATGGTTCAACGAACAGCCTTGCTAGATGATTGCTTCACGATTAGGGTTTTGGTCTCATAACTGTTATGACAAAACCAAATAATAAACGTAGAAAGATAATCTATATATCTTTCTGGAAGACCGGCGAGAATACACGATGACTCGTGGTTGCGCGATCCTGGCAGCGACGACGACGGTCTAGAGGGAGAGGGGAGGCCGAATTAAATTTGGTCTCTCTCTCTCTCTCTCTCTCTCTCTCTCTCTCTCTCTCATCTCGTGGTTTCTGGTACATATCTTGAATAATGAGGTTTGATCCCCATTTATAGACTAAGCTAATATGATAATTATATCAGCTAAATCAATTTGAAGTAAACCATAATAACTTAAATAACTAATTTATTAAGTTATTCAAAATTCAAAATAATATATATCTTAGAGTAAATTACGGCTTTCGTCCCTGTGGTTTGCACGTTTTATGCCTATGGTCCCTAGGCTTCAACTTTTACGTCTACAGTCCCCAAGGTTTAGGGGTCGTTACATCTGTCGTCCCTGGGGCTAACGGGCGTTAAAAAATTATGTTAAGTGTGTGTGAAAAGACCATTATACCCTCCTTTAAAAAACCAATATAAATATAAATTAAAAACAAATTTAAAAAAAAAGCATAAATGGTCATCAACATCGTTAACATGTTCGTCCACCACCACCACCATTATTCAACCACCGCCACTATCACCATCACATGACCGTCATTTCCGTTCCGGCGAATCATTGTTCACCACCACCATTATTCAACCGCCGCCACCACCATGTTCGTCCACCACCACCATTTTCATCTACCGCCACCACCATATCCATTCATCGCCACCATTTCTCATCCACCGCCACCACAATATCCGTTCACCGCCACCATTTCTCATCCACCACCACCACCATATCCATTCACCGTCACCACCATATCCGTTCACCGTCACCACCGTATCCGTTCACCGCCACCATTTCTCATCCACCGCCGGAGAAGTTGTGGGTAGAAAGATACTTCAAATCCTTAATTCTATTTTTAAATTCACGTTTTTGTTCGATTAGTTTCGAATGCAACATTTCCACAATTCCACTTCTTGCCTCAACCTCTCATTCTAAGCTTCCAAAAACTCAATCATCTTCTCCGGTCGATTAATCACCGAATTCTTCTTTGAGATCTCGTTTTCGAGAATCGGAAGTATCGCGACAGACTCCTTCACCAATTTCTGCTCCAATAGCTCCGTCTGTCATGCTCTCGTAACTGCTTGACCAAATATAAGAGCTCCGTCACGTTCGGCGGAGGGGGCTGCACCTGAGCTGATTTCGGGGGAAATATACATCGAACGACCATGAGAACGTCGCCCCCTTTTGTGGAATCTTCCCAGTACCGGCACTGGAAGCATTTGACGGAGAAGAAGATGGAGTTCACGAAACGAGCGGTGGTGCTGCTGTGGATAAGGTTTATGTGAGTTCGTCGAAGATTTCTATAAACCCATCGCTAATTTGACTTTTCCAAATCCTTTGCGAAGGAGACGAAACAACCGATTGCATAGACGGAGAAGATCGCTACCATTTCTCATCCATCGCCAGAGAAGATCGTCGGAAAACATAGACGGAGAAGTTGGGGGTGGTGTCTGGACTGGACCGAAATGGTGGGGGTGGTGAACAGAAATGAGGGTGAAGTTCTAGGTAGAAATATGAGGGTAAAAATATAATTTTATATTTTCTTTTATTTTTTTATATATAAGGGTATAATCGTCATTTTAAGAAATTTAACAGAATTTTTTTAACAGTAGTTAGCGCCCAGGACCAAAGCCGTAACGAGCCGTAAAAGATTAGGGACCAAAGCCGTAATAAACAAAGTTTGAGGACCATATGCGTAAAACGTGCAAACCACAGGGACGAAAGCCGTAATTTACTCTATATCTTATATATAAGATTTCAAAAATCTTATATATATATATATATATATATATATATATATATATATATATATTCAAAAACTATATATGTATATATATATATATATCAACCAACTTAATTATCACGTAATTAACTTTATCCATAATAAATTAATTATCACATAATTAATCTTATCCACATTTTATAAATAAAATGTCCACCATATTTTATTTCGTTTAATATTATTAATTGTGAAATGTCAATTAAATTAACATTATTGTTCGTTGACCAAAGGGTAACCCTTTTGTATCGGACCTTGATAGTTACGTTAATATTATTCGATGATTGGACATTATAATCCAACAAACTTCCATTTAGACAATTCGTCGATACTGCTAGCTGCATCATCCTCCTTCTAGCAAGGTATGACAGAATTATTGTCAACTAGTTCTTGTGTTCACCAACTACTTTGATCAAACCAAATACTATAGTCGATGGTAGCCTCATCATGTATCCCTCTGTTGTGAACACTCGTTAACCATGAGACATGGATTTCTTATATCAATCTCATATAGTGTTAACATTTTCTAGTTTCGTTCCCAATTTGAATTAGTCTTTATGAACTAATCATAGTTCGGGCATGATCATGCATTTTCACTATTCAAATTCAACGACGGCGCCAGAATGTTCAGCTCTTATGTAAATAAGAGAACAGATTTCCTTGGCTACAAACAGCTCCCATTTAGCTTCGGATCACTCCCAATTAAGGACCCTTATTGTTACCCTTTTAAGGATGCAACGTTAGATAAAATCAAATAATGATCTTTCAGCAAACGTTTGCTCTAGTATAACTGCAGGTCTAAGGATAACTTGATTGTACCATTATCAAAATATCTTATGACTTAGATCCATGAAGATTATTTTGAAGCGAGTTACGTCCAATATTTATACAACTAATAAAATATCTTTGAATATGATTCTCAATGCCTCTAGAGCATTCAGAATACACTAGTATTCATGGATTCTTAATGTACTAATAATCGAAGACAAATAGTTTATATATTACTCCTTAACTATTAAGATAAACCGAGAATATTTGTCTTTACTTTCGAATGCACCAAATTTCTAAATACAAATCAAATCCACTGACTCTCAAATCTAAGACCTATTTTCTCAGCATGCTCCTCATGTTTGACGTGAGGCATATGTTTAGTAAATAGGTCTGCTAGTTTTTTTATCAGTATGGATCTTGCTTATAATGACATCTCCTCATTCCAGTATTTCTCGAATGTAATGGAACTTTCGCAGAATATGCTTCATGTTGTGATGTGATCTAGGTTCCTTTGCTTGAGCAATGGCACCAGTGTTGTCACAAAATATCTCGATCGGCCTTTGTATACTAGGCACAACACCGAGATCAGCAATGAACTTTTTCATCCAAGCAGCTTCCTTCGCAACTTCAGATGCTGCAATGTATTGCGATTTTGTAGTGGATTGTGCCACTACTGCTTGATTGGTACTCTTCCAAGTTCTGGCTCCACCGTTCAGAATAAAGACATATCCCGTTTGTGATCGAGAATCATATCGGTTAGTCTGAAAACTTGCGTCCGTGTAACATCTTACACTAAGTTCTTCCTCTGTTCCTTCATGTATCAGAATCATATCCTTAGTTCTTCTCAAGTACTTCAGCATATTCTTTACAACAATCCAATGACTCTCACCAGGATTCTGCTGATATCTACTTGTCATACATAGAGCGTATGACACGTCCGGTCTAGTACATAGCATGGCATACATAATGGAACCAATGGCAGATGTGTATGGAACTCTTTTCATATCTTATATCTGCTCATCCGTCTAAGGAGATTGTTCCTTGTTTAGAATGGTTCCGTGTGCCATGGGCAAAGATCCTCTCTTGGAATCTTGCATCAAGAAGCGTCGTAAGACCTTATCGATATATGTAGTTTAGCTTAGTCCAATTAGCTGTCTTAACCTATCTCTATATTTATAATTCCTATAAAATAGGTGGCTTCGCCAAGATCCTTCATTGAGAAACACTTTTGCAACCAACATTTTACTTCCTGTAGTATAGGTACGTTGTTTCTAATGATTAATATGCCATCTACATATAGGATCAGAAAGGTGATAGAGCTCCCACTTGCCTTCCTGTAAACACATGGTTCATCTTCATTTTTCATAAATCCAAACTCTTTTATCTTTTAATCAAAACGAAGATTCTGGCTTCGAGATGCTTGTTTCAATACATAAATGGATTGTTCAGCTTGCATACCTTTTCAGGGTTCTTTGGATCCTCAAAACCTTCAGGTTGTTTCATATAGACGTCTTCGTTCAGATGTCCATTAAGAAACGCGGTTTTGACATCCATTTGCCATATTTCGTAATCATAGTACGTAGCTATAGCAAGTAGAATACTGATTGATTTAAGCATAGCTACAGGCGAAAAAGTTTCCTCATAATCAATACCTTTCGCTACTAGCCTATCCTTTCGCTACTAGCCTAGACTTATAGGTTTGCACATTACCATCCATGTTTGTTTTTAATTTTAAAACCCATTTACTTCCTACTACACGACAATCGGGTGGAAGTTCAACCAGATCCCAGACTTGGTTATCATACATTGATTGCATCTCTGTGCGCATGGCTTCCAGCCGTTTCTCAGATTCAGTGTCTGAGTTCACGGGTTCCTCTTGATCAACTATCAGAATTTCGTGCATATCCAGATATCTTTCTGGTTCATGACGATCCTGCGTGCTTCTGCAAACGCCTTGTGTTACTACTTGTTGTGTCATTCTTTTAGATTCAGTCATCTCATGCTGATCTATTATACCGGTTTCTAGTTGGGTCTCAGGTTGATCTCGAACTTCTTCAAGGTCAATCTGATTATTTCCTTCTCCTCGTTGAAGGAACTCATCCTCTAAGAATGTTCCTCTACGTTTAATGAAAACTCGATTTTCAATAGGGTTTTAGAAATTAAGACCAACCTTTTGGGCATATCCGACAAAAACAACTTTATCGCCGCGAGGATCTAATTTGTTCGAAGATTTACTTGGAACATATTCATAGCATCCCCATACCTTTAGGTAAGATAATTTGGTTCGTTCCCCATGCCATATCTTATATGGTGTCTTATCAACCTTCTTTGTAGGAGCGAGGTTCACGAGTCGGGCAACAATTTCAAGAGCAAAACTCCAAAAGGAGTGTCGTAGGTTTGTACGACACATAATTAATCGAACCATATCTAACAAAGTTCAATTTTTTCTCACAGACATGTAACACCCCAACTGACAACGAAAATTTTCGGGGCGCAATGATTGTCTAGATGCACACAACACTAATGAAATATTGTGATATTCTTAATCAACCCATTTCATAGCATTAGTATATAACACGATAATCCAAACAAAGCATTAAAAAAATACAAATTCACTTTTTATTTAGGTCTCTCTAAGTCCACATGCATCCTAAAGTGTCATTGGCGTGATCAATCAATCATCAAAAAGCAAAGCCTGCAACATGTGCAAAATAAGGGTCGACTACGAATAGTTGGTGAGAAAACATAGGTGTAGTGTAATGCATAGATTTAAAGCATGCGATTCAAAATGTTAACTGTAAACAGATATGATAAACATTAAATGAATTAAAGCACTTAATAAGCGACGCACTCAAGCCCTCGACATTTAGGCTTTCAAACACAAGGCACCCAAGCCAAGGCAGACCAAGTGGGTTGCCACACCAATAGATCTATTATTGTAACCCCGGCTCAGTGAGTTAGTGAGATACATCTAATCATTCCAACGTTCAAATCGTTCAATCGTTCAGTCGTTCACTTCGTTCAATCATTCAGAGCAATAATCCACACAAGTTTAATCATACAAGTATACACATAACATTCATAGCGATTGCATTTAGTTTTAGAATAAAACATAAAGATTTTACATTCTGATAGCGTACATGTTGCACCCCAAAATAGTAAAAGAAAAGGGGTTATGACTACTCACCTGATATGGAGACACAATTGAAAGACTAACACCACGAAACGATTAGACCCGAAGACGACCTTGACAACTAGATGAGATAGAAAAAATGAATGAATAAATAGATAAATAAATTGATTTCAGACTTGACCACTCGTTGGTGATTTAATGAGATGATACGTACAATATAATAAATGAGTCAATTGGAAAGATAAGGATAAAACAATGGAACTCTAAATAAACCGATACAGTCATGATAGTCAAACAAGGTCAAACCGACTATCATTCACATAATTCTTAATGATTTGGCAAGGTGGCCTCTAGATCTAATACGCAATCCTAGATCTAGTCACAATATACATGAGGTTTATAGATCTAATCAAATATAGCATGGATCTAATCAATTATAGCAAGAACGTTCAAACTTGATGATGAAGTGTGACATCCGCGATTTCCAAGGTTAACCTCCGTTAGCAACTTCCGTTAACTCAGTTAGTTCTGTCGTTTAAAGTTTTGGTTGAGTCAGTTAACTTTCAGTTAGTAACATATGCATTTAAGACCGAGTACGTCCACGACCTTTGGTTGATCACCAAACCCGAGAAACTGTTCATGTTAGTGATTTATTTGTAGATAAATGTTAACCGCATGAACTATATGTGTTACGTGTTAGTTTATGTGAAAATTATATAATTGTGGAAACTTTACGTGTTATGTACATTTCCTATGTGATTTAGTGTCACTATTATTTCAGTTTACTCTCGAGCTCGGGTTTCTTTTATTACGTGATGACCCTTTAACCCGATGCCCAAACCCACTAAACTTGTATTTAGATTCTTGTAAAAGAAAATCCTTTTTTTAGTCTTTTGTAATATTTATAAAAACATTTTTGTAAAATGCATTTAAAAAAAAAGAAGAATGAAAAGGAAAAAGAGGAAATGAACAACCTAACCCTAAACCCCCTTCTTCCCTCTCATTCACGTGGCCTACCTCCTTTCTTCCCCTCTCCTTTCTCTCACGGTGGCAGCCCAAATCAGCCACCATTCTCGCGATTCCGGCGACCCACCACCACTCCTCAGCCGCCCCTCCTCCTGCTACGACAGCCACAGCTCGGTAACAGCTTGGTGGCTACTTAGAGCTCGCGATTTCAGCTCCTCTCACCTCAAGAAACCGTAAGTTTCAAAGCCCTTGACTCCAAGTTGTGAATTTCATGTGTTGCAGTTGTGTTTTCCATTTGAATGATGCTTGTGAATGTGTGTTGTTGGTAAAACTCGAAATATTGATTGTAAGGGGCTGCCAAGATGTGTATGAGGGCTGATTCTAATTGATTCATATGATAAACATGATACATGAGGTGTATGATACTTGTGTTAGGGCTGAAATTGTGTTTGGTAATGTTTCCTTGTTGTTAGCTGCTGATTTCAAGTGAGAAACGATGCACGATCTGTGATTTTGAGTTATGATATGGTGGAACAGGTATGGGTGTTGATATGGGTCAATTTGGGTGCATTGGATGATTTGAAATGTTGCAAACTTGGGTTTAAACACAATGAACTTTTTGACAGATTCTGTCATGGTTTTTCAGCCGCCTTTAAACGATCATAACTTTCATTTCACTCATCAAACAAAGTTGTTTTCAGTTGGAGAAGTTAGGTCTATGTCTTAGCTTCGTTTTGACTATAAATACACCTTGAAATTCATCCGTTTGGTTACCCATTTGACTGATACAAAACAGCTCTGCAGATCTGTCCAA
>JBCNJP010000025.1:55565584-55629958 GCA_039602395.1 Deinandra increscens subsp. villosa
TGATTCGTTTAGTATTTGTAACTAATGGTTGTGGTCCTGGTTTGCTCGCACCCCTTAACGGTATAAACTCCGTTAGTGGTTAATTGGGGGTGTGACATCTGCAATCGGCATGGCTTATGTGCTTCAATAATTGAAATTGAAATGTAGTTCAGCATGTTATGACCAATATGATCCCAAGTTGTGATCTTTCTCACAAAAGACAAAAATAGTGTCTAATTCGGTATTGTTTTACTTTTCTTATCAGAAAATACCAAAAAGATTTTAGGTGTATTTTGATATAAAATTTCTAAAAGCCAAAAAGATTTTGTTTCTTATTTGTTTTCGATTGATCAACACGAAATACAAAATCAATTTTCAAAATCAATCTATCTTGGAGTCTCGAAGAGACATTTTGCACCAAGATTATTTATGTTGGCAGGTTTCTAAGTGGGAAGAGAACATCACAACTTCAAGTCTTCTGAAGTTTGTTGATAAAGAGATTACACACGATGCAATATCAAATATTCAAGATTGAACTCATCGTCAAGATCGAGGAAGAGTTTGATTGAAGATACATGATACAAGTTTGAATAGAGAAGTTGATACTGCACATGCCGAGGGGGAGTTTGTTGATACATGGTCCTTGATCGTCATGTGAAGTATCGAATACAAGACGGATTCACACAAGAATGCTGAGGTCCGAACTCAGGCCGAACCTGGAGTTCGGACATGGCCGAACGTGTGGCCGAACCTGAGGTTCGGCCGATCGTATATCAGCCCTATAAATATGTGTTTCATGTATTGTATTCGGTAGCGATAACAGTTTAAGCTTCCGCGTCATATATTCTCTGTGTACACTGTGATCTCTGTGGTTAATACAAAGCTCATTTGTATTTAGTCTTTGTGTTTCATCTCGTATTTCATTGATTTCATTACGACTAAGTAGAAGATCCGTACGCTCACACACTTTCAATACCCATTAATAAAATATTTATACAATCCAGACACCTTATCTCCACTTCACGTTTTCCCCTCCCATTCCCATTTCTTAAAGAGTTTTTGAAATCTTAACCCAAAGTAGGGTGGGTAGACTTTCCTTTCCATAGTACAAATGTGACTAGAGCTAAATGGCAAAATGGAGACAAACAAAGCTACCTCACAACCTGCACACTGAAAAACCTATCTTCATGCATTTGGTCTTGCAACTCTTTGCACACTTTTTGCTAACACAAAAGTCACTAATAAGACTTACCTAAACAACCATGGATAATGACATCATAACAAGCAACTTACCTCTTGAAAAACCCTCAAAACAACACCAAAATCACAGCCTCCATCTCCCCCATCGTTCACCCTCTTCCACCCTCTTTTCACCTTCACACAAAGCCTTCAACCTGCACCATCTTTCTGCCCAGTTTCTCTCCAACGTTCACAGCCCTTTAACCACCTCTCTTTGAGCACAAAACGCACCTAAAAGACTCCCTCCAAGCTCACGTCAACCCTGCAAGAAGTCCTTCACGTTTTCACCCAAAACCCACCAATTTCGACCCCTTTGTTTTGCTCCACAGTTGCAGTTTCAAAGGCAGCTAACAACAGCCCATTACACCCTTGTTCTAACCATAAAACCCTCAAGAAAACTCACCCAAAGACCCCCCCCCCCACCCAGCTCGTGCACACCCAACAGCCCCTGTACCTCACGTTTTTCACACATAAAATCATGAAGAAACCCATTTTTCGACCCGTTCTCTGACCCAGTTCGCAGCAAAGACCTGGTTAGTATGGATTAACGTGCTTGCAGATCGCTGTATATAATTTACACCCCAAAAGATGCCAATGTGCACAACAAAAGAGACCCTCTAGCGTCCAAAACCCTTTAGCCCTGACTTTGTGACTAGGCTTATGTGTTTGATGAAAGGTTACCACCTGACTGATAAACGCCTCTGAGTTGAAATCATACAAGTCTTTGTATATTATTCCTATCTCTTTTATGATCTGTTCTTTCTCTTCTCAACCAAGTCTCGAGAAAAGATTCAAAACTCTGGATATGAGAATGTGAAAATATGTGGTAGGGAATGATCAAACTTGATAGACTGCACATATTAATTACCTAGGATTTGTGTGTGACTGTCGGATGTTCATAATTAATGCACCTAAAAGATAAATAAGTGACAAACAGCCGGGAAAAATGAGGAACATGGGTTTAAGAAGGACCAATATACTGGCAATCGCCTGGACGTGTTCGAGTAACAGATGCTGAAAAGGGTTCCTCAGTCAGATTCATACGGTTTGATCCCAAATAAAACCTTCTCGTTTAGAAATTTGGTATGTTTGTTTTATTTTTATTTTTCTTTTGAGTCATCTTAAGTTTTTATTATTTATTTTTTTAATCATGGCCAGGTTGATTTGAGAAGTTTAAATAAGTTTTATGGGTTTTATGCAAGAAAGTTTGACCCTCCCTCAGAACCTCAGGGGGAGATAATAAAAAGAGTCCTCGGGTTCAGGGAAAGTTGTTTGGTTAAGTAATGCTAACCCGATAACCAGTCATCGTCTGGTTAGTGTCTGTTTCATGTTGTGTTTGACAGGTTAAGTGAGAAAGACAACTCATGGAGAAGAAGGTCAAGGACTCAGTTGATCAAAGCAAGAACTCTGCTACTGTTCGTGTTGAAGAACCAGCCGGAAAAGGACTTACCCTATGCTCAGGGGAAGTTTGTTGGTTGTTCAAGTAAAGCTTCCAAAGACTCAAAAGACACTGTTCACGAGTTGAGGGGAAGCTAAATGCCGTCAGTTCAAAGATCTACAATCAAGAATGCCAAGATAGAGGTTTTCAAAATTTAACCTCTGAAGTTAATGGCAAGTCAAGACAGTTACTGATGATTCAGCAAGGACTCAACAGTTTTCAAGAAGGAGCAAGTATTTGAGAATCCTCCTCTCATTACATGTTCGTCATTTGAAGTCCAAGCTAATGCTGATTGAGAGAACACTCCCTAAAGTCATTTGTTGTTGCCCAATGAAGATTGTTAAAGAAAGGAATCTTCACCAACTCATGCTCAAGCCAAGGTGAAGATTGCAAGTTCTGAAGATTGAAAGTAGAAGACATTTAATATCACAAGCCAAGGGGAAGATTGTAAGGGAATAATTTGTGGCTTGTGTATTAAATCATCACTTGGCGGACTATTCTGAAGGCCTATGTGTTAGAATAGGTGAAAATAAGTTGGGTTATGGGTATATTGGGTCATTGGGCCAATTTAGATGCGTTTGGGCTCATTTAAACATTGTTTAGTGGGAGTTTTATGGGCCTTAGGGTTCAAATACGGGAATTAGGAGTTATTTTAGGTAAGGAGGTTAACTTGTTTTCCAAGTTCACCATCTCCTATAAATAGGACTCCTAGTAATCAAGTTAGGGTGGTTGTTGGTTGCTCCTAAGGTGTTTTGCGATTATTGCTCCTATAAATAGTTTGATGTGAAGTATGGTTGTGCATGAAACAAAACCCATTTCTGAAAATTTTCAAAAGATAAACTTTGAAGGTTAGCTTGGCCAGTTTTAGTACATATTTAGTATTGTGTCAGTGTGTGCTTAAAAAAAAAGGAAAAAGGTGTGTGTTGTTATTAAAAATCAAAAAGCAAGGGGAAGAATAGAAAAGATGAACTAGTAGACCCCTAAAAAAATTGTGCTTTTTAATTTTTAATCTTTTGTTTGTGCGTTTGAGAAGGTGGGAAGTGAAATATTTCCGTTCTCAGAATGACTGACACGCGTAAGGCAAAAGTGAAAGACATGATCCAAGGTGATGTGCTCGGTAGGCTCAATTCCAAAAACAAAGGTATGGGTCACAACACTTAAAGATAAAGTATGTCATTTGACGGGAAACACACACTTAGGTTAAGTGCTTGTTCTATTTGACTGCGAAATTGTTCCCGATACACACGCCGGACTCCAAAGTGTTCAATCGAAAATCTCAAAAAGTCGGCGTCCCCTCTGTTTTGTGTGAGCAAAGATCTGGGGATGTCAAAGCCGTCAGTCAAGTCTTGCCTCTGTTTTGCGTGAGCAAAGACCTGGTTAGTCTGGATTAACGTGCTTGCAGATCGCTGTATATAATTTACACCCCAAAAGATGCCAATGTGCACAACAAAAGAGACCCTCTAGCGTCCAAAACCCTTTAGCCCTGACTTTGTGACTAGGCTTATGTGTTTGATGAAAGGTTACCACCTGACTGATAAACGCCTCTGAGTTGAAATCATACAAGTCTTTGTATATTATTCCTATCTCTTTTATGATCTGTTCTTTCTCTTCTCAACCAAGTCTCGAGAAAAGATTCAAAACTCTGGATATGAGAATGTGAAAATATGTGGTAGGGAATGATCAAACTTGATAGACTGCACATATTAATTACCTAGGATTTGTGTGTGACTGTCGGATGTTCATAATTAATGCACCTAAAAGATAAATAAGTGACAAACAGCCGGGAAAAATGAGGAACATGGGTTTAAGAAGGACCAATATACTGGCAATCGCCTGGACGTGTTCGAGTAACAGATGCTGAAAAGGGTTCCTCAGTCAGATTCATACGGTTTGATCCCAAATAAAACCTTCTCGTTTAGAAATTTGGTATGTTTGTTTTATTTTTATTTTTCTTTTGAGTCATCTTAAGTTTTTATTATTTATTTTTTTAATCATGGCCAGGTTGATTTGAGAAGTTTAAATAAGTTTTATGGGTTTTATGCAAGAAAGTTTGACCCTCCCTCAGAACCTCAGGGGGAGATAATAAAAAGAGTCCTCGGGTTCAGGGAAAGTTGTTTGGTTAAGTAATGCTAACCCGATAACCAGTCATCGTATGGTTAGTGTCTGTTTCATGTTGTGTTTGACAGGTTAAGTGAGAAAGACAACTCATGGAGAAGAAGGTCAAGGACTCAGTTGATCAAAGCAAGAACTCTGCTACTGTTCGTGTTAAAGAACCAGCCGGAAAAGGACTTACCCTATGCTCAGGGGAAGTTTGTTGGTTGTTCAAGTAAAGCTTCCAAAGACTCAAAAGACAATGTTCACGAGTTGAGGGGAAGCTAAATGCCGTCAGTTCAAAGATCTACAATCAAGAATGCCAAGATAGAGGTTTTCAAAATTTAACCTCTGAAGTTAATGGCAAGTCAAGACAGTTACTGATGATTCAGCAAGGACTCAACAGTTTTCAAGAAGGAGCAAGTATTTGAGAATCCTCCTCTCATTACATGTTCGTCATTTGAAGTCCAAGCTAATGCTAATTGAGAGAACACTCCCTAAAGTCATTTGTTGTTGCCCAATGAAGATTGTTAAAGAAAGGAATCTTCACCAACTCATGCTCAAGCCAAGGTGAAGACTGCAAGTTCTGAAGATTGAAAGTAGAAGACATTTAATATCACAAGCCAAGGGGAAGATTGTAAGGGAATAATTTGTGGCTTGTGTATTAAATCATCACTTGGCGGACTATTCTGAAGGCCTATGTGTTAGAATAGGTGAAAATAAGTTGGGTTATGGGTATATTGGGTCATTGGGCCAATTTAGATGCGTTTGGGCTCATTTAAACATTGTTTAGTGGGAGTTTTATGGGCCTTAGGGTTCAAATACGGGAATTAGGAGTTATTTTAGGTAAGGAGGTTAACTTGTTTTCCAAGTTCACCATCTCCTATAAATAGGACTCCTAGTAATCAAGTTAGGGTGGTTGTTGGTTGCTCCTAAGGTGTTTTGCGATTATTGGTGATATCGAAATTCTCTTTGAGAATTTCGATCAAGTGTAAGCAATCAGTGATCAATAGTAAAGTGTTCTCTTCAATCGGTTTGTGTTCTTACTTGTTTTGTTATTGCTTTTACGTATTTTTCTTGATTTATCTTGAATCACTCTAGTGTTTGGATTCCGCACATTCACTAGAGGTTGTGATATCGTGTTTGGGTTATTTCGATCCTTACATTTATTTCATTACACGACGTAAGACAAGTCGGGTCATGTCAAAGTGTTAATAAACTGCGTACATAGGAAATATAGTTTATATTTTTGAGCGTCTGAAATATATTTGTATTTCGGCACACGTATACAAATCACCAACGTGTCGTCACCAAACGTTTTACAATCATATGCAACCTGGGTAGTGTTGGGTGAAAGGTTACATCACCTACTTACCTATATTCACATACTAAGACCATAGGTGTCTAAATACTGTTTTAGGGCACGCTAGGTCAGCATACACTTCATTGCTACATACAGCGCATCACTCACAGTTTCAGGTGAGTTTCACAGCCCCTTTCACTGTTTCCTTTGGGGGAGAATTACATTGTAACAATTGCAACTTCCCAAGTTAACTTCGTTAACTTTTCCGTTAGCTCCGTTAGTTCCGTTAATGAACCCGAGACCCGTTGTTTGAATGATTATATGTTTGTCCATGTTTATTTGCTAATTGATTCTAGTAACGTGTTTCGTGAACTTATTTCGTGACCTTATATGTTAGTTGTGAAAATTTGCATTTTTATGCGAAACCGGGCTTCATGCGTAAATTGGAAATTTTATGTTTAAATGTTAAATTTATGTATCCCGACTAAACATTTCATGTTAAATGAGTTAAAATCACTTAGAAAACATTTTTAAGGTTTTACCTTTCAAGTTTTAGTAAAAACCCACTTAAATGAGTTTTTATGCTTAATGTGTTAAAATAAAAACTTGAGGGACCATTTTTGTAAATTACCCTTAACAAAATCTGCCTCCTCCCTCCTCCTTTTCATTTTCACGATCCCAATCTCCCCCCCCCCCCCCCTCTCTTCTTGTTACGGTTCTACACCCACACACAAACTCACTTGCGATTTTAGAAGAATCAAGCAACAAGGAAGTGAAATTCAAGAGTCTCAAGCATCTACAAGTCTCAAGGAAGCTCCTTCTTCTCCTCTCCATCTCTAACCTGCGATTTCTTCCCCCAATTAGTAAGCCCTAACTTTTGAAATCCGAAAATTGAAGTTGCATGTGTGTTATTTTGTGTTTTTGTGCTAAATGTGTTGTGGGTATGCTCATGAAACTTGTTTTAGCTCAAGATATGTTGGTTCACGAATTGGGACAGATTTGGGGGGGGGGGGGGGTTGGACCTGGAAATTGAGGGTTAAAATGTGTTCTTGGTGTTCAAAATGATTGGTGGGTGTTTGGTTATGAGTTTTGGATGCAGGGTGCTTAAATGCTAGATACATGATGAGATTTTGATATGATTATGGCATGAACATGTTAGGACCAGAAATCACATGCTAGCATGATTATAAAATTGTTATTAGGTGTTTAATTGATCAAATGTTAGCATAGAAGTGAAATCCTAGTCTTTTGCAAACTTGAATTTTCTAACAGCTTTGACCAGAATTTTGGGTCAACTTTCAGCAGCCATAACTTACTCAATTTTGCTCGAAACTGATTGATTCTTATTCCCTAGTAAAGTAGGATGTCTTAGCTTTACAACGGCTACTCGCACACTTTCTAAAACCTCCGTTTGGTCATCCAAAACACTGCTGCAAGTTAGGTGCGCAGAGCTGTATTTTTCTGTGAAAAGTAGACTTTGCTTTTTGTTTGAGCATGATAACCTTGTTTTAATGAGGGTTTTGTTAAATTAAAATGAGGTTTATATATTAAAAGTAAGATCTGGAAGGTTTGGTACCTAAACTCTAAGTTTTGAATGAGTTATGCAAATTTTAAACCTACTTTGACTATTTTGCAAAAAGCTGAAATTGCCAACTTCCGACGCACATAACTTTCTCGTTACTTAACTTTTTAAGTTAATTCCTTTTGCAACATTCCCTAAATGTTGACTATTTCATGCCTGAAAAATTTTAGAACCTAACTCCAAGTATGGAGCGAATTAGGCATGCCACCAAATGGTGTGTCAAAGACAATAATGTTGATTTTTGCCAACTTCCAACACGCATAACTTTCTCATTTCTTAACCTTTTTACTTGATTCTTTTTGCAACAAGTCCTAATTGATATGTAGTATATTCCTGTAAAATATAAGGAGTTAACTCCAGGTAATGTGGATTTTAGCTATGTCACTAGTTAAATGCTTGAAGTTTGACTTTTTGGCAAAACTTTGACTTGAATTGAAATTTCTTGATTTTCTCCCAAATTGGGACTTGTATGTGCATTGTGTGGCTTGTATGATTGTATGAAACATGTTTAGGTGTTTATGTGCTATTTTCGTCCTAGCGACACCTACTAATTTGATTAGGCCATATTTTACCCGAATAGGTTACTTTTGACCAACCGGTGGAACCAAGTGCTAAGTACCAGTGCACCCTCAGGTGAGTTCACTCTCTATATTGTTATGTCCAGTTAGGGATGATAACGCGCAGGTGGTTGCATCCGGTAAGGATGGTAACCCAAACGGTAAGGTATTTCTTACTGAGTAAATTTCCGACATAAATATCATATGCTACACTGAATTGAACTTATTTATTAAAAATTCCTTACATTCGAGTCGTTAATATACAGTAGCGAGGTAATGTTGAGTTGTACTACTGGGGATTGACACCCCCGCTCAGCGGTGCCCGGGATGCACCCTCCCGACTGGCGGTCGGACTGAGATCAATGTTAGCCTACCCACCGTGATCCGTCAAGACACGGGAAGGCAAATTCATAGGTACCCCCTATCAAAACATTGTCAGCTTCGGTTATGAACAATTCAGGTGTACATAACTATAGGCTAGCTACCTACGATATGGAATTTACTGGTCTTATGATATTGATTGTGTTTTACCTGTCTTTATTCATAAACATTAGGTCTACTTGTGACGGGTAGACCGCTTTAGTGAACTCACCAGCCTTGGCTGACACTTGATTGTTGAATGCTTTTCAGGTTGCTTGGAGGATCATGGATGGCACGGGCGTTGGCAATACTTACCTTTTGTAAAACCCTTTTGGAAATTGTATTTCAGATACTTTAGTAATCACTTTTACTAAACAACAACCTTGTAAACTTTTAATGCTTCCGCTGATTTTGTGAAATGTAAACTCTGATTTATTAAATGTAATACTTGACTGGTTTACCCTTTAACTATGGCTTGTTGTAACTAAAGACTTGGATCCTGGTCTGGATCACACCCCACACGGTTGTACTCCGTTAGCGGAAATTGGGGGTGTGACAGATTGGTATCAGAGCCCTTGGTTACAGCGAACTAGAACATTTTAAAAGTAAAATTTCTGAACTGTAACTGTTTTTGAAAATTTGGTTACAACTCATTCCCAAAAGTGTTGCCCCGCGTGCTGAAGATGATCCTCACTTAGAATTCCTTGTTTATGTCGGTGTAGGAATTGGAATTTGGGTAGAAATTTTTCTTTCCCGAGACTTAGAAATTTTGGAGATTTTGAGTCAGAATTTTTTTTTCTTCTAAGTATAGTCTTAGCGTACTTGTCACATCCTTCTTAGCGGACTTCCTTTCCTCTTAGCGAACTTCATTGCACTGTTAGCGAACTTGATTGAGTTGTTCTTAGCGGACTTGATTTTCTCCTTAGCGAACTTGATATGCCTTAGCGAACTTGTTGGCTTCTTAGCGAACTTGAGAATGACCTTAGCGAACTTAATGAGGCCTTAGGGAACTTCATCTCTTCTTAGCGAACTTGTTATGTGCTTAGCGAACTTTAGTTGTTCTTAGCGAACTTGTTCCTAGCGAACTTGTTCTTAGCGGACTTGAATGGTTCTTAGCGGACTTGAACATGACTTAGCGGACTTAAATAGTTTCTAGCGAACTTCAAGGGGACACTTGGAAGAATTTACAAGAATTGGTTTAGAAATTGTTTGTACCACGTGTTAGAATGCACATTGCCCACTGCGTGATGTATATAGGACCATCAAGAACCCTATTGGGGTAAGACCCACCTAAGATGCAATCAGAGAGGATTTACTATCTTAGGCCTGTATTCACCATCTTTTTACTTGGTTACATCAACAAAACTTGAGTGATTAATCGTAAGTGCTTGTAGTTAGGCACTAGCTTCCCGAATAGGGCAAAATTCATTGTTTATGATCCTGATATCTTTACAGACTTGTTTAACCCTTAACAGCATTGTTTATTCTTAACAACCTTGGTAGGTTACTTTTAGGCCTAGATCATGGTAATCTAGACTCTAAGACAATGATCCAACATATTCTCAGCTCAACTGATCATACTTTCTTATAACATAAATAGGAGTCGTAGTAGATCCTGTTCGGGTAAGACACCCATTAACACACACCGAGAGTACCTTTATCATAGTGAGTTAGTAAAGAACACTGTTTAGCCTCGTATAGGGCAACATTGTATAGAATCAGATGATTTCTCATGGGATGCTTGTGACTGCGTCTGTTACCCTAAAATGTTGACACTCTTTTCCTTGGTCAATTTAGACCTCGCAT
Source organism: Deinandra increscens subsp. villosa (assembly GCA_039602395.1). Taxonomy (NCBI): domain Eukaryota; kingdom Viridiplantae; phylum Streptophyta; class Magnoliopsida; order Asterales; family Asteraceae; genus Deinandra; species Deinandra increscens. The sequence continues at coordinate 55,575,940 of JBCNJP010000025.1, forward strand.
TTTAAATCGCATAGTTGTTGTGTGATAATTCAACGTGAATGTGACTTTAGTAACATAAATGAAATCAGGCATGTCATGACTAAGAATAATATGATATTCTCTCAGTATATATATAAACATATGTGTGTATAACGGATTCGTGATCGAGTCAGACAATAACTACTCTATATCTTTAAGTTAAGTTGGGGGCATTGTAGCATGCCCTGCCTATACTCCTACTGAACCACATACTACCCCATCGAACCTGGTAGCTAAAGTAAGAGGAACCAGCGTGACCATACAAGGTAGTTTACCGTTACGGGTGCACACGTAAATGTAATTTACAGTGTATGGAAGCCCTGGGTAAATCCTACTCGGAAAACCATCAGTTATAAGGGATATGACCTTTCATTTGAAAATCTCATGACATCCATTTTCAAGCTTATGGGACTCAATCGTATGGTTGAGGACATCTAGCAAAGTTCATTTCGCCATCACACCCGTTCTCGTCTCTCTTAGCTATGGCTTCCAACCTATCAGCTCCTTTAAAAATGCTTGTGCGAATGATAACACCAATATGACATGCCATCACTCACATCATCCGACGATAAAGATCTCCCCTCCCTGCGAGCGAGCCGTGGTTAAACTCTTTACTGACTCTAATTTATCCGCGATGCTAACTCTACCCCTATGACGTTAACTACTACAACCCTCCTTCAAGCTCTCTCAATTATACAACAACTTCATAAACTCTAATCTGATGGAAACCCAGACCTCTTCGATGGACAATTACACCTCAACCATTGGAACCAACCTTTCGGCAGGAAAATCTTGTGGAATTCTCCCCTCTTGACTAGTGATCTCGTCACGATTTTAAACACTTTATACCTCACTACAAATACAGTTTCGCCCAACGGAGCGATGTAGGTTACTTCTCAAACCCGTACGATCTGCTTATTCTTCAAACACATGATTCGTCTGTGAACTTGACTACCAAGGAACCTTCTACTCTTATATTCTTGTGTGACTTGGAGGTCCTCAAGCCTTGAGCCATCACGGCTAGTTAACCTCATCAATGACATTCCCATGCACTTCTTTGTCAGAAGTTCCCGTACAACAAACAGTGACAACCAGCAATAGGTAGCTGTATGCTAGGAAAGTTCCACAACATCATACATTGATATCCATTGTCCTCATTCCTCCTTCTCTAGAAGAACTTTCTTTGGTAACCCCTGTTTCATAACCAATGGTGACTGAACCAAATGATTGACTCAAACTCTCGATAACACGCGTAAGGAAGTGGATTGACTCCAGATTTGACGAAGACACGTTTGAATTTATCGTATATGCGGCGAGCTACCCGAGGATCACTGAAAGCGACCCAAGTACCTGATATCTCTACATCTTATATGCAATGCAACTTCTCGATACGCAGTAGAACCCACGAAACCTTAGCTACAACTCGTATTTACACTCATTGAAAGTCAGGAAGTATTTTGGAGTCGTCAGCACTTGGTGTTTCGGAAACCCACTCTTACTACACGTTTGCACTTTTACTTACTCTTGAGGGCCGATATAAACTGGCGTTCTATTCTTCTGTACGATACCACCGTCGACACAATCGCATTCATATTAGTCGACCCAAAATCGTTTTCTCCGTATTCGCGTCAATTGTATCAGATGACTCTCTTCGAAATGTGTAGTTGCAGCTACCCTACACTAGATACCTCGCTCTTCATCCTGAATATGTAATCCCATACTTGACTTCATTTATGCTTCTACAAATAACCTTTCGGTCATTAGGACGTCACCCTTATTTTGGATCCTTACCGGAGGGTAATATGCGTAACGATATATCCCATGTTGGCGAACCTCAGTGAAAGACTACATTATTTCTTGAATCCACTTTAGAAACTCAAATTGTATTCGCGTTGCGTCCGCTAAACTCTTGAAAAATCCTCACCGCGGGTGAAGACCCCACCGACCGAAAACGTGGGAAAACCTTTTTGTTTCAAAATTCAAATTTTTCACATGATTGCATGGTTTCAAATCTTTCTCTCCCATTCAAAGCCAAAAGCACCGGGGAACGACATAAGAAACCTTATTCAAAGTCAAATAACCGGGAATGGCAAGGAAACTGGTACACCCGCAACGTGCTGGTAGTGTGGTGGGTTAGCTGCGGTACACCCTATACATAAGCACTATCGACATGTGGAAGGTGGGATCAGTGCTGAACCACAGATTTACCTTGACATCATAGACAAAAACCTTATTTAGAGAAACTTCATTTAATGGGACAGTGCCCACGATAAAGCTAAAATTTATATATATATATATATATTACTCTTCATTGAAATTTCGCATGTCCCTCATACAGTTTAATCGAATAAAAACTTATTGTTTTTCCAACCCTCTAGATTGAGAGGGAACATCCTGATATAATGTTCCTACTAAGGGTCAAATATAGATTACGACCCAGAAGAACAACAAAGTTTTAACAACTCAAGTTTTATATTATAAAAGGGCAAATCACATATTCTTTGGAGCAACCCCGTGACTTTTTCCAGGACCCTTATCAACGATTACTCGTCCCAGATCCATACTCGTCTTGGTTCACCGTGGAAATTGGTGAAATATTTCAATTGGTCCTCTAATTATTGCATTTCTGACATACCACGATTTGTTAACCTCGCGTACGCCTAAATTGTCACCGGCTTGGTGAAGCAGAGCACTTCTTTATCAGATTACCGCGCTTACTCGCTATGCTATCGGTACTGCGATACCTTGCAGTGTCATCTGCCTATACCTTTTCTGCGAGCTCACTTCTTACCTCTACCGTGTCATTTGACACAACACTTTCTGTTATCTTACTGGATACCATAGCTGAAGACTACTTGGACATATGGTCACTTCATAGAAGTGAAATCCTAGTCTTTTGCAAACTTGAATTTTCTAACAGCTTTGACCAGAATTTTGGGTCAACTTGCAGCAGCCATAACTTACTCAATTTTGCTCAAAACTGATTGATTCTTTTTCCCTAGTAAATTAGGATGTCTTATCTTTACAATGGCTACTCGCACACTTTCTAAAACCTCCGTTTGGTCATCCAAAACACTGCTGCAAGTTAGGTGCGCATAGCTGTATTTTTCTGTGAAAAGTAAACTTTGCTTTTTTTTTAGCATGATAACCTTGTTTTAATGAGGGGTTTGTTAAATGAAAATGAGGTTTATATATTAAAAGTAAGATCTGGAAGGTTTGGTACCTAAACTCTAAGTTTTGAATGAGTTATGCAAATTTTAAACCTACTTTGACTATTTTGCAAAAAGCTGAAATTGCCAACTTCCGATGCGCATAACTTTCTCGTTACTTAACTTTTTAAGTTGATTCTTTTTGCAACATTCCCTAAATGTTGATTAGTTCATGTCTGCAAAATTTTAGAACCTAACTCCAAGTATGGAGCGAATTAGGCATGCCACCAAATGGTGTGTCAAAGACAATAATGTTGATTTTTGCCAACTTCCAACACGCATAACTTTCTCATTTCTTAACCTTTTTACTTGATTCTTTTTGCAACAAGTCCTAATTGATATGTAGTATATTCCTGTAAAATTTAAGGAGTTAACTCCAGGTAATGTGGATTTTAGCTATGTCACTAGTTAAATGCTTGAAGTTTGACTTTTTGGCAAAACTTTAACTTGAATTGAAATTTCTTGATTTTCTCCCAAATTGGGACTTGTATGTGCATTGTGTGGCTTGTATGATTGTATGAAACATGTTTAGGTGTTTATGTGCTATTTTCGTCCTAGCGACACCTACTAATTTGATTAGGCCATATTTTACCCGAATAGGTTAATTTTGACCAACCGGTGGAACCAAGTGCTAAGTACCAGTGCACCCTCAGGTGAGTTCACTCTCTATATTGTTATGTCCAGTTAGGGACGATAATGCGCAGGTGGTTGCATCCGGTAAGGATGGTAACCCAAACGGTAAGGTATTTCTTACTGAGTAAATTTCCGACATAAATATCATATGCTACACTGAATTGAACTTATTTATTAAAAAGTCCTTACATTCGAGTCGTTAATATACAGTAGCGAGGTAATGTTTAGTAGTACTACTGGGGATTGACACCCCCGCTCAGCGGTGCACGGGATGCACCCTCCCGACTGGCGGTCGGACTGAGATCAATGTTAGCCTACCCACCGTGATCCGTCAAGACACGGGAAGGCAAATTCATAGGTACCCCCTATCAAAACATTGTCAGCTTCGGTTACGAACAATTCAGGTGTACATAACTATAGGCTAGCTACCTACGATATGGAATTTACTGGTCTTATGATATTGATTGTGTTTTACCTGTCTTTATTCATAAACATTAGGTCTACTTGTGACGGGTAGACCGCTTTAGTGAACTCACCAGCCTTGGCTGATACTTGATTGTTGAATGCTTTTCAGGTTGCTTGGAGGATCATGGATGGCACGGGCGTTGGCAATACTTACCTTTTGTAAAACCCTTTTGGAAATTGTATTTCAGATATTTTAGTAATCACTTTTACTAAACAACAACCTTGTAAACTTTTAATGCTTCCGCTGATTTTGTGAAATGTAAACTCTGGTTTATTAAATGTAATACTTGACTGGTTTACCCTTTAACTATGGCTTGGTTGTAACTAAAGACTTGTATCCTGGTCTGGATCACACCCCACACGGTGTGTACTCCGTTAGCGGAAATTGGGGGTGTGACATACATGCATTTCAAATTACATTTACATTTGGACACAATATACTTAAATGATACGTACCGATTACCTGAGACCGTTTACATATCACGTTAAGTCCCTTCATAACTGGACCGTTAATCGTTATTATAGCGAGGTGGTGATGGATAGTACTATCGGGTTTGACAAACCCTACCCGCGTTAGTCGCGCTAGCTTTGGTTGTAGGCCAAAACGGGTATATTATTGGCCTAATTTTCATGCTCATGTCAGTGATAACATGTTGCACGGGGGCATTCATCCAGTCGAGCGTCGGTTCCAGTGACTCATGGTAGTGGTTATTGTGTAGGCCAACACATATCATATAATGTATTGATTGTGGTCCATTATAAATTGTTTACACTTACATTTACATTACAAACCTGTGAACTCACCAACATTATTGTTGACCGTTTAAGCATGTATTTCTCAGGTAACTAGGCAGCTGCATACATCAACATGCATTCAGGAGTCACCATGCTAGGGTGCATATTTTGGGACATCCATTATCATGTTATGTCATTTTCTGGAAAAACATTTTCATTCCACTTAGCTTCCGCAATTATTAAGACTATTTAAATGTAATCGTTTTGCAGAACTTTTATTTAAGTATGTCTTTCAAAACTCATATAGGGTCATTCAATATAACTTGTGTTTTGATGATCCATGAAGTCATGACCTCGCGGGAAGGCCGCTGTGGATGGGGTGTGACAGATTGGTATCAGAGCCACAGTTATAGCGAACTAGGTTGCATTAGTGGGCCTAGACTATAACTTATAGCTCATCATTGCATTGCATATCCATTCACATGCATACTTATAATAACATATGTATATATATTATTGTTATCTTCTTGCAGAGATGCCCGGCAACGATAACGTACTGCCCCACGTATCGGACGATGATTCTGACTTCGAGGAAGAACCAACGGAGGATTCAGACGCTGCCGAGGCGGATTCGAACGCTGCTTCCGAGGACACCAGGGAGGACTGGATAGAGTCTGCTCCGACGACGATCGTTTGCGGGGATACTTCTTCGGAGGAGAGCGCACCTATGTCCCCTCAATTTGGGAGGTTCCCCCCGGCTTAAGGAAGCGACCAGCGGAGACGTCTGTTGAGGACCAACGTACTGCTCGACGCAGGCGTCTATCAGGTTTCGGCACTTGTTGTACTCCGGTTCCGGGTGCCGGCTGGGTTGACGCTGACCCAGATGATGCGGAGCCCGGAGAGTCATCTCGTGCAACAGCTGCCTGTCTAGCTCCTGTTCCAGCTGTTCGGACTTTACCCTTACCCGCTCCTACTCCTCCAGCAACCACTAGATTGGGCTACATCTCTAACCAGTTGGCTGAGCTACAGGGGCACGTTGATCGATTTCGACAGCGTGACATCCCGGAGCTCACCGTGCACATAGCCGCTATTGAGGAGGCTTGCCGCGAGGACGACTTAGCCTTCCTGACTATGCGTGACCGATTGCACCAGGCCGAGGGGCGTGCTGTTGAGGCAGAGCAACGGGCCGCTATGGAGCATGAGCGCTCCGAGGCGGTAGTGGCACTGTTTGGTGCCAGTGCCGTACTAGCAGCCGCTGTCCTGTTCATCAGTACCTTCGGACTTAGTTTTATCTGATTTGGCCTAGGCTTTGCGGGCTGTGCACCACTATTTACATTATGAACTTGTTTGTAAGGGGTTATACCCCAGGGATACTTTGTATTTTGTGCAACTTATTTCTACAAGTTATGACTTTTGTATTATTTGTGGTTGTTATGATTGTTATGATTGTTGTGGTTGTTCATTTTGTGCACATGTGTTGACTTTATATTTCATATTGTCTTATCTTGTTTATCGTTTCGATTTCAAGAATCATGGCGCCAAGGAGAAATATTGCACGCAACAGGGAGAACACCCCCATGACTTCAGCCGATATCGAGCAATTGATTGCACAGCGTGTGGCCGACGCCATTGCTGATTACGAGGCCAATCGGAGCACCGATGGAAGTCCTGGAAGTGGTGCAGCGGGAGGTAATATAGTTATCCACCGAGCTACCTAGCCCTTCGCTTCAAGATTATTAATATTACTTAATTTTCTTTATTAACCATTACAGCGCCAGTGACCAATGGCACGAGGTGTTCCTACGAGTCATTCCTCAAGTGCAAGCCCCCACCTTTCAGTGGACTTGAGGGCGCCACCAGCCTCGTCAAATGGATTGAGAAAGTCGAATCCGTGTTTAGTATGTGCAACTGCCCTGAGGGATATCGGGTGAAATATGCAGCGGGTACTTTTGAGGGACAGGCATTGACTTGGTGGAATGCCCAAGTCCAAGCTATAACTCTTGAGCTTGCAAATTCCACTCCATGGGAAGAATTTACTGAGATATTATTGTTCCCGCAGTGAACTCCAAAAACTTGATCAAGAGTTTTGGAACCTGACAATGAAGGATGCTGACATCGTGGGCTATACCAATCATTTCTATGAGTTGTGTCGGTTATGCCCGACAATCGTTAAACCTGAATACAAAAAGATTGAAAGGTATATTTGGGGACTGGCCCCTCAGATTCAGAGCATGGTCACATCATCTGTTCCAAAAATAATTCAGGATGCCGTCCGTTTGGCACATCACTTGAACGATCAGGGGGTGCGTCAGGGCACTATGGGCAAGAAAGCAGCAGTGGGAAAGCAAGATGCCACTTCCAACAACAACTCTGGGGGAAATCAAAAGGGGAAGTGGAATAACAAGCGAGGGAGAAACCAGTCTGACCAGAAAGCTCCTGAAACTGTTAAGGCTTTTGTTGCGGCACCTGCTGATCCATCGAAGAAGCCAAGGGTCGTCTACTTTGGTCCCTTACCCAAATGCAACAAGTGCAGTTTCCATCACAATGGCACATGTGAAAGTGCTCGGTGCCAGAACTGCAAAGGATCGGCCACAATGCCCAAGGTTGTCGTTTCAATGCTGCCACCCCACCCACGACTGCCACACCTACCGCCACCAACGCCGGCGTTACCCGCACATGCTATGGGTGTGGGGAAGCGGGGCACTTCCGTAGAAACTGCCCGAAGAACAAAGCTAATGGCGGAAATGCTCATGGGAGGGCCTTTGTGATAGGGAATGCTGAGGCACGTCAGGACCCGAACATCGTGACGGGTACGTTCCTCTTAAGCAATAACTATGCTACTATTCTGTTCGATACGGGTGCCGATAAAAGTTTTGTGTCTAGCGACTTTAGTGCCTTACTCAGTGTTAGACCAACTGCCTTAACCTGTAATTACACTATAGAGTTAGCCGACGGTAAGCTAACCGAAACTGATAAGGTGTACCAAGGGTGTGCGTTGAACCTGGCGGATCATCCCTTTAGCATTGACTTACTACCGGTAACACTTGGAAGCTTTGATGTAGTGGTTGGAATGGATTGGTTATCAAAGAATCAAGCAGAGATTGTTTGTGGTGAGAAAGTTGTTCGTATACCACTCCCGAACGGCGAGACGCTCTCGATTCAAGGAAAAAAGTGTGGGTCAAAACTAAGAATCATTTCAAGTATGAAGACTCGAAAGTGCTTACGAAAGGGTGTCATGCAATTTTGGCCCACGTGACAGAAAAGAAGAGTGAGGAAAAGAAGTTAGAAGATATACCGACTGTCCGAGACTATCCGGAGGTCTTTCCCGAAGACTTGCCTGGACTTCCACCGTCGAGACAAGTCGAGTTTCGGATTGACCTAGTTCCAGGAGCTGCACCGGTTGCGAGGTCGCCATACCGACTCGCAACGTCGGAAATGCTAGAATTGTCTAGCCAATTGCAAGAACTGCTAGACAGGGGTTTCATCCGACCGAGTTCCTCGCCATGGGGAGCCCCGATCCTATATGTCAAAAAGAAGGATGGATCGTTCCGTATGTGCATTGACTACCGAGAGTTGAAAAAACTCGCTATCAAGAACCGGTACCCCCTACCCAGAATCGATGACTTGTTCGACCAACTGCAAGGGTCCAGTTTCTATTCGAAGATTGACTTGCGTTCAGGGTATCACCAGCTACGGATTCATGAGGATGATGTTCCTAAGACCGCCTTTCGGACTCGTTACGGTCATTACGAGTTCATGGTCATGCCATTCGGGCTAACCAACGCACCAGCTGTCTTCATGGACCTCATGAACCGGGTGTGTAAGCCTTACCTCGACAAATTCGTAATTGTTTTCATCGATGATATTTTGATCTACTCACGCAGTCAAGAGGAGCATACTCATCATCTGAAGTTAATCTTGGAGTTGTTGAAGAATGAGAAGCTGTATGCTAAGCTTTCCAAGTGCGAATTCTGGATTCGCGAAGTACAGTTTCTGGGTCACGTGGTCAATGAGAAAGGCATTCACGTCGACCCATCCAAGATTGAAGCAATCAAGAACTGGGAAGCACCTAGCACTCCTACAGAGGTTCGACTCTTTCTGGGGTTAGCTGGTTATTATAGAAGGTTTATTGAGAACTTTTCAAAGATAGCTCAACCACTAACAGCTCTGACCCAGAAGGATAAGAAGTTTGATTGGGGAGACAAACAAGAATCAGCATTCCAGCTACTGAAGCAGAAGTTATGTAGTGCACCCATTCTATCCCTACCTGAATGGACAGATGGATTCGTGGTGTATTGTGATGCATCCCACCAAGGACTTGGGTGTGTATTAATGCAACACACTAAAGTCATCGCTTATGCGTCACGACAGTTAAAAGTGCATGAGAAGAACTACACCACCCATGACTTGGAGTTGGGAGCTGTAGTTTTTGCGCTCAAGATCTGGAGGCACTACTTGTATGGTACTAAGTGCACTATTTTCACTGATCACAAGAGTCTCCAACACATTTTTGATCACAAGGAGCTCAACATGAGGCAACGCAGATGGGTCGAACTTCTTAACGATTACGACTGTGAAATCAGATATCACCCTGGTAAGGCAAACTTAGTGGCAGATGCCTTGAGCAGGAAGGAGAGAACCAAGACTCAAAGAGTTCAAGCATTGGGAATGACCATTCAGACAAACCTTACAAGCCACATTTGACAAGCTCAACTGGAAGCACTCAAGGAACCTAACCTGAAAAATGAATCGTTATGAGGTATGGACAAACAGTTTGAGGTTAAATCCGATGATACCCGCTACTTCATGAATCGGATTTGGGTGCCGAGCTTTGGGAATCTAAGGGATTTAGTAATGGACGAAGCACATAAGTCCAGGTATTCGATTCACCCAGGCTCAGACAAAATGTATCACGATCTCAAGGAACACTATTGGTGGCCGAATATGAAGGCTGACATTGCCACCTATGTTAGCAAATGTATGACGTGCTCAAAGGTCAAGGCTGACTATCAGAAGCCGCCAGGATTGCTGCAACAGCCTGAGATCCCGCCGTGGAAGTGGGAAGAGATCTCTATGGATTTTATAACAAAGTTGCCCAAGACGTTAAGTAAATGTGACACCATTTGGGTAATTGTTGACAGGCTGACAAAGTCGGCACACTTCTTGCCGATTAACGAAAAAGACAAGATGGACAAGTTGACCAAAATATACCTTAAGGAGGTTGTTTCGAAGCATGGGGTACCGCACTCTATCATCTCGGATCGGGACAGCTGATTCACTTCCCGATTCTGGCAATCATTGCAAAAGGCGCTTGGTACACGCCTGGATATGAGTACAGCCTATCACCCACAGACGGATGGTCAGAGCGAGAGGACCATTCAGACACTCGAGGATATGCTAAGAGCTTGTATAATCGATTTTGGTAGTCGTTGGGACGAACACCTACCACTGACTGAATTTTCCTACAATAACAGCTATCACACGAGTATAAAGGCTGCACCATTCGAGGCACTTTATGGAAGGAAGTGTCAGTCACCGATTTGCTGGGCAGACCTTGGCTACAGCCAACTCACCGGTCCAGAAATCATCCATGAAACCACTGAAAGGATTGTCCAAATACGGAATAGACTAAAGGCTGCGCGTGATCGCCAGAAGAGTTATGCTGACGTGAGACGGAGACCATTAGAGTTTGATGTGGGAGACAAGGTCATGCTAAAGGTCTCTCCCTGGAAAGGGGTTATCCGTTTTGGTAAAAGGGGTAAGCTAAACCCGAGGTACATAGGACCCTTTCATATCCTGGCTAGGATCGGTCCTATAGCTTATCGACTTCAGTTACCGCAAGAACTCAGTGGTGTACATAATGTTTTTCATGTGTCAAATTTGAAGAAGTGTCTGTCAGATGAGACACAGATCATACCGCTCGAGGAGATTCAGATCGACGACCAGCTTCACTTCGTCGAGGAACAAGTCGAGATCATGGATCGCGAGGTCAAACGAATGAACAGAGTCGCATTCCTATAGTGAAAGTGCGATGGAACTCGAGGCGAGGACCAGAGTTTACTTGGGAACGCGAGGATCAAATGCAACGCAAATATCCGCATCTATTCGACAATGCACCAGCAGCGGTTGGCGCGGACTGAATTTCGGGACGAAATTCTTTTCAATGGGGGGAGTATGTGACAACCGTCAAATTTCCAGGTCATTTTTCGCCCCTAATATATATCCAGTAAACATACATTACATTAGGGGTGAGCTTAAGTCGGGTAAACCCGACAAACCCGTTGGAACCGACCCGGTGGAACCGGAAATCAGACCCTGTTTTTTATTCATATACGGTTCGCGGTTCCCATCCATTGCTTCAAACGGTTCCGGTTCGGTCTCGGGTATGACCCGACGGTTTTGATAGAAAACCGATTACCCGTTATATACTAAAACCTAGAAATTATAGGGGCCTCTTAAATGGTTTTATATTTCCAAAATTTTGCATGAGGGAATATTATTACGGCTAATTATCCTAATTACGTGATACAAGTATACGACCGGCATACCATCTCTCTCCATCTCTTCATCTTCTACAACCAAGTTCTAAGATCTAATCATCTAATCTCTCCATTTTTTTCATCTTCGATTGAATTCCAGTGGCCGTGAGCATCCATGTTGAACTAGTTTGCATCATCACCATCACTTCAAGTCTTCATCTAATCATCTATTCATCTTCAATATGATTTTCAAGTAAGTAAATGACTTCACCATTCGATTTTTTGTTCTAAACACAGATTGTTCTAATGATTATGGTGTGTTGGTTACTTGCTTATTTAAATTAAAGAATTAAGATTATGGTGTGTTGAATTTACGCATGACAGTTCCTATATTAATTACTATAACATTGCAGATTTGCAGATTAGAACATTGCTAGATAATAGATAAGAAGTTTAGAACATTGCAGATTTGCAGTTCCTATATTAATTGCTTGAACATTGCTACTTGCTAGATTAGAACATTGCAGTTCCTATATTAATTCCTGAATTTCTGATTTCTAAACAGAATGGATGGCCAAAAAGATGATGTCCAACAAATGAACGAAAAAAAGCCGGCAAACGAAAGGTGCCACAGAAGAAAAGGAAGCTTACGGGAAAATGTTGGCAACATTTTGAAGAGTTTTATGACGAAGAAGGTCTGCGAAAAGAAAGATGCAACTACTGTAAAAAGGTGTTGTGTGCGGAATCTTCATCAAACGGAACATCGTCATTAAATAAGCACGTTAATAAGTGTGAGGACAATCCTGCAAACAAGAAGCAAGATCAACTTGAACTAAGTTTGAAGAAATCTGATGATGGCCAAGGTACGTTAAAAACATGGAAGTTCGATCCCGCCAAGGTTAGAAAGGCGTTAATTCGGATGATTATTAGGGATAAACTTCCTTTTTCTTTCGTGGAGCGGGATGGGTTTAGGGAGTTTGTGGACACGGTGTGTCCTAGTGTTAACCTTCCTTCACGGTTTACAGTTGCCCGTGATATCCTTGATTTTTATCTTGAAGAAAAGAAAACGTTGAAACAGTTTTTTATTAAAGCTTCCCAAAGAGTTTCTTTCACCACGGATACCTGGACTTCAAACCAGCGTATTAACTACATGTCTTTGACAGCACATTATATTGATGATAACTAGAATTATCAGAAAAGAATAATAAACTTTAGGCCCATACTAAGCCATAAGGGTGAAGAGATCGCAAGGGCTATTGAGGATTGTATTCATGAGTGGGGAATAACACGTGTGATGACGTTTACTATGGATAACGCATCATCAAACGACGTGGCAGTTAGAGAGCTAAGGACTAGCCTACCAAATTTGCTTCGTAACGGGTTATACTTACATGTTAGATGTTTAGCTCACATAATTAATCTGATTGTACAAGATGGTCTGAAAGAGCAAGGTAAAACTGTTGATTGTGTTCGTAATGCTGTGAAATATATCAGATCATCACCAAGTAGGCTTCATGACTTTAAATCCTATGTTGTTGAGCTCAAATTAAAAACAAAGGCGTGTTTAAGTTTGGATGTGTGCACGAGATGGAATAGTACCTATGATATGCTACAAAGGGCCATTGATCTAGAGAGAGGTTTTGAATTATATGCTCGTAGACATAGTAATTTTAGGAGTGACTTAGATGTTGTTCCGGGTCATAATGATTGGATTGTTGCAAAAAAGTTGGCCAACTTACTTAAATTATTCAAGACAAAAACAGAAACTGTTAGTTGTTCAACTTATGTAGTTGCCCATGTTTTATATTATGAGATTAATGATATACGTCATAATCTACGAATGGTGCATAATAGTAACATAAGTGAAGAGAGTTATGCAAAAATGATATCAGCAATGCAAGCTAAATTTGATAAATACTTTGAAGATGATGGGAAAAAAAATATGTTGTTTGAGTTCGCGTCAATATTGGATCCGCGATATAAGCTTGAAGTATGTGACTTTGTTGGTATCGATCTTGATGATGTGAAGTTTGAGATGAATGTACTCTATAGGGAGTATGAAGGTTTGTATGGAACTCGTTCAACTAACCAGGTAAAGACGGGAAATAGTGATGAACAGCCTCGTCCGAGTCAAAATTTGTGGATGTCTGAGTTCGAAAAATTCCGGAATGGGGGTGCTCAAACATTTAGCCAAGTTACAGAGCTTGAAAAATACTTGGCGGATGGTGTAGAAGCAACAAAAGAGTACAATTTTAATATCCTGCAATGGTGGAGGGACAACTCGGGTAGATATCCAATTCTCTCACGGATGGCAAAAGGTAATATTTTTATTGAATTCATACTTGTATAATTATATAACTATTAAACTATGTACTAGACTTAATATGCTATCTTTGTTTTAGATATCTTAGCTATTCCAGTTTCAACCGTAGCTTCAGAGTCTGCTTTCAGTACGGGTGGACGGGTGGTCGACACCTCCAGAAGCTCATTATCACCTAACATCGTTGAAGCATTATTATGTAGCCAGGATTGGATTCGCCAGGGAAGCAAACACATTAGCGAAATTGATGATTTAGAGAAATTCGGTGAGTTCGCAAAAGGTAATTATATTTATAATTATGTTGTGATTTTGTTTTGCTATATTTTTAAAATAAGTAATAATTTTTTTTTTGTAGATGTTTTTGATAAAATCGCGTCGTTGGGGATCGCTGAAATTTGAAGAGTTAAAGATTGAAGAATGAAGATGGTTTCTTGATTTTAGTTTTTAAGTTTATCTCATTTTCAGACTTTTAGTTGATGCTTGACTTGAACTTGATATGTTATTTGATGTTTTGCCATTTTAATTGAATCTGAACTTATATGAATTTTATTATTTAAGGTTTTTGCCATTTTGGTGATTGTCATAGAATAGAAAATTGTACTATTCCAGTGTGCAACTGATTTTGTCATTTGGTTTGCTGGCTGGGACTGCAAAAGTGCAAAACATTTGGAGAATTGGAGCAAATGCACAGCAGCACATGAAATTTTTGATAGCCTGTATCGATTCTTTTTTGGGCTGGATATTTTTGGGCTGGACATTGGACATTGGGCTGGAGCTAAGCCGCTGGCACATGGGATTTTGCTAGCCTATACGGTTCTTAAATGGAACCCGCAGACCCGATTATTAAACCCGCTAAAACCCGACCCGTTTTGCTAAAACAGGGTCCGGTTCCCGGTTCTTATATTTACTTCATTCGGTTCTCGGTTCCGGGTCGGTTCTACCCGGGTTTGGCGGGTCTGACCCGTTTGCACAGGCCTACATTACATATTTCATGAGTTTAATTTCATGAATTAACGCATTTCATGACATAGCATATCCATTACATTCATATCATGCATCGAAAGTTTAGTAAATTACCGGGTCACACACGGGGTCTAACCGACACACGAACGTTGGTGACGTTTTTCATAGTATGTGAAATAAATTTATCGATAAATACAAAATTCCTAGTAAATATATTTTAATGATTAAAATATATTTACGTTTCATTTTATTTTAACACGAATGTTTCGCGCGTTATTATTATTTGGTCAAGTCTAAACATACCCAACTATCACCATAAAACCCTCAAGAAAACTCACCCAAAGACCCCCCCAGCTCGTGCACACCCAGCAGCCCCTTTACCTCACGTTTTTCACACATAAAATCATGAAGAAACCCATTTTTCGACCCGTTCTCTGACCCAGTTCGCAACAGCCACCCAGCTGTCCTTCAGCTCCGTTTTTCAGTCCCTGAACACTCGTTTTTCAGGTATATAACTCACCTCTTAACCCCCTTTCGTTCGGTTACAAAACAGCCCCGAAACTACAAGAATTCTTCACCAAAAACCTACATTTACTCACTGTTTTCACTGTTTTAACACATCAGAAAATCTGCAGATTTTCGACCTATATCTCAGCCCCTAGACACTTGTATTTCAGGTATATAACTCACCCCTCGACCCCCCCCCCCCCTTTCATTCGGTTACAAAACAGCCCCGAAAACACCTCCGTTCGGACCCGTTTAGACACCGAAAACTCACGTTTTCATGTGGTTTTTCACTGTTTCTCACAGCAGCTCTTAACCACCCATTTCAAGCACTCTTCAAGCATCCACAAGTCGTTTGGAAAGTTCCCTAAGCGTTGGTCGAGTTCCTTGGCTCCTTCCTTCGACATCGTCGCTCGTTTACGTGAGATAAACCCACTTTTTCCTTCATATTTTTCATGATATTTTAAGTTGATTATTTACGTAGTTTATTAAGTATCTTGATGAGCCTAACACACTACACATGCTTTGGTTTCTTAAACATAAGGTTTTGATGCATGAAGAATTATTTTTAACAAGTTGAATAAAAGATGTTAAATGTGGTTCAAATGGTTCAAGAAATCTAAAGTTGGTGATATGTTGTATAGTATGTGTTTAGATATTAAAAGTTGTATTTTAATATGTTAGTGAAACGTATAAAATATGAAAAGTTGGTTAAACAAGTTGAAACGAGTAGTTTGACTTTTGTTGACCTTGTCGAGTTACATAAAGTTCATAACATAAAATGATATTTTGTGATATATGAAAACATGATAAAATAGTATTTTTATGATAATTGGTTGAACCTACATAAATGTTTATGTTATAAAATTTATGTTATGAAATATACATAAGTGTTGGTTGACTTGGGTAAATTGGGGTTACATAAGTTAACCAGAATGTTTAAAATAAAAATTGTATTTTAGAGTTATAATATTAAAATTTGATATTTTTAGGTATTTGACTAACTCTTGGAAAAATACATAAGTATAAATATATTAAATATATTTATTTCATTACACAACGTAAGACAAGTCAGGTCATGTCAAAGTGTTAATAAACTGCGTACATAGGAAATATAGTTTATATTTTTGAGCGTCTTAAATATATTTGTATTTCGGCACACGTATACAAATCACCAACGTGTCGTCACCAAACGTTTTACAATCATATGCAACTTGGTAAGTGTTGGGTGAAATGTTACATCACCTACTTATCTATATTCACATACTAAGACCATAGGTGTCTAAATACTATTTTAGGGCACGCTAGGTCAGCATACACTTCATTGCTACATACAGCCCATCACTCACAGTTTCAGGTGAGTTTCACGGCCCCTTTTCACTGTTTCCTTTGGGGGAGAATTACATGCATTTCAAATTACATTTACATTTGGACACAATATACTTAAATGATACGTACCGATTACCTGAGACCGTTTACATATCACGTTAAGTCCCTTCATAAATGGACCGTTAATCGTTATTATAGCGAGGTGGTGATGGATAGTACTATCGGGTTTGACAAACCCACCCGCGTTAGTTGCGCTAGCTTTGGTTGTAGGCCAAAACGGGTATATTATTGGCCTAATTTTCATGCTCATGTCAGTGATAACATGTTGCACGGGGGGCATTCATTCAGTCGAGCGTCGGTTCCAGTGACTCATGGTAGTGGTTATTGTGTAGGCCAACACATATCATATAATGTATTGATTGTGGTCCATTATAAATTGTTTACACTTACATTTACATTACAAACCTGTGAACTCACCAACATTATTGTTGACCGTTTAAGCATGTATTTCTCAGGTAACTAGGCAGCTGCATACATCAACATGCATTCAGGAGTCACCATGCTAGGGTGCATATTTTGGGACATCCATTATCATGTTATGTCATTTTCTGGAAAAACATTTTCATTCCACTTAGCTTCCACAATTATTAAGACTATTTTAATATAATCGTTTTGCAGAACTTTTATTTAAGTATGTCTTTCAAAACTCATATAGAGTCATTCAATATAACTTGTGTGTTGATGATCCATGAAGTCATGACCCCGCGGGAAGGCCGCTGTGGATGGGGTGTGACACCACCTCACCTCCACCTTACGTTTTTCCTTCCCATATCTTAAAAGACTTGTTTAAAAATCTTAACCCAAAGTAGGGTGGGTAGACCTTACTTTCCAAGGTGCAAATTGACTAAAGCAAAATGGCAAAATGAGCACAAAATGCCAACTTACAAGCCGCACATTGAAAAGAAAACCATCATTCTTTTGACTAAAAACCTCCTGCACACTTCCTTGCTAAAACAAATGTCATTTCTAGGATGAGCCAACATTGATGTAATGAGAAAGAACCCATATTAAGATTGAGGGGGAGAATGATGACTTAATCTTAATAAAGGGGATAAATTGAAGGAGCTAGAAAGTTGAGGGTTTATTTAGTTAATATATTATTTAGTTTAAGTATTAATTTGAGTAGGTTACGTAAGTTTTTAGATTTTTTGAATGTTCTAGAATAATTAATCTAGGTTGATAGATATTGATTTGTTTAGTTTTAAGTCAGTCAAGTTTTCTTTTATAATAGGATAGGTTGCTTTGTGTTTTGGTACCCCCATGAAATTAATACAAGTTTAGTTTTTCATTGTCCACGTATGCTTTTGCTTAGGGGTGTTCAACGAATCGAATTTCGAATACTCGAATTAATCGAATCGAATTACTCGAATTTTTATTTTTAAAACCTGGATTCGAATTCGATTCTAATTCGAAAACTGGATCCGAATCGAATCAAATTCGAATGGGATTATTCGAATCGAATGCGAATTAGATTCGAAGAAGTTCAAAGTTATTTTAGTAAAAATAAAACAAAAAATTATAGTTTAACGTTCAAAATGGAAACGTTCAAATTAGACAAAATTTAGTTTAACGTTCAAAACACCCATATCTAAAGCAATTTTGTTCAGTAATTATCGTGAAAGATAACTATCATTCAAAAATTCAATTTAAGCATCACAAAAAAGCAAGATTTGTAAATTTATTATATATCTGGACAACAAAATAGTTACCGAACATATATCATTAATTCATTTGGAATTTGATGATGATTGGGTGAATCCACATAATGCCAAATTTCTAAGCATGAAATAGATAATACGTGTTTTCAAATTAGAATATTTTTAAATAGCTAAATTTTTAAAAGATTTTAAACAGGTGTAAATGAGGAGTTGTCTGTGAAAACTAATCTAATACATTTGTATAATTATTTATATTTGTTTATATACAAAATAAATGTACATAGTATATATATGTATATGAATATATGAATATGTCTAATTCGAATTTCGAATCGAATTGGAATTTGAGATTCAAATTCTAGTACGATTCAAAATTCGATATTAGACATCGAATCGAATGGAATTCGAATTTGAAATCTCGAACTGAATTTTGAACCAATGATTTTCGAATCGAATCGAGTCGAATTTCGAATTTTTCGAATCCAATTCGAAAACTGAACACCCTAATCTGCTCGTGCGTTTATATATTCATCATATATCAATTGTATCTCCAACAATGTGTGTGTTCAATCGTTCATATATTCATCAAAACCTGTGTGGTCTATTTTGAAGGAGCAGAACCTGTGTAGTTCAAGAACCTTTGTGGTTCAAAAAAGTAAAGAAGAATAATATGTGTTTGTTTGCTACTATGCGAAATTAAAGAAAGAAGAAGAAGGTTACTTGCTTTTGCCTTATGTGAAGGTAAAGTACGAAAGTTTCTAAAGAAAAAAGGAAAAGTAATCTTGTCAAGAAAAAAAATCAAACTGCTCTCATACAAAATTAAGTATAAATTTTTGTGGGCCTATCTTATTTGTGGACCGAGTTCAAAGAAACAGAAGATAGAAAACAATGGGAGATGCTAATCCCAATTCGGGTGCGATTGTACCAATAAATAATCAAGGAAACATCTCGTTGCAATGTTCGAAACTAACGCTACAAACTATACGAGTTGGTCGATTATGATAGAGACGATCTTAAGAGCTCAAGGCCTTTGGGAAGCTATAGATTCGGTGACGGGAGCGGCCGTTGAAGCAAGGAAAAATTATACAACGAAGACGGTAATTTTTAAACCCTACCCGAGGATATTTTGGTTCAAGTGGCAAAGCATAATCAAGCAAAAGATGTGTGGGAATGGTGTGCGTATAGTGTATATAAAAATATAACAATTTTATTAACACTTTGTGTACGTAAGCTTTTTAATTATAAAACCTTGATTAACTACAACTACTATTTCACCACACAACACGGGCAAGTGCACCCATCGTGGAGCAGCAGAGTAGTGGTAAGATGACCGATGGTCGTTCAAGGACACAAGAAAAATGAGGTTTTTGAAGGTAAATTCTTATTAACAGTCTAACCAGGTTTAATTATGTAGAAGGGAAGGTTTAAACTAATTAAAGTAAATTAAAACAAGTAAATAAAATGGATTTTTAAGTTTAATCAATCAGAGGATAATGTCACTTGGGGAACTTACCAATGGTTGGTTTGGTGAAATAGATTTAAGTACTTTGCCTTAAGATTGCTACTTATCAGACGAGGAGGGACGCTTTTCAGCCTGGAACCCTGTCTTCCGTTCCTCTCATCTCCCCGTAAGGATCCAAGAGGACCGTTCTGGAAGTAACAAACAAAGTAAGCATGAATGCAAAATAGTTATAGGGCCTGATGGGTCGTCGGTGCCATTATACTTAAGTATGTTGTCATGAACCATCAAGGGAACAACCCACGCATCGGATTAATGTATTATGAAAATTATCTTTAAAAGGGAGTAAGGTTTGTTTCCTTCATGCACCACTTTCGCGTAAACATGAGAGGTCGTAATCAGAGCCAAGTTCATAAACATGTATCTCATCGACTTTCATGAAGTGATAAAATATTACTAACCCCAATCCCAACCAGTACCTTCATGCCGTCGTTAGCGTGAAAGCCATGTTTGTTTACATAGACATAAAACTCACGAACGTATTACTTTGCATGGGGTGCGAGTCACTGTTAGGATCGTGCATGGGGCACGTGCCATGCTTGGCAGTCGATCGTTTAGAAGATTCTGGGGGCAGAGCCACGGGCCGTGTGCCATCAGCGGCACGGGCCATGTGCCATTAGCGGCACGGGCCGTGTGGATTAGGACACAACCGTGTGTCGTCAGAGGCAGAAGTCAACTCTTTCAGGTGAAGCGGGAAGGAGGCACGAGCCGTGCTTGGGCCAAAAATCACTGAGCTTGCATTTTGTCTTTATATTTTCCATTATTTTAGCTCCTTTTGCGATTTTAACCTGAATCAAACAGAAAAACTAAAAAGGAAATGATATTTGGTTATTTCTTTAGTAGTTACCATGTTTTGATCCATTTTGTGAGGGATATTTGCCATAAATATATGCGAGTCGCCGTTGGCTCAAGTCTTGATGATGAAGTTATCGTGAGAAAGTTGCTTGGATCGGTCCCAAGAAAGTTTCTTCCAATTGTTGCTTCAAATGAACAATATTCAGTTTTTTATACTATGTCGTTTGAAGAAGCAGTTGGGAGGTCGAAGGCGTATGAAGAGCGAGTCAAAAAACCGGATGATAATTGAAGAAATTCAAAGTAAACTAATGTTATCTAAAACAAATGAATAGGAAGGTTAACAAAGGATGAGTCTTGTTGTGAGAATTGTGGTCGAGGGTGCTCAAGTTAAAGATACCGTCGACGAGGAAGAGGCCGTGGCAATGGTAGAGGTCGAGGTGGCCGGCTTCAATCGAATGAAGACATGAGAGAACGAGATAATTATCGTGATAAAAGAGACATAAAGTGTTATTCTTGACAAGAGTATGGTCTCTATGCTTTCGAGTGTCCAAAATCGAAAGAGGACGAGCCAACATTAATTGGTGAGAAATAACTCATATTAAGATCAAGGGGAAGAATGATGACTTAATCTTAATGAAGGGGATAAATTGAAGGAGCTAGAAAGTTGAGAGTTTATTTAGTTATTATATTATTTAGTTTAAGTATTAATTGAATAGCTTAAGTAAGTTTAGATTTTTTAAATGTACTAGAATAGTTAATTTAGGTTGATAGATATTGATTTGTTTAGTTTTAAGTCGGTCAAGTTTTCTTTTATATTAGGATAGGTTAATTTGTGTTTTGGTACCCCATGAAATTAATACAAGACGAAGCGAAAGCCAGTACAATTTTTATTTTTTTGGAACAACGATTAAATTAAAGGGGCAAGGCCACTAGCAAGACGCTAGGGGCCGCCAAGGAGAACCATTACAAAGATAAAGAGAACGACGTCCAGTCTTTCCAGCTGATCGACCGCAACTTACGTCGGTTAACAATCCAAATAAACTCCAATTTTTTTATTTCAAATATCACCCGATGGATAGACGGAATACGATGATTGAAAATAGCGTTGTTTCTCTCGCTCCAAATACACCAGCATCCAGTTAAGAATATCATGTTAATCACCTTTGCTTTCCATGGAACAATATGATCCGCTTTGTGAATGTTGACCAAATCCTCCACCGAGAATAAGAACACCGGGGGAATGCGACACCATTGAACAACGAGCTGCCATATCGTCTCCGAAAACGAACATCCAGTCATAACATGCAACGTGGACTCATCACACTCGCCACATAACACACAAGTCGAAGACGGAACAGGGATGTTGCGCCGTTGTAAAGCATCAAAGGTGGGTAATCGGCCAAGCAATGCTCTCCAAGCAAGAAGATTAATTTTAATAGGCATTCCATTACACCAATTGAAATTCAAGTTTAAGTTTTGCCTAGTTGAATCTCTTATCAAAGATCTCACTGA
The DNA here is from genome assembly GCA_039602395.1 of Deinandra increscens subsp. villosa. Lineage (NCBI taxonomy): Eukaryota > Viridiplantae > Streptophyta > Magnoliopsida > Asterales > Asteraceae > Deinandra > Deinandra increscens. The sequence goes on from JBCNJP010000025.1 coordinate 55,598,139, forward strand.
TTTCATAGTGAATGCACCATCATTATCGCCCAACCACCTCCACACATTATTTGAGTTAATGATTAAATTCTATAAATTCACCCCCACCGAATCAAGATCAGATCACCTCCAGTACAGGTAGGGGTGTTCATAAACCCGGAAAACCGGACCAACCCATTTAATCCGGACAAAAAATGCGGGTTGGGTTCGAATTTTTATAAATGGTCCGGGTTGCGGATCAAAAATTTAAAACCCGGGTCCAACGATCCGGGTCGCGGGTTGGCATTTTCAAACACGGGTTCAACCCGGACCGGCCCATTAATCTTTAGTATAACTATTTGTAATTTTATATATATTATATAATACATAATACATATTATATTAATCTTTAGTTTAATTAACTATTTATACATCAAACGAAAAATTTAGTTGAATGAATGAATGGTAACTTTGATTATCGTATACATATTAGAAACTTAGAATGAATACAGATTTGAATATTAGCTTATTTTGGATAGGAAAGTATCGGTTCTTCCATCAAAAAAAAATTTAGTTGAATGTATACATATTAGAAACTTAGAGTGGTTAATTTTTTTCTATATTTAATGAATGAATGGTAACTTTTTTCTATTTTTAAGTGAATGAATGATAACTCATTCAACCCGTAACCCAACCCGGTTAATCCGGTTTGTTCTGATCCACTAAACCCGACCCAACCCGTTCGGTTTGGGTTGAAATTTTTTGAACCCGTATCTTTCGGGTTGGGTTGAAAATATCCTTAAACCCGGACCAACCGGACCGTGAACACTCCTAAGTACAGGTAGCTTCATTAGCCCACCAAGCTACGGCCCAGTCTCTCAGGCCCACTTTCTCCCCCTTTTTTATTCCCGACCTCCACACACACACACAGACACACATTGGTTTTCATTTTCTGTTTTGCATCCTTCAGATTTCGGGCGTCAATCATAACCCTAAGTTGGTATCCATGGCGTTGAACTGCGGAATTAGATCACTCTCCTCTAAATTGCTTGTTTCCATCGATTCATCTCTCGCCAAATCTGGTAATAATCCGTGACCTAATCTCTTTTGTAACGATCGACGGGCTAATTTCGCTGACCATGCTACAGAATTGATTTGATCCTTTCATTTTGATGTTTTGCTATTGATTTCACAGTTATCGAATATAATTTGGTGATTTGTGTATTATCTCATAGATCTGGATGGTTTCTGTGGATTATAATCTGCTGTTGATATTTTCATCTTTTTATGTTTGTGATACGTTTCATGTCATACGTGCAAGTGGGATTGCATAGTAGTGATATTTTTGGTTATTGATTCTACACCTATTGAATGGATACCTGTCTTGAAGTTTTTTTTTTTTTTTGTTTTGTTTTTTTTGTTTTTTTTTGGTATTATGTCATAGATCTGGCTGGTTCTTTTGGGAAACTTGCTACTAATTAGCTATCTGTAAGGAAGTTATTTTGAATAGGAGCTCCTATGAATTGTGTAGGTTAGGTTTATAGGTGCAGGTAACACGCCATGTTATCGGACTAAACTGTTCAAAATGTGGAAATGAAGTATAGGGGAGTATTAATCCTTCCTTTGTTTTAGTCTACAAAGTTTTTCTATCTATTAAACCTCTTAGTGGTAAGAACATGATCATGTGATGATGTGCATGCCTCTATATAATGTTTATTTTGTGTCAATCTAATGTCATACTAAGATTTTTAAATTGTTTATTTACTTCTACCACTGTTCTCATTCATCAAACTTTTTCTTTTAAACACAGTGTGTATTCAAACTCTGACATTCATATGTATTTGAAAACCCTTCGTATGAATATGTCAAAGTCTAGCTCTTTATGAAAGGCGCCTATACAGTGTGAATAGTTTGCTAGGGCTTTGCTTTTATAATTTGTACAAAAAGATATTTTATAAAACGTTATGTTTTTTCTTTCAAATGAGTGTTGAAGTTTTTCCTGAATTGGGTTAACGGATGTAAGACTATTGACAAGAAAGAGTTACCCATTTTATTCTACATCTGAATCAAATGCAGTTATATGCTAAATTAGGTCAAACAAGAGCAAAAGTGACACTTATATTTAGGTGAACTATTTAGGCGAACGGGACAGAGAATGTGCATCTGGATGTATCTATTTTTGAACATCTATATATGATACTTCGTTAGGAATATTTATTCAATCGGTATGCTGGATAGTGTCAACAGTTTGGATGTTGATTGATACTTTTGTTTGTTATATAGTATAACACTGGTGAAGGGAAGGGATTGTTAAGGATCGAGAGTATCTTAGGATATGTCTATTCCATGCACAACTAAGATGCATTACTTGATAAACATCTACAATTCGGCGAAGTCTCTGTTTGAAAGATGAACTTTGGATTTTCTAATTTCAAAGCATAACATGTTATTTTTTTACTGTTTATAACTGTTAGAAAATTTCTAACCTATCCATCGTCTTTTATATTTGATGACATTTGAAGCATCATGTTGGCCATCATTTTTCTATTGATTTGGTATTGCTGAATGTTGTCTTCATTACACTTGGTGTGCATGGTCATCAACTTTTGGGCACATCCTAGTCGTCAAAGCATTGATTTTCACTGGTTGTCAATGTATCCTAAAATAGATTACGTAAGGTCCAAAATATGTAGTCCCTTCATACGAAACTATCTAGTTATTATTTGTATCAATCAGCTGTATTGGAGTATAGTGAAAAAATTGGTGCTAGAAGTATAGTTCATAAGGTAGTCCTATTAATAGGAATTTAATGTTCATGTCAAACATACTTCTGAATTTGCTAGTGTTGTTCATAGTAGAAAAAAGGGATAAAGGAGGGATTAAAAGGTTAAATAAGTGTTAACTTGAAATCTGTCACAGTTGCTAAACCTGATTAATACAAAATGAACACCGAAAGTGGTTTCATGGAGCTCAAGTAAGCAGCTATACTCTGATTTTGTTTGAAAGCATGGTCCCAATTTATTGCAACTAATAGCATGTGCTGTTGGTGGGTTTTTACATCCCACCTCTCCCAGACCCTCTTAATAGCATGTGCTATTGGTGGGATTTTACTGGGTATGGTTATTGTTGTTGGTTGTTTTTGTTTTTCAGCTAGTTAATTACAGGATAACAGTCTAGGGATCCACTACAATTAGCTCTATGCATGCCAGCTGGATTGCTATATTAGTCTTTTTTCATCATTGTGGCTACTTGTTGGTGTTAAACTTAGAGCATTCACAGCTGCTTCTTTATCTTTATCTTTTTAATATACCCATAAAACACATTTATCCATAAAAATTTTAGACTTTTATAAAACACCCCACATCACATTCTTTATCCTTAAAAAACTTATATTTGTGTAATGGATTGGTATATTTACCAATTACTTATATTTATCCTTAAAATTTAAGGATAAGATTTAAGTATAAAGCTGATGTAGGACAAAAAATAGATATTTCTTGTATTTTTTCTTAAATTTTAAGGATAAGGTGTGATATAAAGATGCTGCTGTGAATGCTCTTAGTGGACAGTATAACAACCACACATAGGTACCAACCATGTTGTTTTAGTGTGTATTTAGTGACATGTGATACCCTGTTGCTATAGTGTATGTGAGGTGACATATGATAATGATGACTTGGTCATTTCTTTTGTTACTAACTTACTATGTCTTTTGTTTGATCTGTATAACCCTTGCCTTCTCCCACTTATTACTACACCAGTAAGCTTATAATCTTAGACCAGTTTAAAATTGTGAGCTTATAATCTTAGGGATCCACTGCAATTAATTTTACACATGCAAGCTTGATTGTTATATTACACTTCTTCCATCCCACTCTGACTACTTGATAACCTTGGCTGACAATGTAAATGTAACAACCATGTATAGGTACCAACCCTGTTGTCATAGGGTGTATTAAGTGACATATAATAATATATGTAGATCCTTTAGCATGTCTTTCTCCAACAAGATAATACACTTCAAACTTTAACAACTACTAGTTACTAGGTGTGATCCAACTTGTTAATGAAAGTTCATATAACCATCAATTTGATAATTTATAAACCACCACAATAATTCTTTGAATTCCCCATGGGTAGCTTATCTAAATCTTTACTATCTGTACCTACATGAGCATTATGTTTTTTATCATATAGAACTTTTTAGCTCATCTTTAGCCACCAGTTGGTGTCTTTTAGTCCGACCAAAATATGTTTTTTGGTATTTTATGGAAGCCTAAGGAGCATGTGCTCTGGTGATGTTTTTGCCAATTGAGTTTTTTCTGTGCAAAGCATAGATATCCTGATTTTGTTTAAATTACCATTTCAAACTTGACCAGCTTTGTTGTAATCCCTCTTTCGATTTCTTGTCTCCCTCTATATTTGATAAGATATTTTCGGGTTTTAGTTTATTCATTTTCCCCAAGTCCTCCGTCTTTAAAATATGTTCCTTATCATTTGTAATCAGTGGCAGCTTGGAACCCTGGGTTTTGAAGGATGTTATTACTTATGGTTGTCCACACCACCCTCCACACTTTGGCACATATGCATACAGACATACATAAACATATCTACATATATAATACCATGAATTACATGCATGTGTACATACAAGCACACATACATGTACATAAATGTGTCTTCTCACTTTTTTGGAGCATCTTGTTGTGTACCTGAAGTCCTGACTATTAAGTATATAGTGTGAACTGGTAAATATATAGTCTTCACATATACATGGATGAGGTGGTATGTGGTATGTAGCTTGTTTTTTATTTTAATATATGTTGTTCTTAATTTCTTATATATTTAAGTATGTGTATCAATTTTCTGACTGTCTTGGTTACTTTCATATTAAACTTACCATTATACTTGCTAAATTCCATGAAAGTTGTAAAATATGCAGAATCGAACCGTGATAGTCAGATTTAATTGATTATATTGCTTCAAAAACTTATCCCTGTACTGATATATGTTTGTTTAAATCAATCACTCTAAGCTCTAGCTACACTTAGGTCCACATGCCCTCACATTGTAGCCGGTAATATAGGCGGTAGTCTAAGGAACTATAAACACAGTGACCAGAAACCCTGAAAATAATCCCTGAAAATAATCAAGTTTTGTGTTGGTATATCTAACCCAACAGAGTGAAACCTCTGTGGTTACCATTGAGTTCTAGTAATATAGCACTCCTAATAAATAGTTTCACTTTGAAAATTTGGTAAAATATGTAATGGCTCAAACTAGTTGATGGTAACTTGAAGTGTACTTGTATGCTTACAAGTTACTGTTTCTTTATAGAAAAACAGATTTATATCTTAATGTAGTCTTTTAATTATATTTAAGAAATACTGTACGTATAAAGTAAATTAAGAAACATAGTAAAAAATTGTTCCCAGGTCAATTTTAAAGTTATAATTTTGACCTGAATCTTTTTCACTTGTAATTGCACTTTTCAAAATCTAAGAACATGATTGTCTTTTTCTTGTCACTTGAAAGCTCCTACCATCTTAAAAGAACCGTTTCAAGAAATTTAGGTAAAACAGGGTTTGGCCTTCGACACACATTCTTGTTTCAGATCCCACCCACCACCAGCCCATGTTTCTAACTAAAGGTGACCTTTTTGAATTGGTTTCAGCTCAGAGAGGGTTTCATTCGACAGGAGCTAAGAGAATGGGAGGACATGGTCATGATGAACCAGCTTACATGCATTCAAAACACATGTACAACTTGGACAGGATGAAAAATCAGAAGCTGACCATGACTCTTGGTGTTTTCACCGCTTTCAGCATCGGTGTCGGGGTTCCTATTTATGCCGTCATCTTCCAGCAAAAGAAGACTGCATCTGGTTAAACCTACTGTTTTTCTTATTCTTCATCCTAATAATACAGACAAACTTATGAATTCTGTTTGAAATTGTTCTTTTAGCATTGGTCATTGGCCAGGCAATCAAATGAGAACTGTTATTTGTTCCCTCTGACACCTTTTTGGCTTGTATATCAGTCAAGTTTGCTTCCCATATCATCTTCTCGGAATGAATTGCCCGTAAAATTTCAAATTATTATTTTTATTATTATAGAACTATCATGGTAAATGTTTAGGTTATAAATAAAAGTAGTGTATAAATTTTAGTATTTGAAGATGTTTCACAAATGTTTATCATGAAACCAAATCCCTCGATCATCTAAAACTAAATATCAAGTTGTTAACATAAATCTTCCTACTTCATTTAATACAACTCTTCTCACCCCACATGGTATTGTCTCACTTATGCCATATAGAATTTTTACATGGTATGGTCTCACTTATGCCACATAGGATTTCCACATGGTATTACCTCACTTATGCCACATAGGATGGTATTACCTCACTTATGCCACATAGGAAAAATCCTCCTATGTGAAAATTTGCAGATATCGTATATCTGTATGTTTGACCAGGTGTTTTTTTTTTTTTTTTTTTTGTTATGACCTGCTTTGAACAAAACCCCATGCTTTTTCATGCAATCTCGATCTCTTATGGTTCCTCCAAGGTTCTTTAGCCGTCATCAAGATCATCAATGTTGTCAATCTAGGTTGAATTCTTGCCATTAGACGTGATCTAACCACATGTTTTTTTTTGTTCATAGCAATGTTCAAACGAGATCACCATCAGACTTCCTTCTCTTCTGTGTTCATCTCTTCTATTCTTTTTCGCATCATCAGAGGAGGTCACCATAATCCTTGGACAATCCTTCATATAAGTAAACAAATTCTTCTAACCATCATCCTCTCATTCACTAATTGTTCTGTCTCTTTATCAATCATTTAAAAATAAACGTTAAGTTGTTAACTAAAAATATTCCTACTCTACTAAATACAATTTTTCTCACTCTACATGACATTGTCTCACTTATGCCATATAGAAAAAATTAAAAGAAAAATGCTAAAAAACGCGTGGATACCGTATCCCCGTATGTTCGACCCGCTTTTTTGTTATGACCTGCTTTGAACAAAACCTCAAATTCTTGCATTCTTTTTTATGCACTCTCGATCTTTTTAGGTTCCTCAAGGTTCTTCAGCCGCCATGTGGGGCAGGAAAGAGAGCCCTGCTATGACCCTCCGTCATGTGGATGAACAGAGTAATGGAGAAGAAAGTGTGTGAAGATGAAGGTGTAAAGTGAGCGTGAGTGGATGGATACCTATGCAACTCTAAGTATATATACTTAGGGTTGCATGGAGAGTAGTGATGTAAACGGGTGCGGGTAATAGCGGGGACTTCATTACCTATACCCGCACCCGAACTAAATCCCCATACCCATCCCCGTCCCTGCCCCGCCTAATACCCAACGGGTACGGGTAAAAAAAATCCGCCGGATACGGGGAACCCGATGGGTACCCATTTGAGATAAAAAAAAGTCCACTTTTAAAAAACGTCGGAAAAATATAACCATAATAAATCAAACATTCAAGTTTCATAATTCAATCCCACAATAGTAATAGCAAAAAAAGACAATCACCACGTTCTCAAGTTCGTCAAAAAAATAAGTAACTAAATATCAAAATCCACGAAGCTTAGACCCGCTTCATCGTCTTTTATAACTTCAAACTTTGCAAGATGTTTTTATTTATTTGAATGTGCACCTAGCAATAAAAAAATAAACAAATATAAGTATTATTACAAAATATTTGTTGGAAAAAATAAAGGACATATATAAATTATATATATATTCGGGTTTTAAACGGGGCGGGTAATGCCATACCCGCACCCGAACCGTCCCCGCTTTGGGTTTTGAAAATAATACCCATCCCCGCCCCATTACCTGTTAAGACGGGTAATACCCGCCCCATTCGGGTCGGGTACCCGTGGGTACCCACTGGCGCGGGTAAAATATGCATCCTTAATGGAGAGTGGGCTCACGTGATAGCGCGTGTGGATGAGCGGAGCTTCTAGAAATGGTTAAAGATCAAAGGCTCAGATCAAGTGAGGAGTGTAGATGAAATCTGGGTGTGACATGTGTCATAACAGATTTCAGAACTCTTAAATGCTTGATTCTTCTGTGAGGACCATCTGATCGCGCGGGATCACAATGATGTCGTTGGACCTTGCGGGTCAAGAAGGCCCATGAAGGACTTAATGGGCTGAATTCAGATCTACCCTCTTCAAGTACTCCCTAGTCCAGTGATAAAGTTTTAAGATCGCTGGACTGGAAAAATATGTGTGGCGCAAGCATTTGGAGACGTTATGGCGCATCTAAGGATAATCTTTTGCTTTCTAATGCGACGCAGATTTTCACGCGCGAGCGTCACTTTACCTTAAATAAATATTTCTTGCTTCTGTAATGGCGTGATGCTCATTCTGGGAGGAGATAGTGCTTCTGAGGGAATGTTTTGACGCCCTTGATATTTTTTTTTTTGAGTGGGAGCACCATTTGCTAGTGGATAAAGGTTGTCATTAATGCATTCTTGAACATTGTAGGAGAAGAGACGTTTGCTTTTCGTTTTTTTCTGACACACCGTTTGCCGACTGTAATCTATGCATATGTCAGGTACACGTGTCAGCAATCCAACGACTTATTATTAAAATTTGAAATGATGGTTACTTTTCATTAAATGCCGGAAGAGTATATATATCGTCTTTCTCCCTTCAGTTTTTTCATTCCACACTACATCATCTTCTTCCCTTTTCTAAGAAAACCCTAAATCACCATGGTCGTACACCTCATATCCATGTAGTTTGCCGAAGTTCTAGCTAGCCCCAACAAGATTTCTACGCTCGAATTTAACTATGTCCAGAAATATGATTTGCATACGAGCTTATAATAATGATGTTACATTGTTGATCTTGAGTGTCCAGAAATACTAGCGCATCCTTGCTAGTCCATAAAATAAACCGAGGGGAGTGATGAATTGTGAGGAGGTGTGAACACATGTATATTAAATGCTTGAAACATTTTTAGCTTTGCTAACAAAATGTTACCTTTATGTGTCAAATTGTGGTGCATGGTTCTATCAAGTGCACGTTTGTGAGTCCTCAATAAACCTTGAGGATTGGTGAAGCTTACTAATTGCATTTGAGTGTGGGAAACTTTTAATCTATTTGGTAAATACGTACATTAATTGAGCATGTATGGTGGTTGAGATGAACAAGGTTGAGTCTATAGTGGACCAATATATTAGCAACCGAGTTTGATATAGTAGTAGTCCCCCTCATGGAATGAATGTATTTGAACTAACATGTTGATTATGATCTCATTGCAAAACCTTTTTCGGGACGAAAAAGAACCAAGTTGGGAAGGTTTGATGTGTCCAATCTTTTTTTTTGGGGGGGGGGGGGGGTTAATTGATATGCAATTGTATTGTATTAACATCAAATATACATCGAATCATGTTACTTTGAGTTGTTTATGTGTTACTAGTTGAATGTATGAAATGGTGTAAAATAATGAAGAAGTGCGAAGTTGCATGACGTTTTGAGGGGATTTCGGGATTTTTCACCACATTCCGACCTTGGGACTTAGAGGAGAGATATTGGGCCGATTTTCTGTCAATCACTTGATGCTCAATCATCTTTTGCATCAATTCAATTCTCGTTTCGGTATGAAGATCGTGTTCGGCCAACCATTTAATAGTCGCAACCGTGTGTAGGATTTCATTAAACTTGTAAGACTAAACTTGTGTTTGATTTTGGGAATACTTTGCTACTTGTAATCATGTCACGTGAACGTTGATGAGTTTGTTTAGTAGTATTATGTTTATGTCGATGTGCAAAACACTTTATGTGTAGAAATCTACGTCCGTTTGCATTCCACCCTAGAGAGACTCTAGATGTGTCGTATATGTTTCCATTGCTAAGATTCGTCATGAATTGTTGTGAAATCTTAAGGTTACACGTTGGTATCATTCCACCTAGAGACACTCTAGTGTTGTGTATATGTGTTATAGATATAATCGCATTTCATTGTTAGATTGACATGAAGGTAATTTGAGTTATATCTATGTAACTTATCCTTGTTTCAAATGTATGCTAAGTTTTACTTGTGATTGATTGAACTTTGAACCCGGGAGAAACTATTTTGTTTATTATAAGTAAATTCTCTTTTCATTTGTGTTTATGCAATTAGTCTTAATAACCAATCTAATCATCAATTTTACATTATGTTAGCAATAGTTATCAGTTTAAGCTACACGCCAACCACTAACTCCTCGTGGATTCGACAACCCACTTACCATTGCTAGTTGTTCAAGTGAGGTTATCTGGAAAACAAACTCTCTCTATTATTTATCGACACTTCGACGTCAATCAGCAACTTATAAAACTTTTGTTATTCCGCTGCTTTTGATCTCTCTTATCTTATGTTATGTATAATTATGATGCGTGACCCTCCCTGGAGCCAATACTAGGAATGGGTATCACAAGTCCCTCATTATTTGGCGGTTTACAACTCGCCTCGTATAGAACCTTCTTGAACGACTTCGTGTCTGTTTCCATCTGATCCAACATACTATTCTACCTCTCTATGTGTCCTTATTAAACACACAATAGAAAAGAAAAGAAAAAGAACTTCAAAGCAAATCATTAACATTGTGTAAAGTATATATGTAATATAACTAGTTATGCTATATATTGTTGTCTAATATATCAGGTTATGCTATATAATGTTGTCATTTAATGGAATATTCATCATACCTCATTTAATTATGTCCCGTGTTCCATCTTTGACACTTCATTTAATTATGTCCCGTGTTCCATCTTTGACACTTCCTTGCCTCTTACGCATGTCACACCCCAACCAACGACGGAATATGTTGGGGCGCAATGATTGTCCAGATGCTCATGACAACAAATATAAGTTGTAATACTTAAACATGCTCTTTTTTATTAATCAATTAAAGATATCATACAATAAAGATAAACAAAGTGAATACATTTCAAAACTGATTTAAAGTCTTTAATCTAGGTCCAACAATCCTAGCGTGATCACAACATAGTTCAAGTATCGATTCCTGCTACATGTATAAAATCAAGTGTCAACTACAAAAGTAGTTGGTGAGAAATCCTGGTTTAAGTATACATATATATACTTTTACTGAAAAACATGCGAAGTGTCATATGTCAGAATAATGCGAAACATAACATATCAGTACAATTGGCAAATTGAAAACCTATTGAAAACCTGTTGAGATCCCTTAAAATCCACATATTGGCAAATCTACAACACATTATATAACACATAATTCATTCACAGAGCGCATACACATTTGCAATTGAGAAACATTCGAAAGCTTATCGATATAGGATACATGTTACACCCCAAAGTGAAAATGAGAAAAGGGGTAGAGATTACTCACCTGATGAGTAAATTGGAAACAAGAGATGGAACCAATTTGCGAGATATAACAACTTGGAGATTATCGTAATGAAACGGACATGCTAAATGAATATGGGGAATGATAATGATTATAGATCTAGGACACAAGGAACTTAAGGAGAGTTAGGTCCTATTTTCTTAAAAGACCATTTTACCCTTTATCGGGAAATTAGGGTTTAGTGATAATATGAAGACGCACATTCCTATAAGTAAACGCTCACCCCGGGATCGCCCAGTGAGGTATGCTAGGTCCCAGTTAGGATTTATACGACACCCTCACTTTGCCATAAACCCCAGAGTACAGGTGCTTACCCTTCCAGTCCACACGAACTTCAAAGTATCCGATTAACTTGGTATTTTAATACTTTATTATTTATCACTTATGGACTCATATACTTTTGTTATATATATAAACATGATTTAAGACCAAAAACCAAGTCCTAATACCTTCTGGTTTGTATAATATTAAATAATCATATTTAAAACCCTAATTTTGACATAATTATTGAATAATTATCATTACATTTTATTAAATAAAATAAACATAGGGATTTTACTTATAATATTATTTTATAATATACCTTAAAAGATTAGCCCTAAATTTAACCTGTTTGTTCAATTTTTGCAAAGCAACGTCGTGAAAACCCTAATTTTAACGTATTTATTAAATAAATATCAAAAGATTTTATAAAATTATAAAAACTTATGGTTTTATTCATTATAATATTTCTCAAAATATCAAACCTTAATTCAACACCGTTTACTCAATTTTGGCAGAACAACGTTACAAAAACCCTAATTTTGACTGATTTTTAGATAAAATACCAAACCTTCTTATAACTTGAATTAACTTAGGGCTTTCTTAAAACAAATTATTTTAGGATTACCTACAAAAATTCAGACGCTAATTCCAACCCGATCACCCGAATTTAGTAAAACAAGCTCAAGAACCCTAATTTTCACATAATTTTAGAAACCATACTTAGACACAATATTATCAAAATCTGAGATAGATTATTGTAGATCATACCTAATAATGGAGGACTGCAGAATTTCAGCTCTTAAGACCTTTGGGATTGCTCGTGGAACGAGTTAGGGTTTTTAACGTGACAATTTGATGAATTTGTGATGAATTTGGAGTGTTAGATTGAGTAATTTTACTCAATGGGTTTGCAGGAGGAAGCTCTAGGTGTCTAGGGTGATAATTCAAGCAAAAACGACGTGTAAGAGGGTCAATTTTGGAGAACACGAAAGGAGACGTGGGCTGAAACGAACCAAACAATACTTCTGCTGCAGATGTGGTATTCGCGTATCGTGAAGATTTGCATGTATCCCCTCGCGATATGCGCGGGGGGGGGGGGGGGGGCATGTTTGATTTTTTTTTTTTTATTTTCTTTTACTCGTTTGAGCTCCTTTTAACTCGATAATCTCTAAAATTTTACAAGCAACTTATATTAACCTTATAAAACATTAGGGAATATTAAAATATGATTTTTGAAATTTACGTGATTCCAGGTTATTAACGGAATTGCACGAAAAACTATAAATTCGTTTATTCGCATTTTAATTAGCAAAATTGCTCTATAATTTAACAAATTGTTTTTTTTTAATGTTATAAAATGATTGTAGAATATTACAAAGTATAAATTTTGAGATAAAGACCCCGAGATTCCCGGTAAACGATAAATCAAATACCGAAATCGCGTAAAAACCAAAAATCGCTTTATTTTCATTTTAAGCAAATTGTTTAACCTAAAACTTTGTAAATTTATTATTTTGCTTTCAAAAATGATTATGGAACATCCCGAACATAATTTAAATGTATAGTTTAGACGAATTCTTCCGGTAATCGTTAAATCAAAATTCGATTTGCGTGACAGGTTTAAATTCGGGTCGGGTTTTGTAAATGGGTCGGACACGGGTGTTACAACGCATACACTTCCTTCGTCATCACTATTTTCATAGTTTGCGAGGTCAAGGTAGAAATCCCTTAACTCCCTGTTTCCAAATCCTCACTTTTTATCACAACCTCCTCTCTTTCACACAACTTCGTCATGCTCCAAACTTCAATGGGCTTATGTTTCTATTGACGTTGAATTGTGGGCATACCAATCTATCAATGTACAGAAGTTGCATTTTAGTATTACATATGATGATTATATTACATATGTGTAACACCGATATTATTTATGTCTACTGTAATCAAATATCATTAGAATTGCGATAATCCATGAGTTCACGTTGCACCTTATCCTTGCATGTCTTCATGGAGTGTGTAATGTAATCACACCAATGGATGTCTCAAATCGTCATAAAATTTTCATCGATATGGTGTACAAAATCAAGCATGCATTTTCCCTAGTTTTGTATTTCAACAATTGTGCTTATGAACAATGCCATGAAGTCTATTTGGTACAACATACCATCGTCTCCTGGGTTTTTTCATCCACGTGGCAATCTCCGGTGGCGACACGTAATTTCCTGGATACATTTTCCTCTACTCCTTTTGTAACCCGTCGAAGATTTTGTCTATTTTCATTGAGGACGGTTGGATTCCAGCATTTGGTACACCTATAAGATGGTGTATGGCTTCTTCTTCGGTCTTGATTTGCGTAATGGTTATAAAAAAGATCAGTACAATTATCACAAATTGGTACAACTTTTTAAAAGAAAATAATAATTTTAGTCTTTTATATATCAACACTATCCTGTTGTTCGAAAAAAAATATATATCAATACTATCCTCAAATTAAAGAGAAAAAATACTCGATTTTGTGGTGTAATGATTGTAAAAAAAATAATATCTTATGAAAAAAATACCCTTTGGCCTCTTAGTTTTCTCTTATTTTATTGTACTTGAATCTTAACCATTGATTTATAATTTTCTCTTATTCTGTTGTAATTAAATATCAACCCTTGATTTGGAAAACTAATGGATGTAACTTCTTCTTATTATTTTTAGACAAAATATGTTTTTAGTGGATGGAATGAAATTATGTAATTTACGATTTTAATTGAATAATATGTAATTAAAAAAACTTAAGAACCAATGGTATCTTGGTGTTAGATAAGACATAGTAGTTTTTCATTTGGTGAGAGGGTTCAAAACCCATTGGTGACCCAAAAAAAAAACTTAAGAAAAAATAAGATATATAAAAACGTCCGTTTATTTGTGAACTTGAAGACGGAAAGGCTTAAAAAATATTGTAAGCGGAGTTTTACAAGGATTAAGGAAAAAAAGGTGACCCACCCCCTCTTTTGGTTTTCGTTTGGATCGCAGACGGTTTGCTGTTGATTTTGGTTTAATCTCCTCTGATCATAAAAATGTTGATTCTTTCACCCAACTACATGGTTAGTTTTCTCCCTTCGATTGCTCTCACATCCTTTCAATTTTCTGCACCGTCTCCTTTAATCACTTCATCATCTCAAGTGGTGTTCCACAAACAATAACTTTTATAGCATGTAGTTCAGATTTTATCATTGTTTCACGATTCGGTAATTTTGACTGTTGTCATGCAATTAGGTCGCTGTAAGTACACGAACGGATCTTACTACTGCAAGATTCAATCAACACAATGAACACGATGTAAATAAAACTTTGCTTTATTGATTCACTAAGAGAGGTTACAAGGAATTCTAGAGAGAGAGAGAGAGAGACACTCAAATACACACAGTTAAGAGAATAGGAATGACAGAACTTATGAACTCTCTCTAACACGAACTATTTATACTAAGCACTTAGTCTAGCGTACCAACCAACATACCATTGGTACGTTGGCTCCGTACCAACTGGTACGGACCTTGGTACGTAGACCCTAAGACTCACACAATAATGCTTTGATCTAGATACAATACACGAGACACATTGTAGCATAGGAATATGCTCTAACAAACTCCCCCTTAACGTGTAGTGTATCTATTTTAACTAAACTCCAGTCTTCAATCTTCAACATTG
The DNA here is from genome assembly GCA_039602395.1 of Deinandra increscens subsp. villosa. NCBI lineage: Eukaryota > Viridiplantae > Streptophyta > Magnoliopsida > Asterales > Asteraceae > Deinandra > Deinandra increscens. The sequence goes on from JBCNJP010000025.1 coordinate 55,613,438, forward strand.
CTGCATCCGATCTTTAACTTAAAATCTTGTCGGAAATAGAGCTTGCATGGCTGGATCAGAACTTGAATAATCTTTGAACTTCAAGATCCACTTGTGAAAGATATTACAAACTCTCCTTTTCACCATGCTCGAGTCTTGTCACACAGAACCTGTAATTTCAGAAGACAGAAACCCGGCTTTCTTTTTCTTTTAAAAATTAATTTAATCTTGGTGCAAAACTTCTCTTCGAGAATCCAAGATATAGTTTTGAAATCATAATTTTGTATCGTGTATCTATCGGTTAAAAACAAATAAGAAACAAAATCTTTTTGGCTTTTTGAAACTTTAAATCAAAACACACCGAAAATCTTTTTGATTTTTCTAAGTTTATGCTAAAACACACCTAAAATCTGTTTGAAATTTTAAGATATGAAACATAAATGCAATACTGAATCAGACACTATTTTTGTCTTTTGCGAGAATGATCACGACTTGGGATCATATTGAACATAACATGCTATACTAAACTTCAATTTCAAATACTTCAGCACACAAGTCATGTCGATTGCTGGTATAATTTGTCCATATTAAACTCAGGCAAAATCATACTCATAACATCTGGATATATTATTGTATTGATTAGATTGCTTTGACCAAGGTACCCCACACTATCAGACATACTCAGATATGCATTTGCTTATCACACTTTGTGATTTCACTTGTGATTTAACACATAGTGATTGAATTCATGATATAGTTAACTATGTTCCATGAAAAGAAATAAGAACGTTAAATCGTCTACCTTAAGGTCGATCTTTAGATACGTAGATAAGGCATCGGATTTAACAAAATAAGAAAATAAAAACAAGTTGAAATTGTATAACCCAACAACAATCAGGTCGGTACTCCTGTAAACGTAGAGAAAGTACGATGAGTTATAAGAAACACCAAATAAAATAAAGCAGAACGTCAAACGAACAACAATCAGGTCGATCTTTCGATACGCAGAGAAAGTCCGATCGTTTGACAAAATAAAGAAAATCAAATAAGTTTAAATCTTTGCAAAATGAACACATGTATACACTGTGACTTCTCATTTTATTTTCACATATCCTTTTCTTGATATCTTGAAATACGCTTCAAGATGTTGTCCACTTGGTCAAGCATTAGTATTTAATGTATATCACATCTGAATACTTTCTGATTTAATGTCGAGCCTACCATGCACATTGAGCAATAATCTTATGGCTTTTTCATCTAGTTTATCCATTAGTCAGACACGTAAGCCAATGTACCATCATTTCCCAATTATGTCGGATACAATTTCTCATTTTTCAATGTTTTTGTATTTTTCTGTTTTTCACCCCCTTAAAATGAAAACTCTATTTTTGGATTTTTCATTTTAACAAAAACACAAAGACACTATTTTTGGTTTTTCAGTTTTCTCCCCCTAAACTACATACGAAATGTAAAAGAAAAAAAATTGACCATTCGATACTGATACCTTTCAGTTTAAGTTTTTAGAACACTTTCAGTTTTGTAATATGAAGCATTGAATTATACAATCACCGACAGGTCTTCTTGAAGTACCTGCACACTGGACAAAACAATTAGTTTTTAAATGACCCGAAGCACATAGCTTCTGGTCGACCAGTGTCTTCAGTAAAATCATTTGCAGCTTTGCAGACCGACTTATGTCGCCACTGCATTTTTGCTTTTTTCAGTTTGAACTGAGTCATCATCAGGTGATGAACCACTAACACTGAAATCATATTTGAAAAATTGTTTTTGAGATTTAAATGGTGAAGGTGTTGACTCAGTAAAAACTCTGCCAAATACATCAATAAATGTGGAAGATTTATCGGAAAATGATCTTTTTGCAATTTCAGGACAATTTTGTGCCATGTGGCCTTTTCGGCGACATTGATAGCACAAACGATATGATCGCTTTGATTTCCATTTGTCCTGAAATGCATGAAACATATCATCAGATTCAAAATTATCATAAAAATCATCAAAGGCTTGAAAGCGATTAGCATGCACCCATTTTGATGTAGGACTTCGAGGAATAGAATTTGAACCAGATGAAGAAGAATCTTTTAATTGTTGACCCACTCGTAAATAACTTTCAGAAGACTTATTTTTTTTGTTGTTTACCCCCGAAACCTTTTTCCATGGTAGAAATAAAAGCATGAGCTAAATGATAGATTTGATGGAGATTGGTACCCTTCTTGTCTTTTGGAATCTTCTTTGGCAAATTTTGCTTGTCTTGCTTCCCACCTTTCTGATTGTTACTACCCAAACCTGAACGTTTGTAACCCGGTAGCTTTGACACTTCGACTTGAGAATTAGAAGACCCAACTTTAGCAACTTGAGTAAATTTAGCTCAAATACCCTTTAAGTTGTTTGCTTGTACCAACTCAGCAGCAACTTTTTCATCAGATACTTGCTTCTCATCTTTCTCACTTTTCACTTGCTTGTCAGATGACTTCGATTTCTTCTTTTCAGATTTCTCAGTAGCAAATTCAGAATAATATTGATTTGCATCAGAAGGATTGACATCAGCCAGAGGATCAGTTTGAATAACTGGATGTGGAATCTGATTGTACTCTTCTCCTCTAATAACTTTCTTGAAATTCTCATCTTTGCATAAGTAACTTGTGAAAGAATGTGAATTCTTCAGATTATTTAATTGCCTGTTAAGATCCAAAACCTCAACATTTAAATCTGATATTTTCTTCTGTGCTTCACCTAAAGCCTTTTCTGAATCAATTAACTGTTCTGAAGCTCTGTTGAACAAAAAAATTTCTCTTCCCATACTATCATGTGCATCATACAATTCTTGTGTAATTTTATCCACTTGTCTCTTATAAATGTCTACATTCCTTGTCAACAACTTGTTTTCTTTTGTCAAACTTGTGACTTTATCTTGTAATTTAGAATGTACATCTTGATGTTGTTCTTCCATAGCAGTAACTTCATCATAAGCTTTCTGAATTTCATCATAAGATTTTTGAAGCGAATCCAATTTTGCTTTTGATTTGCTAAACAATGCATCAAAATCTTCTGTTACTTACTTTGCTTCCTTCTCCCATTTCTCGGCATTCTTGACTAAATCTTCTTGATTAGCAATCAATTGAGAAGTTTATGAAACCAACTCTGCATTTTCATTTTGCAATTTCAAAATCTGTTCTTTATCTTCAACACTCATCCCTTCAAATCTTTTCCGAAACTCTTCAAATTCTTCCATCAACAAACTCTTTTATTTGATTAAATTCTCTTTAGTCTTAACAAACTCATCAGAATCTTCATATTTCTTCTTGTAAAGTTCCAACTCTTCTTCCTTCTTGTTGTTTTCAACAATCAAAACTTCATTTTCTTTAACTAATTCCCGAATCTTCCTTTCCTTTTGTGAACAAAAATTCACGAGTCGATTCATAACCACTTACTTCAGAATCAGAATCACTTGTTTCAGCTTTCACATTTGCCATCAATTCTATATGTGAATCTCCAATGAAACTAGTTTCAGACATAGTTTCCATTCTAGTACCGTTTGTTTGAGAATGACATACAAACGCAGATACATCCGGAAAATATTTAGCCCAATCATAAGCTTCTTGAGCCACCATAGCTTTTGCTTCTTTATTGTGAACATGCTTATCCGAATTACACTTGTCAGATGACGATTGGTTGCAATCTTGAGCAAAATGTCTGAATTTGGAACATTTGAAACATTTAATCTTCGACTTATCCAAACCAAGTTTTCCTCCTTGAAGAATAGATGTCTTTCCATGTTTCTTCATAAATATTCTTCCTCTTTCAACTATCATAGCAAACTGCCAATCCAAATCTAGTTTATTCAACTGATCATCATCCAACTGATTTAAATCGTCTAACAAATCAGATTTACCGATTTGGCTAAAAATTGACCCAGAAAAAGATGATATGAAAGCAGAAAACAATGCAGCTAAATCTTCAGCTGTTTGAACTGGAATGGAATTGTTTGTTGATTTATCAGAAATAGTAAAACTATAACCTAAAGAATAACCAGAATTGTCACACTTCCCAGCATGAAAAGCTGTTGGAGCAGGATTTAGAATTGAGCTAACACTTGACTTAGCTTTCGCATTCACGGTGGCAGAGTTTTATCCAAAGTACAATTCAGGATTCTAAACAGAAGGACTTGCTGGCTTTTTCACAATCATTTCCATTTCACGAGCTTGTAATTTGCTTGTCAATTGATTGAATGTCCAACTTGAGTAACTTGGATCATTAGTCAACATCATAACATAATTTTCCCATTTATCAGGTAAAGCTTCCAGAAACTTCTCCTTCAATTCATCGTTCTCCTTTTCAACTTGCACAATTTCAAGTTCATTAATTAAATGTGAAAACCTTGCGATCAAGTCCGACACTTTCTCATTCTCACAATGTCCAAAATTATCAAATTCTTTCTTCAAAACTTTCTTTTGAGTCTTTTTATATTGCTCATTATCCTCACACCTTTCTGCAATAGCATCCCATAATTCCTTAGAAGTTGTATAATTCTTAAACTGATGCATCAAATCTTTAGGCAACGCCATTGTAAGAAAACTATAAGTTTTCTTCTCTCTTGCAAAAAGTTTTCTTTCTTCAGAATCAAAATCGCTTATCATCTTCGGCTTTCTAGCACTTAGCATTGGATACTCATACTCCTTTTCAATTGGAATCCAACAATCAACATCTTAAGAAAAAATGTAGGATTCAAATTGTTTCTTCCAATTATGGTAATCCTCTAATTTTAGCAACTTGGGAACTTTCTGAGTTGTTCCTATTTCGTTATCATAATTCTGTTGGATATTGGATGTCCAGACCCAACAACACCAAGAAACCGACCCGGTTTGACCCGTAAAGAGTTACACTGAGGGCAACGAGATAAAAATTCACTTAATTGATTAACCGGTACATCACGGAAACTAGTAATTAATTAATGTTTATTCATGATTAATAAGCATTTGTTTAATTAAAAATATATATCAATACGATACTAAACGGAGAAATAACGTTATATTATTAACGTTAGCGGTGAATATGAATCAAATAAAGAGTTATTTGAATTTATTAGTTCTCGAGTTTACGACCTTTTATATTAATAAACTTGTTTTATTAATTCGTAAACATTGGTGGTTCACGATGACTAGGAGAATTTACGAGGGACTGGTTTCGTAAAATCGAGGGCTTCAAATAAGCAAGCAAGGATTAGGAAAACCCTAATCCTCATTTTTGCGCCCCCTCCCCACTCCCTCTCTCTCTCTCTCTCTCTCTCTCTCTCTCTCTCTCGTCACTCTCCCTCTCGCACGCCACCCTCTCCCTGTCGACATTCCTTCCACGTGAAACCCTAGCCGTCGTAGGTCGTTTTGCCGGATTCTTGCAATCGGCAATCGAGGTGTGATCGTTATCATCATCAATTGGAGAATCATCCCCACCATCCTTTTGGGTGCTACCGCCGCCGCCGCCACCTCCTCGGGTGCAACCGCCCCCACCTCTCTTGAGAACCACCGTCGCCGCCGTCCCTCCCTTGGGCCATCGCCATTTTGCCCTAGGTCGCCGTCGCGACCTAGCGTATCTACGTTTTGCGCGACACCATAACCACTCGGCTTAATCGACGTTCTTACGATATAGCGAGTGTGAGCTTTGTCGTCGTCATCGTTTAAATCACGCCGGCTAATACCCTAGCCTCCATTGCCGTCTTGATTCGTTGGTGCTTGCTAGTCGCAATCATAAACCGAATCGTTGCCATTTCCAACGAATCGATTTAAGACGCCTTCTTGCGATTTGTAAAACGATTAGATCCGAACGTCAGATCGTTTTTCCGTGAAAACCCTAGCGTCATCACGTTGTCCCTCAGTTTCTCTAGCGTTTGTTAGAACACCGCGAAGGTATATCTAAACTCCATTTTAGTTTAGATAAATTTTATTTGTTTCGATTAATGTAATCGTTAGTGTTCTTCGCGTTAACCGGTTTAACGCGAAATGGTGTTTGCGTGATTATTTTGGTGATCGTGATCCTGTTGACACGATTTCGACACCAACGGTTTACGCGTCTAAATTTAGTAAAATTATTAATTTCCGCTGCGTAAACGGATTACTGGTTTAATCCGTTTTAACTCTTAATTTACTAAACCCGGTCGGTAATGTTTTAATCAAACTAAAAGTTTTTTCTAACGTCACCGGGCACCCGTATACCACTGTTCGAAACCTAACAGTGGTATCAGAGCCTTGATCACCACACGCGAACCCTAACCGGTCAGTTTTAAACCGGTGGATTTCGCGAACTGGGGTTTAAACCCGAAAGTCGCGAAAGTTAAACGAATTGCTTCTCTACATGATTGGTCGATTTAATTCCACCAAACATTTTTAATTCGTTAATTGATTGTTTAACGCGCATATTCCGCTAGACCCATATTTCGGTTGTGATTGGTTGTCGTGTTTGGCCCATTTTTGGCCCACTTGCATTTTTTGGTTTTGGATTGGCCCACTTGGTTTTTGGGTTTAAAAGTTGTTTAAAAATAGATTAGGTTTTATTCTATTTTCTTGTGAATGCTCACCTTCGCCCTAGACGAACGTGACGAGAATTCATGTGACTACCCCATCGTGGCAAGTGTTCTTATCTAAGGACACTTCCTACTATGACAAGCATCCATGACCGGTAGAGCGATGAGTTCCACTCTATCAAGAAGAGCTTATAAAGCAAGTGGGAGCGCTAGAGTCGACCGGATGACCATACAATACTCATCCCTGCGGTTGATTTTACCTTTTGTCCCAGACCTTCTTCGACATTGTCATTAGGCTCTGACAATGTCGAAACCTCTTAAGCCGAACATGTGTTTGTTTGCATTTGCGTTTTGGTTGCCTGTCTTAAATCGTTTAACACGCCAACTAAAACTCCAAACTAAGTTTTAAACGGTTAAAACTGTTTTACAATCAATTGATTTGAGTCATAAAATTTATTAAGACTCGAAATTTAAATAACCAATTTTATTCGACAGTAATCTCGAATTCTTCAGTCTTAAATATCGAACTTTCACATAATTGGTTATTGCCTCGCGACGCGTAGTTTTTATTAAGGAGGTTATTAAATTGACTATCCCGAGTGAGATAGGGTTCATGAGTAATCCTAGTCAGACGTTTAATTAATAAAAACATTTAGCAAATAATCCTATCTGGTAAGCCGCTAAACGGATAGATTATGCCATCCTAGTCAAGTCTAACTTGGAACATATTTACCGATGCATCAGTGTTGGAGTATTTCAACACCGCACTTGGTGTTCAGGGTATCTTCCAAGGTGTGTGCATTGGAGTATTTCAACATCGTGCATGCACATTGACCACTGAGGACATCTATCATTTTCTTTACGAGTACCTAGTGTATTGGAGTATTTCAACACCGTACATCTAGTCATTCATAGACAAAATTGGCATGAATGACGCTAAACGTATTCACGAATAAATTCGCGAAAGCCTCATAAACGGGAGTTGTGACTGGTTTCACAAGAGATAATCGTTGTCCATCTGATTACTTAGTGACCAGTGATTGCACTTAACGTTGCCTTTGTGGGTCGACTACTAATTGGGTTCACATATTCCTATTCATGATTTGCTTGCCGTTTTTAATACGAATATTGCATTGAAACACTAAACGAATTGCCTGTTGTTTCAGATGGCTAATCCTCCTGCGAACATCGAGGTTTTCCAGCTCAAGTCTCTCCTTGAGAAGGAGAAACTTGATGACACCAACTTCCTCGACTGGCATCGAAATCTGAAAATTGTCCTGCAGATGGCCAACAAACAACATGTGTTGGAGGCCGAGGTGCCCGAAGCACCCGCAAATAATATTGTGGCTGCTCGCGCTGCACATGAGGCACTGAGAAAGGATGCCAACTCAGTTACGTGCCTCATGCTGGCGACCATGTCTACTGAAATTCAGAAGAGCATGGTTGATAGGACAGCGTTTCAGATGATCAGGGAACTTTAGGGCATGTTTGAAACCCAAGCCTGACAGGAACGCTACGAAACCGTTGTCAGGCTAATCACCTGTCGAATGGCTAAAGGTAGCCCTGTCAACGCCCATGTCCTTAAGATGAAGGACTACATCGACCGACTTGCGAAGCTCAATTACGTCATTCCTCAGGAAATGGTGACGAATTTGATCCTCCACTCTCTTTCCAGCGCGTTCACTCCTTTCCGGGTCAATTTTAATATGAACAGCCTGGTTAAGACAGTGACCGAGCTTCACGGTATGTTGAAGATTGCTGAGATTAATTATCTCAACGGTAACAACAGCAAAGGCAAGTCGAAGATGTGCTCGCCATCCGATCCGGAGGTGTCAAGAAACCTGAGATTAAGAGGAAGCTTGGGCAAAGAAAAAAAGGCAAGGGCGCTGCTGCTGGAGGCTCTAGTAGCACCGGAAAAGGCAAGTCAAGGGCTTCGAAGGCACCGCCGCAAGCTGAGCGTCAGTGCTTCGAATGCAACAAGATGGGGCACTGGAAGAGAAACCGCCCTAAATATCTTGCCAAGGTAAAGAAAGTCGATGCAGACGCTTCAGGAGGTATATATATCAGTTACCTCATGTTATAAACCACTTTACTTAATCCCTCAAAATATATGCTTGACATACTTTACATTTTGTAGGAACGTGAAGCCGTAGAAAGCAAAGAACCAAGAAGACATGACATCTTTGTATGATTGCAAACTTTGAATAAAGATCATGTCGTATTTTGAATTCTTGGTAGTATCTTTGAAACAACTTGCTTGTTTTCCCTGGCGGGGTCCAGGATGATACAATTTTTGCTTTTGGTTTGAATAACATGCACTAAAGTTTATGTTTTAAACTTGATTGATATGCATGGTTTTTTTCTACACTTGGAAATGTTTCACTTGGTTGGTAGATAAGATTCAAACATATATAACATGACGCTAAGCTTGGTGCTATTAATTTAATGATCATGAGACTAGCCTAGATGCAAAGAAAGAGCAATTGTTCTTTCTAAATCCATTAAGGCCATGACGTCTCTTATTCTCATTGTACTTGTTACAACAGGAATAATCAACCTACCTTGATTCATAGAACCTTATGGTTTTGAATTACATAGCTTGAGAAATCATTAAATCGAGTTGAACTTTTATAAAATCACTTGCTTGATTTCGTCAATACAAACAAAAGGTCCTTTGCTGAGTTCAAACGCTTGTTTGTATAAAGTTCAAACCACCATTACTACTTATATAACACAATCACCTATTTGGTTATGTTATATGAATGCACTAAATCATGTGCACATGACCATGATGGTCATGAATAGATATATACGTAAAACACCTTGAAAGTCAAAGACTATAACTGGTTTGTACTCACATGTGTTAAATTCCTGCTAAGCACATGTTGCTTACATTATGAGGTTTTGATTTCAAGCTTGAAAGCCAATAAACACATGACTTATGACATGCCTATGGTCGCCGTTCACACCTTATACCTACGAATCATTTCCTCACTGAACACTTGCGACTCAAAATTGGTTCCAAGAGGAAGTCTTGCGGGAGACCAAAATTTGAGTTTTGCACGTCCACTTTTGATACATGGACATTTAAATTCCTCATTGAAGAAATTTGATTTCTATAGGAATTACTGGACAGTGCGCTATGATTCTTGTAATTATTCAAGACTCGTTAAACAAAGATCTTTTCACAACAAGTGGTTGTTGCCAAAAATGAAAACATGTTGGCATTCTAAATGACTAATAATTCCAAATGGAACTATATGTTGATTTTAATTGTTTAAAATCTTCCATTATTGGTTGGTCATTGGATTGAACTGTCAATCCCAAATCAGACTCGATACTCTTATATAATAAATCATCAGAGTGTCTAGCACGCAACTCCTTTCAAACACAAAGATGATTGTATCAAGAATACCATCAAACACTGGCAGTTTGATTTCATCTTGCTATCTCATGTATGTGACATGACAATTGGATATTGATCAATTTAGATTCATACTGTGTTTATGAAACCAAATAACTTTGTTCTTGGAAGGAAGTATGTTTGCTAAGAGTTCCTTTGTAAAAACAATATACGAAGAAAGATGATTATAAGAATGCATCGTCTACATAAAGCAAGTGGGAGCATCACCACTAATCCTTATCGGGATAACGATTAAGTGCTGATCCAATGTTCATTAAAGTTTACTGATTTAAACTTGTAATGAAGCCTCAACTTATCTCCAAGTTTCAAAAGCCACACACAATTGAAATCATCTCAGGAATGGCATCCTCAGATAAAATCAATTTCTTGAAACGAGTTGTGTCATACTATGTTGATACCTGCAGATGGCAAGATGTTGGATCAAACAATGTTTTGAAGAGCTCAAGATTTCAAGAAAACCCTAACTGCCGAACCTTGTCCGAACCTTAGCCGAACTGCAGGTTTGGACAGTGTCTGGAGTTCGGACAGCGGGGTTATATATAGGTCGTTAGGTTTGAATTTTGTAATCAAGTTTTCTTATGTGTGTGTAAGTGAACTTGTTTTGAGCTCAGAGTCTCTGTATAATATGATCTTGGTTATTGAATGAGATTGAGTCTTATTTACACGTTTGTTCATTGAATTGTTTACACAATGGTTACGAGTTAATCACGATCCACCCGCTCATGCACTTTCAAGTGGTATAAGAGCTTTCTGGTGCTGCTCAGCTCGTTTGTGATCATTTGTGTTGATAAACAATTCGTTTCATCTCATTTTTCATCTCCTAAACTTTCGTTTCTGAAAATTTGATCATTTCACATCATGCTTCACGTCCAAAAACGGGTTTTCGAGTGTTTTTCAATCTATTGATCATCTGTTGCTCGTGAGATTCAGTTTTTCTGAGTGTTTGATAGTTTTGGAAATTTTGTTTGTCCGAACCTGAGGTTCGTCCCGATAACCGCTCCGAACTTGAAGTTCGTCTCAGTAACCGTTACGAATTTGGAGTTCTTCTGACGTTCGTTTGAATTTCTGTTCGTTGAGAGTTCGTATCACGTTCGGATAGAGTTCGTTAAAGGTTCGGAAGACGTTCGGATAGAGTTTGGTACTATTCATCATTCTAGGTTTGGAAAGAGTTCGGGTACTTGGAGTACGGAAGGAGTTCGGATCAGGTTTGGAAAGTCAGAGTTCGGAAGGAGTTCGGAGAGAGTTCGGCTTATGTAATTAGGTTCGGACTTGGTACGGAAGAAGTTCGGACAACTTATTAGAGTTCGTTAAGAGTTCGAATAAACAGTAAAATTCAGAATTTCAAAATATCGGATTTGCATGCCTTTGCTGCAATTCAATCTCAGATGCAAATGTTGTTGAAATATTACAACGAAATTGGGACTACACAGAAGGTTCCCAAGTTCCTCAAACTTGAGGACTATCATAACTGGAAGAAACGATTTGAAGCTTATATCGGAACAACGGATTGTGATTTATGGATCACCATGGATCAGTTGATAACAACAATGTTCCTGTTATGCAAAGAAATATGGATCTTACACAAAAGGGTGATTACACGAGAGAACAGAAAGCTTACGGACTTCTTACACAAGCTTTACCAAAGGAGCTTTTACATCAATTTAAAAATTGCAAACATTCTCATGAACTATGGACTACTTTAAAAGAAAGATGTAAAGGAAATGATCAGTACAAGAAAAGTAAGAAGAAAGTTTTGAAAAAGGAGTTTGACAATTTCAAACATTTTGATGGAGAAGGTGTAGCTGAGTTGATCTCGAGATATTGTCATCTTTTGTCCGAGATGGATACCGTTCAAATAAAAAAGGACGATGATGAATTAAAGGAAAAATTACTCGAGGGTCTTCCATCAAAGTGGGAACCGTATGTTTTAATGCTTATCAATGACAAGGATTACTCAACTTTAACTTCGTTAAGTTGTTGGGAAAGTTACAAGCTAGGGATTTGGAAATGAAGAATGTTAACACTACTCCTGCTGAGGTCCAAAACCCTGATGTTTATTATGGTTCGTATGATGCAACAATTTCTGGCAAATCCGGGAAAGCTACAAGTTTTGCTCCGGTGACTGCATTTGTAGCTGGAAATTTGTCTGGAAATGTCTCAAATTCGGGGAAAGGAACAAATTCAGAGAATTATGAATACAACTATGGATCTGCAGGGTGTAATGTGTTAATCCCAGCAAGCAACATGATGAATACAAGCAAGATGGCTATGTCTGTTACCACAACGGAAGATTATATGGCCTTGGTATCCGCTTTGGTATCATAATACTGTGGAGTTATTACTGGAAAAGTGAACAATGCGGAATTGACCGAAGAAGACTATGACCAAGTTGATCTAGATGATTTGGAGCTCATGGATATCAATTGGCAATTTGCTATGCTTGCTCGAAGGGTAAAGAGGTTTCTAAAGAAGACTGGCAGAAAAGATCTTAATTCTGGTGGTCGAATCGGTTTTGATAAATCCAAAGTGAGATGCTACAATTGCTCGAATTTTGGACACTTTGCACGGGAATGCTCTCAGCCCAAAAAGCAAGAATATCAAAAATTTGCTCCTAAGACAAGTGCGTCTGGAAACAACAATGCTACAAATTCAGGGAGTTCCACAAACTCAAACCCTAAGTCTGAAAATTCTAAAGCTTTTGTGACTATCCGTCTTTTCAGGTCTTTTCCTAATTTAAATAAACTTAAACTAATATAAATGTCGTGAGAACATTTATTTTAACTGTAAAAAAATTTGTGTGAACATTTATGTGTTTGACTTGTGTTGACTTTACTATCTAGGGTTGTGTAACTAGCACTACGAGCATACACTTGAGTCTAGACATTTTACGTTCTATGATTTTATGTAAATCATATTCTATCATTTTATGTGGACATTTTGTCATTTTATGTGACAACTAAACTTATGATTCTATTATATATATATATATATACCTATATAATATAGATATATATATATATATATAGGGTGAGGTCTCATTGTAGACACTTTCGCATGTGATTAATAGCTCTTTTTCACATGTGAAAGTTTCTAATTAATGAGAAAAAAGAAAAAAGAAAATTAATCACAACCATTAGATCAAGAGATCTAATGGTGAAAAAGGGTGTCTACCTGTCTACACTTATGGAGGTGTCTACAATGAACTTTTCACTATATATATATATATATATATATATATATATATATATATATATATATATATATAGGGGAGGGATAAAATGAAAACCTCTTCGAGTTTGGAAAACCGTGAAAACCAAGCTAAAAAATTCGTTTTTTGTTCCGATTTTTTTTATGGTAACTCTCTAAGTTAAAAATACACCCTTTATGCAAAAAAGTGAAAAAAAACGCCTACTAATTTTTTTTTAAAAAAATATTTTATAACCGATGTTACATATGTAACATTACCCTGTTACATATATAACATCGGTTATAAAATATATATTTTTTTAAAAAGTTACTAGGCGTTTTTTTACTTTTTTGCATAAATGGGGTCTTTTTAACTTAGAGAGTCAACATAAAAAATATCGGAGCAAAAAACGAATTTTTTAGCTTGGTTTTCATGGTTTTCCATACTCGAAGAGGTTTTCATTTTATCCTTCCTCTATATATATATATATATATATATATATATATATATTTATATAGGGAGAGGATCATTTGAGAACTAATTGGTTGAGATAACTTTTCAGAACCATTTTTAAACCACTAGTTATATTTACATATACCCCCCTCCCATGAATTGTAGTGGTCCCCAACTGAAATTAGTGATGGAGATTTAGTTCTCAAAATTTCTCAAAACAAAAATTTCTCATTTGAACCTAACCCTATATATATATATATATACACACACACACACACACACACACATTATATCCTATAATTTTATGTGACAATGTGTTACATAGTTACGTTCCCGTTATCATTTTACGTGAGTTTACACGTACCGTTACAATTTCAGGTTCATCATTTTATGTGAACTCAAAAGTATATATTTATGAATCATTATTCATGATTTTATGTGATTTTATGTTAACCAAGTTAGGGTTTACACCTCATAAACCTTTGGTTAAGGAGGTTGAAGTTGCAAAAGCTGGTGCATTGGATACAACAAATGATTTTGAGAATCCGTATCGGAAAAGTCTTCCGTTAAAGCAACAACATGAAAAGGCTAAACAAACTGCTTTGGAAGTAGCTGATAAAATGATTTCTTTACAAAAAGAAATGCAAAAGCTGTCAGATGAAAATAATAGTCTCAAACAGGACAATAGTGCCTTGAAAAGAAATAATATCAAAGATTTGGTTGCCTTGATGACCGACACTTCAAAGGTAGTTTCTTCTCCTAGTTTGTGTAAGTCTTTTGATCAATTTGCTACTGCTAAGAGTACTCTCTTAGATGAAAAGAGAAAGTTGAATGATCTTTTGTTTGTAGCAAGAGCTGATATGAACATTTACAAAACAAGGTGGGAAGGTACCACAAAGGAGCTAATGTCGGTACATGAGCAATTATGTCTTCAGAAGTATGAATTTGTAAAACAGTCTGAATTGCTCGTGTCCACACAAAAGGAACTGGCAAACAGTCAAAAGGTTGTGTCTGATCTTAAAATTGAAAATTTTGAATTAAACAATAAAATTGACACTTTTCAAATTCCACCATCATTTTCAAACTTTCTCTACAATACTGATAATGAAAATGTGTCTGGAAAGTTTCATCAAGTTGCTGCTCCTGTGATCATTACAAATGGTCCTTCATCTGCTAAGGTTGATGAAAAGGTGGATGCTACATCTTTTTCCACAAAGATTTCGGTTCCATCTCATGATAAGAAATTTGATCAAAAATCAATTGATCAAAAGTCTGATAAAAATTAAACTGGAAAAACAGTTTTGGATTCCACTGTTGATGAATTGTTTTATGATGTTTCAGACTTTGACAAAATTGATGATCTTGTTTCTGAAACCGAAATTGAAAATTCAAAACCCATCCTTCAAATAGTTTCTAAGCTAGATCATAATGATTTGATTTTAAAACATAATTTTCCTACCATTAAATCTGAGCTGAAGAAACTAAGTGAATATGAGCAAAAACAGATTGCAAGAGGTAAATCTGTGGGGGGGTAAGAAATTAAAGAATGGTGGAGTTGGATTTGTACCTGAGTCTGTCAAATCAAAACCTAAGGTTTTTGAACAAGGTTCATCTTTAAAAGTGTCGAATTCTGAAAAGCCAAAGGTTGGCAATCCAACTCAAAATGCAAAGTTTGATAAAACCAAGAAATGGACAACTTATTGCCTGAAGGGTTCAAATGCTATGTATAGAGATAAGGACTTCCCGTTAAAATGGTCAATCCAGATTTGATTGATAAGGTTTTTACGGGAGGTTATGGTCTAAACTATGATCCGAATGTGAAAAGTGTGCCCATTAGGAGGGGAGATGGTAAAGTTATCATACCAAAGGACACACTTGAATCGGAACATTCAGATCATAATTCTGATTCAGGATTGGTTAAACGGGTGCAAAAATCTGTGCAAAAGACACCAAGTGCTTTCCAATCACCAAGGGTTCATCAGAAACAAATTTTTCATGAACCAGCCAAATCAATTCTCAGAAAACCAGATTCATTTTTTTAAGAAATCTCAATTCTACCATGATGATGGGTTTTTATGATCATTTTGGTTATGGACCAAATCAACCAGTCTATGGAAGGGGTCCAAGATGGGTTGATCATGGTTTAGAAATGATGTTGGTCCAGGGTATGGTGGTAGGAGGCGTAGGTTTCAGGATTATGATGACCATTACTATTCTGGAAATCCACAATTTTGTGATCAATATTTTCATGGTGGTGATGTTCCAGATAGTTTTACTGGTTATGACTCTGGGTTTCACGATGATTTCATTGATCATCGTGTTTCCAATCGAAAGGTTTTAAAATCAAAGAAACAAAAACCCGTCATTGAAACTGGTATGGATGATGACACGATCAAAAAGATTCTCATTGACAAACGAAAATGTTTTAAGTGCAAAAACCGTGGTCATACATACCGGAATTGTCCTTTGAAGAAGGATAAAGCTAATAAGTCTGAAGCTGAAAAATCTGAAGGCTTCTGAGGGTTATCAAACAGAGACACCTGTTTCTGGTGTTTCACAAAAGAAAGTCAGATTTGTAGATTACAAAGGCAGAGTTCATTTTTATGATGAATCATCTGAATTTCACAAACATCAAAATGATAAGAAATTAGATGGTGGTTTTGATAATATCAAATCAATTTTAAAGAATTATGAATCTGGATCCACAAGTACTTCAACTGACAAGTGGAAACCTAAGGGTTCATCCACAGCTGGTAATGACTTTGTCAAAGATGACGGTCGACCCAAAGCTTCGATCTTGGGTTCATCCCGAAACTAATCAATTTGTTAATTTATGCAGGGATCATCGCGACAACCTATGAATAATATTTGGGTTGTTGATAGCAGAGCATCCAGACATATGACCGGTGTGACACCCGAGAATTTCAAGGTTAACTTCCGTTAGAC
>JBCNJP010000025.1:55630458-55780706 GCA_039602395.1 Deinandra increscens subsp. villosa
ACTATCAAGAGAAGACATTTTCAAAGACTAGCATGGAGATATTTTTCTCTTTTGTATTTGTCTCTCTTATGTAATGATTGGCATATGAATAAAAGTTTTTATTTCCGCTGCTTTAGTTATCTCTGTTGTACCTTGTGTTCATGAGTAAATCCGATGCGTGACCGCTCCTAAGGCCAAGTCTGGGAGTGGGCGTCACATAAACATTACACATTCTATTTGTCCATGCATGAACACGTAGTCTCATCACCTTTGTCTTTCTCTGTGAACCCGTTAACTATGTTTACCTATTCTAAACTTCGAGGACTAACTATGTTAACCTTCCAAACTTGTTTTAGTCACATAAACCTTGCATAGACTAACCTTGTCATTTCTTAAACCTTGCGCCACCTTTGTAATATTATGAGGGACTAACCTTGTCATTATATGATAGTGGATTAAATGCAATTTCGGTTACATGAGGCAAGAAAACCGATCATCCTTCCTCCCTCTTGATTACAATTTAGTAATTATCAATTAACCACACACCTCAAACCATCTTTTCTTTCTCTCCTTCGTGTCCTCTCCAAATCGGAGATATCACCACCACCTCAACCGAAAGTATCCAGCCAGTCATCACCGCAACACCATCGTACAACTGTTATGTGTAGCCGTCATCTGCAGTCGAGCAACCAAGGGCAAACAAGTTTTGGATCGAAGTTCGAGTTCGTTTCGGGTTTGCTTTCGTTACCGTATCGCATCGAAGTTCATCCCCAAATCAAGGTACCCCTTAATCTTTGTTATTCGACTCGTTTTGTACATCGTGATCGCCGTTCTTAGTTCTTCTGGTGACCAGAATCGGGTCTGGTCCAGTTGGTTTTTTTTTGTGGGGAAGAAGACGCAGACCCGCATGGAATATATAAAATGTTTCCGGGTTAGAACGCAAGCAAGTCGGGTGGCGTGGTGGTCCGATGTCCAGATATTAACGCCGAAGTCGCGTGTTCGAACCCCAACCACTCCAATTCTTTTTATTTATTTTTGAGAATCCGGTTCCTGGGTCAATCATAGATAAAACCGGAAATTTCAAAATAATAACAAACATAAGCAGATAGCCTAGTGGTTGAGGCGCTGGTTTTCGAACTAGAGGTCACCAGTTCGAATCTGTTGACCTACAGTTTCCTGTTTTTATTCTTATTAATTGTTTTATGAACTTGCATGACCCCAAAACTCATCACCGGTCGTTCCTCCATGTTATTTTGGACCCTTAGAAACCATTGTAGACATCGTTACCTTTGTTTTATCTTGTTGGTTCATGTAATATGATTGTTATATAAAATATCGGTTTTGACAAGAGTTAAAAAGAATGCATATTTGAGAAATGTATAAATATACGTGTCTGGGAAATACAAGACGAATGTTTTGGCAACCCTCATATTTATGTAAATATAAACGTATACGAATAATATGTTGGTCGCACTTTGCAATATAAACATTTTATACATTCTGGTATATTTATTTGTATATTAAAAAAATATACATATACATATAAATACGTTTTAACTACTCGATTTTTATAAAGATATAATACTAGTCTTCTGATTTGCGTTTTGATGAGCCTTATGATTTCGACTAAACGTCATCGCCAACTTGATTTGTGTCACACCCCAACTGACGGCGGAAACGTCGGGGCATAATTAGATTACCCATAAGCTCATGACAACTAATTTAGTGACAATAGTTAAATAATGAATTTCATTGATAACATTGACAACATTGAAAGATAAAACAATGCACCACATATTGATAATAAATACAATTTATTTGTTAATCTAGGTCCAAAAGCCCTATGTGATAGCATCTTGAAACATCAACATCATAGCTGCAACATGTATAAAATAAAGGGGGTCAACTATAAATAGTTGGTGAGTAACCACAAGTTTAAATACATAACATATATTTGAAAAACATGTGTTACGTGTCATATGATAGAATAAGTGAAATATAACATGCTAGAAGATATTGACAACATGAAAGACTCGGCATAACCAAAATTATTGGTATAAAATGACAACATGAAATAATAGGCATAAACAAACCTTAATGACATATGAAAGATTCCCTAACCCGCAGGTTAGACTATATGAAATAATGAAATAGGCTCCAAACACCCAACGTCGAACCGGTCAAGTTGAGTGGGTTGTCAACCGATAGATCTACCTTTGTTACCCCAGGCCTTACGTGAATGTTTATGCCAAATGAAAGACATGACAGACATGACAACCATGACATACTTGACATCCAATGAAAACATGAAAACCTTTGATAAACATGAAAACCTTTGAAATTCACATATTGACAAATCATGCTAGAAGCCACATAACACATAATTCACACATAGATCACATACGCATGGTAATTGATAAACTTGAAAGATAACACTTTGAAATAGGATACATGTTGCAACCCCAAAAATGAGAAAATGAGAAAAGGGGCAAGGATTACTCACTTGGATTAGAAGTTAAGTCCACGGAACGAAAAGTGAAAGTGAAAGGATTAGTCCCAAAGATTCATCCTAAAAGAATAGAATGGGACAACATGAATATTGGAATATGGGATTCTAAGCGCTTATGCATTTGGGGGATGAGTTTTAATGTTATAAATTGAAGTTTGAAAAAATGTTAACTTTTAAGAGTAACAATACCTTAAACGTTACTATACATGCTTTGGCCTAATAGGTTATGACACTCTCATCGGGGCATCCCAGGTAAGTATCCAGGTCCGACTATGGGATTTATGCGAACACTTATCCTTTTGACAGAGACCCCAACTACCGGTGGTTTCACCGTTCCAGTTACCACATGTCATTCGCGTCTCAAGTACCATCACTAAATATGTTGTTAAACAGAGATCGATTTCTATTCTATTTGAAATTCTTAAAAATGAGTTTATGTTCCAAAACCTGAATTACATATTAGAATGATTAAAATTAGTTTAATTGTTGATTTGTGAAGAACAAGCCTTAATCCCCAATCTTTTCATGCATAAAAACGTTGACTTTTCGATTAGAAGAATATAGATGAAATTGGACATGATAGTTTAGACTCGTTGGGCCTAACGAGCCTCTACAAGGGCTATAGTAAGCCCAAATCGGCCTAAGCAAGGCAACACGTCCTAATGACGTGCCTTTGCAAAGCTAGGCCGTCCAAAGGACAAGCCTTAACAATGCTAGGCGTTCTAAGAACGAGCCTTAGCAAGGCTACCTAAACGAGCCTAAAGCACCTAACTAAGAACCTAAGCTAAACTAATTAAACTAATAAAGCGATAAATAAGCGAATAACGAATGGAAAGAAAGAAAGAAAACAAAGAAAGAAAAAGAAGAAGAATTACCTCAAAAAAGCTTTTCAAACGAGACGAGCTTGAAGGGCAGCACCTCCTCTCCGAGAGCATAAAAAACTACTAAGCACGACACCCGAAGGGTATTGTACTTGTGGAACCACCAAAATTTGGTTATTCCACTTGTTTATACTCAAACTAGGAGTTGGAAGCTATAAGAGACCTAGAAGAGGTATTTATAGGTGTGTAAGGAGTGAAAATTTCGCTGGTGGGGCAATGTGGGACGAAATTCGCGACTAGTAACACAACAACAAACATCAAACTTGTTTTCGCGATTCCCGCTTCGTTACAACTCGGTTTCGCACGCGGTTTTCGCCCACGTTCATCATTTTCAGAGTATTATCATGTAGAATAAAGTAATCCAACATTCATGGTGTTGAGAATTGGGCTTAAAACTTGGATCTTGATGCGGGTCGAGTTTCTGAGTTTTTGAAATATACGGATGTTACAGTCTCCCCTACTTTAGGAAATTTCGTCCCGAAATTCAGTTAGTAGAGACTGTAGGAACAAGGTATGAGGATAATTAAATGTTATACCAAAAAGTACACTTATATTAAAAAAAATTAATTGTAAAGGTTTACTTTGAAATAGTGATATAAACTTGTGACACGAATTTTGACACACGACCAGGGCCAACTCTTAGTCCGACACCTAGCCAACTTTTAAAGCACCACCAATGCCTATATATAGGGTGTACCGTAGCTAACCCACCACATCGTTGCTACTTCAAAAGCATGCTAGTTACCTACGGAGAGACTCCCTCACACAATTCAAAAGTACTTAAAAGGTTTTGATATTGGAATACTTGACACCGCAAGATCCGGACGTAAAATATATAACATGGGATACATTTGATAATGATATGGTTAATGGTATACAGGCATGGAATGAGTACCATGTCGAGAATCAAAGATCATAGATGATTCGAAGACGAGAATGCATGATTTGACCAAACAACTTGATCAGTAAAGTGAAAGCCACAGTCTCCCCTACTTTAGGATATCCAAACGAGAAGAGGCAGAGGATAGAATATGAGGTTGAGGGGTTAACATGTATCCATTAAAATTGAAATCAATGTAACTGATAAAACAATGTCGGATTTCAAACAAGAGAACGCGTTCGATTCTGACGAACTAGATGTGTCGCGACTCACACCCAGTCCACCTTTCTCGAAGCGCGGGGTCTAGATGAAATCCAAAACAAAACAAATTCCTTGCTAATACGACAATACCTCACGGCTATGACCCAAAATCAATCGCATGGTTAACTAGTATTACATACAATTGACGGTTATAGTTCGTATGAGTCCTGGTTAGCAAGGTTGGTAAAACATGTGATAGTGAAAACACGTGATAATGAAAACATGCAATAGTGAAAACATTGGTCATGTGATAATGAAAGCGTGTAAGTTGTAGCAATGATGGCATGAAATAGTGGAAACATGTGGTAATGATAAATATGAAAATTTATGATAATCAAAACTTGAGGTAGTGAAAACATGAAAGTATGAGATAGTGAAAACATTTGATCATAAGAACATGGGATAACGATAGCACAAAGACTAATCATGATAAGCGAACGGTCTACAAGTGGTATATCAAATGGCATGATTCGAATGAATGGATTAACTTAAATCAAATCACATGAATTTGAAAGTTGAATATCAATTGAGCATAAACATGTAAGTTTGAAATCGTAAATTGAAGGTCGAAACACGCAAGTTTAAATTTTGAAATACATGAATTGAACCTGATGTTGGAATATACACACCGAATATAGAAATCTTCAAGCTGAGAGTTGAAAACTGTAAACCAAGAGTTGAATACCGCAAGCTAAGCGTTGAAAATCACAACCGAATTCACCATCTGTGAGTTGAAAATCGCAAACCGAACTCACCAATCAATTATTTGAATAATGTGAGTTATAAACTAAAAACATGTCATGTGTTGACACCACGAGTTTGAATCCATAGATCAACACTAGAAACTGCGAATTGAGTCCACACATTGAGTTTTGAATAAAGCGAGTTTAGAACTCATACACCGAGCATGGAAAACCACAGTTTTAAATTTCAGACATTGAATAGCTCAAACATAAAAAAAAATACAATTTGTATCGAAATGTGAAATAACGCGAGTCTTCCCAAAGATTATTGCTTGGGTCAAAATTACATGAAAATTTTGAAAATAGGATTCGAGTAAATTCAAACATCGCCAACGAAGGCGATAATGAATTTACCCAGGTAAGAGCTGCAAAAGAATCCAGGTGTTTTCAAAAGAGTCATTGGTTAGCCAAAAGAAGCTTATGGCTAAGCACAACCAAGGATTTGAAAGGTAACGTTGATCATAACTGAGAAGTATCCATACTATATAAGTAGTATAGATACGGGGATATCGTCGTCATGAATGCAATAAGAGACTAAATAGGAGCCGTAATTGTGGAACAATAAATTTTAGAGGTAGGTGGGTGACACAAAACAGTGTGAGGCGATAGGGTGACTTGCCAACATGAGTAGTACCGGGTAAGTTAATGCGGAAGTCGTCTTGGCGAACGGGAGGAAGACCCAATATGTATTCGGGAAACACTTCAGGGAAGTCCCGAACGACTAGGATGCCTTGGACTCCCTATTCCTGATTACGAACGTCTACAATGCTGACCAGACATGCCATGTACTACTTTTGCAAGTACTTGTGGGCTTTAACGTCGGACATGAGCTAGAACCCATGGAGTGGTTTATCGCCATAGATTTCCTAGACTTGATTGCTGAGCGGGGAAAATGAACGATCTTCGAATTCACGATACACACAAATTTGACGTTAACTAGGGTAAAAAAAATGAGTTTGGATAAATATAAATGTTAAAGTGAAACAGTTGGAACATCGCGTAATTGCGATTGAAATATAACCTTGAATATAAAGGATGAGTTTTTTTTTCGAATTTAATAAACATATATAGTTATCTACTCGTAAAGTTGTAAAGTCGTAAACTCGGACACATGCAATCCCGTAAGCATGTGGACTAGTAAACTCATAATTTCCTAAACGAGTAAATTCCTAAACATGTATACCTAAATGTGCAAAACGTTATATTTTGGAGGGGTTTAAAAATGAATCTTCTAAAACGGGATATCACGTAAGTGTGAGTCCGTAGGCTCGTTAATGGGTAAACGCGTTAACTCATAAGCATGTAATCTCGTAATCATGCAAACTTGTAAACTTGTGAACCCATCGACAAGCGCTCGCTCACCTGTAAATGAGTTTAAAAAAAATACGTGATATAAATAGGTTTTAAAATGATGAATGTAAATTGTTTTGAGTTGTACATCGAACAATGAAATCACGAATGAATTCTTTTTAAAAAAAATCATAAGCTTAAAAACTGACTGACAGGATTTAAACGGTAAATTTGACTTGAGATCAAAACGTGGCTATGTGTACTCCTTTGGCTAGTTTGACCGAAGCATTGTTTGCAATGCCAGCCTAGGACACACATTATGGGGTTACGTGAATCACCACGCAGGTGTGTCTATTGGGCGTTGGTGCAATAGGTTGGGCTATGATTGGAACAATGGGTTGTTGGGTTGAGTCTAAAAAGGTTGGCAACAAGATTTGATAAAACAATCAATCGAACATGACTTGAGTATCGTGAAATGAAGATTTTGAAACTATGCTAAAATGTTTTATGAACTCACGAGGTTTTGGTTTAAAATACGATAATCAGCTCCATAGCACATTTATGGTGAAGATGAATGACATGAATTTGAAATACAAGGACGATGTGTGAAAAATTAAAAGTATGTGATATCATGAGGGTAACAAACTGATTGTATAAATATCGCAAAATATCTCGAGGATGGAATCGGAAAAATTGTGAAACTCGAGCTACTAAATAAATAACAAGGGGTTATTTGAATTCCCAAAGGTGAGTCGAAATGGAACTTTGAACCGATAACGTAAATCGTTGGATAGTGTAGGATGTGATACGTCACAACAGTGTCGTACAACATTATGAAATTGTGATATAGAAATCACAATGATGACTTTGGATGTAATAAACACGAAAGGTTTGAATATGGGATATCAATCGACTAAAATATGAGAGGTAAAATATGTAAAATTGTGAAAGTAAGTGTCAATGGTGAAAATTTCAAAAATGCCAATGAAATCACGAAAAGTAGCGTTTTAACCATGAAATCTTGAAAATCAAAAGAATATCATAGATCGAAATCGGAGTATAAACCGGATATCATGAAATCGCATGCAAAACAAGAAATCGAATTGACTTGTTTAAAATCAATGGAATGGTTTTCATTTCCCGATTAGGAAACTGCCACCTTCGACTATTAATATGGTTCCTAGAAACGTTTGTTATGACATGCTTTGGTCTAATAGGCTAAGGCACTCTCGCCAGAATGTGCCAGGTAACGCTTACCTAAATAGACACACTGACTACCGGTGCTTTCACCCTTCCAGTTACTACATGTCCGTTACTAAGGAACCTAACCCGAATGAGATTTCAAAAAAAAATCAAATAAATTTAAATTCCTAAAATGGCACGTAAGGCACCATTACTAAGGAAAAGACTAGGAAGCCAGAAATTTAGTGCTTGAGTGTGTGATTAGTGTTAGACATGAGGCACATCCTAACTAAGGCAAAGCAAAACATAAAAGGGCAATCTCTAAACGAAGCATGCAATACACGAGATTCTCGTGTTTGGACACCTAAGGCAATAGTCTAGGTCATTCCATTTCTAATAACCTAGTTCCCTATAGCCATGGCTCTGATACCAATCTGTCACACCCCAACCGACGGCGAAAACGTCGGGCATGATTAGATTACCCATAAGCTCATGACAACTAATTTAGTGACAATAGTTAAATAATGAATTTCATTGATAACATTGAAAGATAAAACAAGGCACCACGTATTGTAATAAATACAATATATTTGTTAATCTAGGTCCAAAAGCCCTATGTGATAGCATCTTGAAACATCAACATCATAGCTGCAACATGTATAAAATAAAGGGGGTCAACTATAAATAGTTGGTGAGTAACCACAAGTTTAAATACATAACATATATTTGAAAAACATGTGTTACGTGTCATATGATAGAATAAGTGAAATATAACATGCTAGAAGATATTGACAACATGAAAGACTAGGCATAACCAAAATTATTGGTATAAAATGACAACATGAAATAATAGGCATAAACAAACCTCAATGACATATGAAAGATTCCCTAACCCGCAGGTTAGACTATATGAAATAATGAAATAGGCTCCAAACACCCAACGTCGAACCGGTCAAGTTGAGTGGGTTGTCAACCGATAGATCTACCTTTGTTACCCCAGGCCTTACGTGAATGTTTATGCCAAATGAAAGACATGACAGACATGACAACCATGACATACTTGACATCCAATGAAAACATGAAAACCTTTGATAAACATGAAAACCTTTGAAATTCACATATTGACAAATCATGCTAGAAGCCACATAACACATAATTCACACATAGATCACATACGCATGGTAATTGATAAACTTGAAAGATAACACTTTGAAATAGGATACATGTTGCAACCCCAAAAATGAGAAAATGAGAAAAGGGGCAAGGATTACTCACTTGGATTAGAAGTTAAGTCCACGAAACGAAAAGTGAAAGTGAAAGGATTAGTCCCAAAGATTCATCCTAAAAGAATAGAATGGGACAACATGAATATTGGAATATGAGATTCTAAGCTCTTATACATTTGGGGGATGAGTTTTAATGTTATAAATTGAAGTTTGAAAAAAATGTTAACTTTTAAGAGTAACAATACCTTAAACGTTACTAGACATGCTTTGGCCTAATAGGTTATGACACTCTCATCGGGGCATCCCAGGTAAGTATCCAGGTCCCACTATGGGATTTATGCGAACACTTATCATTTTGACAGAGACCCCACCTACCGGTGGTTTCACCCTTCCAGTTACCACATGTCATTCGCGTCTCAAGTACCATCACTAAATATGTTGTTAAACAGAGATCGATTTCTATTCTATTTGAAATTCTTAAAAATGAGTTTATGTTCCAAAACCTGAATTACAAATTAGAATGATTAAAATTAGTTTAATTGTTGATTTGTGAAGAACAAGCCTTAATCCCCAATCTTTTCATGCATAAAAACGTTGACTTTTCGATTAGAAGAATATAGATGAAATTGGACATGATAGTTTAGACTCGTTGGGCCTAACGAGCCTCTACAACGGCTAAAGTAAGCCCAAATCGGCCTAAGCAAGGCAACACGTCCTAATGACGTGCCTTTGCAAACCTAGGCCGTCCAAAGGACAACCCTTAACAATGCTAGGCGTTCTAAGAACGAGCCTTAGCAAGGCTACCTAAACGAGCCTAAAGCACCTAACTAAGAACCTAAGCTAAACTAATTAAACTAATAAAGGGATAAATAAGCGAATAACGAATGGAAAGAAAGAAAGGAAACAAAGAAATAAAAAGAAGAAGAATTACCTCAAAAGAGCTTTTCAAACGAGACGAGCTTGAAGGGCAGCACCTCCTCTCCGAGAGCATAAAAAACTACTAAGCACGACACCCGAAGGGTATTGTACTTGTGCAACCACCAAAATTTGGTTATTCCACTTGTTTATACTCAAACTAGGAGTTGGAAGCTATAAGGGACCTAGAAGAGGTATTTATAGGTGTATAAGGAGTGAAAATTTCGCTGGTGGGGCAATGTGGGACGAAATTCGCGACTAGTAACACAACAACAAACATCAAACTTGTTTTCGCGATTCCCGCTTCGTTATAACTCGGTTTCGCACGCGGTTTTCACCCACGTCCATCATTTTCAGAGTATTATCATGTAGAATAAAGTAATCCAACCTTCATGGTGTTGAGAATTGGGCTTAAAACTTGGATCTTGATGCGGGTCGAGTTTCTGAGTTTTTGAAATATACGAATGTTACAATTTGTGTATACAGTTTTGTCACGTGTCGAGCTAGAAATTCTCACACATGTCACGGTTGGACTTAATATCATTCTACAGTCGTCTAGGATGTATCACTCATGTTTGGACACAAACTTACGTTTGTATGCTCGTTAGGTGCTTGGTAGTTACACAAGACCCACAGTTTACTAGATTTGTTGCAGCGCACCCTAAGGTGAGTTTCATGGCCCCATTTTATTGTTTTAAATCCTGTTGGGGGAGATTAACATGCAAACATTTGAACTGTTAGATAATTATATCACCTGAATGATAGTGGCACACTTATCGAAAAGTCCTCACTTTAGAGTTATTGTCAATGTGACATCAGTGGGAATTTATTTAGTAGATCTACTGGGTTTAACAGCCCCACCTGGGTTAGTCGCGTTGACACGATTATATATCGAACGGGTGTAATATACTTCTTAGTCTTAATGAGGTACAATTGAACTTGTCGAGCTTCAGTAACTGGATAGCTAGTTTATCTAGTCAAACGTGCACCGATTTCTTGAAAATAGCCTAGCTAGCTATTGATATATTATCTGGACTTTAAACTCAACTTGAACATGAACTTGAACTGTCGATGACAGTTGTTTTACAGTGAACTGAGACTGTTGTTGAACAGTTGATTTACATTAAACTGGAACCGTTTGTGGACTGATAAACCTGTGAACTCACCAACCTTTATGTTGACACTTTTTAGCATGATATTTCTCAGGTTGTGGATGTTCGAGTACGCATGCATGAGTCTTTGAAACACTTTTAGTGTCTTTGGACGAGTCACGTCACCTTGGGTGACGATATTTTGATTTGCTTCCGCATTTGTAAAACTCTGAAATTATATTTTAATGAAATATGAAACGTTTTTATTAATTATTGGTCGGTTGATGTAACTAATGGACGGTGATCCTGGTTTGTCACGCTCCCTGCGGTGGTATTCTGCTCGTGGGATTTTTGGGGGTGTGACAGATTGGTATCAGAGCCATTGGTTACAGCGAACTAAGATTCGTCTTAGACTGTAACTGTTTTGCATTAGTTGCACCTAAAAAATATATATATATATATATATATATATAAATAAAAAAATAATAAAAAAATTCTCAAGCTTCGTGATACTCACTCCTGCATGCACGTGGTTTACAATAAGTCGTTTACATCATCCAATCCCCTTATACTCACAACGAGGAGCCAGTTAGTCCTGAGTCATTTCCCTTAACTTCTTTGAGTCGTGTACCTCTTGGTTAACCTCCATGGACGACGAGACATCGAATCAGATCAGAGAATCACATCTTCACCCTTGACGAGTCATTTGCTGCTCGGGATTATTCTAGATTGAACAACTGGGCGTAGTACCCATACTATGGACGCAGGTTGCATACGGAAGGTGGTGTAATACCTCTTCCTATCCTTAAACCTTTCCCGTAACTTAAGAGGTTCTTGGTATACCTGCCTTGCATATATTGCTCAACTCACATGTTCAGGGAACGTAATCATGACGTGCTAATAGCGCGATCATTCAACTTTATGCCGTGGAAACTTTGTTTGAATTCAAGTGGTTGCTCATGGGACACTTGTATTCGCCTCTGTTACCCTAATTGTTTTCACATTTGCCTTGATCTTTTAAGATCCTCCTCTTCTCGTTTCTATCGTGTTGTGTGTCGAGATGATACAACTTGAAAACAACTCTTATAACCTCAACGGTACCTAATGTGGGCCGATAAAAGTGTTCTCTTTACGTACCGGACTGTGTTCAATTCGGTATGTATGATAAACCCGATTCAGATCCTATTGAGCTAAATTTCTGGTTGACTCACTTTGGGTGGGTCATTCCAATTAAAGCGAACATTTTACTCTCAAAACGTATCTCTTTAACAAATTCTGGTCAAGATAACCATGGGTTAGTGACCACACCATACTTGGTAGCTGAAGTAAGAAGAACTAGGGTGATCATATAAAGTAAATCATAGTTACGGGTGCACACATAAATGTGATTTGCAGTATATGGATATCCTGGAGAATCCTACTAGGTAAGCCAATGGTCGTATTGGGACCAAATTCCTGTAACAAAAATTCTTTTCCTAGTGGCATTGAATGTTGAACTTAACCGGATGATTGAAGTCATCTATCTTTGTAAACGTTATCACGCATGATCTCGCCTCTCCTGTATATGGATTTTAATCCATTCGAGAACTCTTTTGAAACATATTTTGAATGCTAGTCCTGAAGGGACATCTTTTCTCCCACATATTTCAATGACAAGATTTCCTTAACTACGAACAATCTCGATGAAACCCTTAACTGGTTTGAATCTATCTTGGATCACGATTCTACTTTTACAACCTTACCGACCATATCAATCCCTGGAACTTTTGCATCCGTGAGACAACTTGGATCAACCTTAACCATGTGAATACCCAGACAACACTGAACGAATTATATATCGCGGGCACTGGAACGTATCTTTTGGCTGAAAACTCTTGTGAGGTTCCCTCTGAGGATTCATACTGTTGATTTTATTTGTGCGAACCGAAACTCATTGCCAGCAACATTGTCATGATTGTACAAACTGCTCACCTCACCGCAAACATATATTTTGTTTTCTCTAATGGGGGTAAAGTTAGTGAAAAGCCCTCCTAATTTTCAAACTCATGACTTCCAGTTTTAACGTAATGACTATTTCGATTGACCTTTAAACTTATGCGATTGATTTTTGTCTGCATGATTCGAACCTTCTATGATTTAACAACCAAAAAATTCTGATTACTCGCGCTTTTGTAACCCTTTATGTTCTGACTAAATTCTTAATCTTTGAACCGGAAAGTGTTACACATTTGGTTAGCTTCCCTACTAGTTAACACCAATGCTGATGAGACTACCTTGTGCTTCAATCGCAGTAAAAAAAATCAAAATTTTTATGGGAACCCTATGTACACCCATCCAGCGTGAACTTCTTGTTATCTATAGCTAACTATACCATCGACCTGTATTTTCCCTACTTACGCATTGAGTACACCAAAGTTATCCATACATTTGTATATTTATTAAGCTCTTGCGTAACAGCTATCGACAAAATTTTGGTACACGAATCCTCATCGTCCTTTTCAGAAAACTTTCATTGATGAACCTCCAGCTTGAACTTAAACCTTGTGGGCTGTTTAAATATTGATCATCTCGAAATGTGAAGCTTTAGGATATTCGCACTACGCATGTCAACCTCTCAACGACCTTAACTAGAATAGTAAACCTTATACATCTTACTGGTATTGTGAATGGAAACTCTTACACCTTCTGTTTACACGACGTATTGAGGTTTAACTTCTAGCCTCATTTACATTCAAGCGTATCCGAGAAACTTGACGTCCTCTATTTCCGATAAAATATCCAATGTGGTTTGACTAATATCTAGTAATGGTAGGTAGCTGGTACGTTTCAAGGTGCTAGTAGTGTGGTGGGTTAGCTGCGGTACACCCTATATATAAACATTGGTGGCACATTGAATGTGGGACCAGTACCGGACCAAGGATTGACTTTAGAGTCATACACAAGAGCCTCAACTTAAGAAACCCCCTCTAACGGGACTATGTCCTCGACAAAACTGTTTAACGCTACTTTCTCTAAGAGTGCAGACATCTCTTATGTATGTCTACCAAGAGAGGCATACTCGAAATAATCAAACTTCATGCTTTCAACGGTTCGAGTCTAGAAGAAAACTCTCCTAAAGTGAATTTCCTGCCACGATTCAGATGTGAGTTCTGACTCTGATGAACATCAACGTTTTAAAAACCTGAGATTTTTTTCTTCTCTTATGAATGAAAAACCGCATGACCAAATGAACAACACCAACTTTTAGAAGCATGTGTTAAGAAGTAGATCGAATTTTGTTTAAGGGACACTACTTTTGGGTCGATTGCCTTGCTTTTATAAACTCACTGGCATTCACTAAGGTGATAGCCCTGATCCTTTTCTATGGAACACTCGATCAGATCTTTTGACCCGCGGTAAACCTACTCTGAACCCTAGCAAAAATGTATATGTCTAGGCAACCCAAGCCAAAGCCACTTTTGAACATTCTGATGTTTTTGTTTCGCTGACACCCTTTTCTAACACTTACGTACCCTATCTTACTTTTGAAGACCATTTGAACCGATGTTTTGACAAGAAAGGAATCATGGCGCATTAAGTGCAAGAACACCAAGGAGATTGAGCACAGTGGTGAGCGTAAAACAATGAGGATTTCCCTAGCGAGACTTTTACTCTATTGGATTGTATAACTGTTGACACCTTCATCTAGATATCTATTTACTCGTATTCCTTGTCGAATCCTGTCAAGCACACTATAGGTTTCTCTCTGAAATGTTATGCTATCCACTACGTTATTTGCATCCTCTTTGCTGGTATCTTACCAGTGCCAATTCAAACCCACCTGTCGTTCTTTAAATGTGTAATTGTGACCATCATAAGCTTGTTATACCATCACTTACTCGAATTCACGAACTAAGTCATTGGCGCTTTTCCTCTATTTTCTATTCTCATGATTGATGCCATGTGTAATCCTACAGATCACTTTCCGACATCCGGTACCTCATAGTTACACTCTTATTTTGTTGGATCTTCACTCCAAATTTTTGGGTTCTCTAGCAAGGTAATGTGTATGAAAGTATGTTGTATGATACTGAACTCCAACTTTAATTTGAACCTAATTGTCTATGTGATTTCTTGAATAATTCTTAACAGAATTGAGTAATTCTTTTCTAAAACAAACCATTACGTGTTACCTTTTAAACGGCAATGGGGTTTTGATTGGATTTCTCTTTAGACCTCAGCCCTTTTGTCATAAAATCAGTGTGTTACCGGTTATATTTTAGTATACGAGCAACTGTTGAACCATTTTAACCATGATAAATAGTCTGTTTGCTTCTGACCTTCTCATGAGAAATGTTTATGAAACATACATGTTCATGCATGCTAAAATTTGAGAATCTAATCCTATGTTAGGGTATAAAAAACTGATTAATTATTGAAGCACTTGTCTAAACATAAGTTGCGTAAAATTGCATGATTAGTTATGTGTATGAAACGTGCTAGGAACCAGAAAATGACATGTTCTTAATGTATTAACTTGATTGAGTATGAAAACCATACACCATACAAGGTCCCAAGTCTCCTACTTCGGTGGGAATGACAAGACTGTGTGAAGTTGCCCCGTCAACTTTGCACCGTATGGGTTGTGTTGGTTAGTTTATGAACTTATATGCTAAAGATATGTCATGCTAGGGTTGTATGGTAGCATATAAAGTGTTGGGACAGTTGTATGCGTTGTATGGTAAAACCTTTGTGATAGATTGCATGCTAGTACGCTTTGACCGCATAAACCCTTAAAAGAAATTTTCGTAGAGACACGTATGCTATTTGAACCGTTATTGCATGAAATGTGAATTTCAATGTTATTATGAATCATGTGAAACTTAATTGGTCATAAAAGTACTAGATCAATCAATGGGTCCTCATGTTAACTTGATCAGTCTTGTGTAATTCTATGTTTTTTGCTAATTGGTAGGTAATTCTATGCTATTAAACATATACTGATTGAATTGAGGCACACACAATTTCCTCATATTCAAATTCCCTTTTCTTCAATTCACTTGAGTTATAGGTGGGTGCGGATGCCTTAGACGAAAACGAGGCATGAAACTAGAATCCCACTCCTAGCATTGGCTATAATAACTGGAGGCTACTCGGACAAATTATAGTCCCTTCTTCACATTGAAATTTCGATTTCGGATACTTATGTTATCACGTTACTCTATCCGGCCTTTCCACTTGACACGATTGCTGTAGCACTGCCTTCAACTTTTCTCGCAGAAACGCTTGATCAGAAAACAACTATCTACGCTTTCGATTTGAGCTTCTTTTGAAATACTTTAAGCATTTGGCACCTTCTCAACATCTGGTACACATTTTTTACCATAACATCCATCACTCCTTTTGGAGTAGGAAACCGGAATTCTTTCGATACATTACTATCAATTCGACTCTTCAAACAATTATCACTGATTTAAATTTCGAGACGAAATTCTTTCAACAAGGGGATGATGTGACGACTGAGAAAATTTTTCTTTCTTTTGTGACTGGCTTGTTAACCATGTTACTAAATTTTCGGGACGAAAGTTCTTCAACAAGGGGATACTGTGACAATCCGTCTTTGCAGGTCTTTTCCTAATTTAAATAAACTTAAACTGATATAAATGTCATGAGAACATTTATTTTAACTGTAAAAAAAATTTGTGTGAACATTTATGTGTTTGACTTGTGTTGACTTTACTATCTAGGGTTGTGTAACTAGCACTACGAGCATACACTTGAGTCTAGACATTTTACGTTCTATGATTTTATGTAAATCATATTCTATCATTTTATGTGGACATTTTGTCATTTTATGTGACAACTAAACTTATGATTCTATGTGATATATATATATATACACACACACACACACACATTATATCTTATAATTCTATGTGACAATGTGTTACGTAGTTATGTTCCCATTATCATTTTACGTGAGTTTACACGTACCGTTACAATTTCGGGTTCATCATTTTATGTGAACTCAAAAGTATATATTTATGAATCATTATTCATGATTTTATGTAATTTTATGTAAACCAAGTTAGGGTTTACACCTCATAAACATTACACATTCTATTTGTCCATGCATGAACACGTAGTCTCATCACCTTTGTCTTTCTCCGTGAACCCATTAGCTATGTTTACCTATTCTAAACTTCGAGGACTAACTAGGTTAACCTTCCAAACTTGTTTTAGTCACATAAACCTTGCATAGACTAACCTTGTCATTTCTTAAACCTTGCGCCACCTTTGTAATATTATGAGGGACTAATCTTGCCATTATATGATAGTGGCTTAAATTCAATTTCGGTTACATGGGGCAAGAAAACCGATCATCCTTCCTCCCTCTTGATTACAATTTAGTAATTATCATTCAACCACACACCTCAAACCATCTTTTCTTTCTCTCCTTCGTGTCCTCTCCAAATCGGAGATATCACCACCACCTCAACCGAAAGAATCCAGCCAGTCATCACCGCAACACCATCGTATAACTGTTGTGTGCAGCTGTCATCCGCAGTCGAGCAACCAAGGGCAAACAAGTTTTGGATCGAAGTTCGAGTTCGTTTCGGGTTTGCTTTCGTTACCGTATCGCATCGAAGTTCATCCCCAAGTCAAGGTACCCCTTAATCTTTGTTATTCGACTCGTTCTGTACATCGTGATCGCCGTTCTTAGTTCTTCTGGTGACCGGAATCGGGTCTGGTCCAGTTGGTTTTTTTTTGTGGGGAAGAAGACGCAGACCCGCATGGGATATATAAAATGTTTCCGGGTTAGAACGTAAGCAAGTCGGGTGGCCTGGTGGTCCGATGTCCGGATATTAACGCCGAAGTCGCGCGTTCGAACTCCAACCACTCCAATTCTTTTTATTTATTTTTGAGAATCCGGTTCCTGGGTCAATCATAGATAAAACCGGAAATTTCAAAATAATAACAAACATGAGCTGATAGCCTAGTGGTTGAGGCGCTAGTTTTCGAACTAGAGGTCACCAGTTCGAATCTGTTGACCTCCAGTTTCCTGTTTTTATTCTTATTAACTGTTTTATGAACTTGCATGACCCCAAAACTCATCACCGGTCATTCCTCCATGTAATTTTGGACCCTTAGAAACCATTGTAGACATCGTTACCTTCGTTTTATCTTGTTGGTTCATGTAATATGATTGTTATATAAAATATCGGTTTTGACAAGAGTTATAAAGAATGCGTATTTGAAAAATTTATAAATATACGTGTCTGGGAAATACAAGACGAATGTTTTGGCAACCTT
Source organism: Deinandra increscens subsp. villosa (assembly GCA_039602395.1). NCBI lineage: Eukaryota > Viridiplantae > Streptophyta > Magnoliopsida > Asterales > Asteraceae > Deinandra > Deinandra increscens. Next base: position 55,648,709 of record JBCNJP010000025.1, read on the forward strand.
CATATTTATGTAAATATATACGTATACGAATAATATGTTGGTCGCACTTCGCAATATAAACAATTTATACATTCTGGTATATTTTTTTGTATATTAAAAAATATACATATACATATAAATACGTTTTAACTACTCGATTTTTATAAAGATATAATACTTGTCTTCTGATTTGCGTTTTGATGAGCCTTATGATTTCGACTAAACGTCATCGCCAACTTGATTTGTGTAAACGGTTTTGTCACATGTCGAGCTAGAAATTCTCACACACGTCACGGTTGGACTTAATATCATTCTACAGTCGTCTAGGTTGTATCACTCATGTTTGGACACACACTTACGTTTGTATGCTCGTTAGGTGCTTGGTAGTTACACAAGACCCACAGTTTACTAGATTTGTTGCAGCGCACCCTAAGGTGAGTTTCATGGCCCCATTTTATTGTTTTAAATCCTGTTGGGGGAGATTAACATGCAAACATTTGAACTGTTAGATAACTATATCACCTGAATGATAGTGGCACACTTATCAAAAAGTCCGCACTTTAGAGTTACTGTCAATGTGACATCAGTGGGAATTTATTTAGTAGATCTACTGGGTTTGACAGCCCCACCCGGGTCAGTCGCGCTGACACGATTGGATATCGAACGAGTGTAATATACTTCTTAGTCTTAACGAGGTACAATTGAACTTGTCGAGCTTCAGTAACTGGATAGCTAGTTTATCTAGTCAAACGTGCACTGATTTCTTGAAAATAGCCTAGCTAGCTATTGATATATTATCTGGACTTTAAACTCAACTTGAACATGAACTTGAACTGTCGATGACAGTTGTTTTACAGTGAACTGAGACTGTTGTTGAACAGTTGATTTACATTAAACTGGAACCGTTTGTGAACTGATAAACCTGTGAACTCACCAACCTTTGTGTTAACACTTTTTAGCATGTTATTTCTCAGGTTGCGGATGTTCGAGTATCACGAGTACGCATGCATGAGTCTTTGAAACACTTTTAGTGTCTTTGGACGAGTCACGTCAACCTGGGTGACAATATTTTGATTTAAATACTTTTATTGTATTTACGCTTCCGCATTTGTAAAACTCTGAAATTATATTTTAAATAAAAAATATGAAACGTTTTTATTAATTATTGCTCGGTTGATGTAACTAATGGACGGTGATCCTGGTTTGTCATGCTCCCTGCGGTGGTATTCGACGCGCGGGATTTTTGGGGGTGTGATAGCTTTAGTGTCTTAAGAAGACAAAACTAATAATTGGGGTAACCAATTTGCTGATTCATCTGCTTTAATTGTTAAACATGTGCAGGATGAAGATGCCATAACTGAGTCTACACAAGACGTTGATGAAGCAAGTGATGAAGCAAATGATGCAGCAAATGGTGGAGAAATTGATGAAACACTTGTTACAAAATCAACTAATGATGTTCACTCAATGCTTAAAGAAAAGTTTGCATTTATGGCAAATACAATTTCTGAACAAGTTGAGTCTGATGAAATTCTTTTGTTGAAAAAGAAGATTGAAGTTTTAACTAAAGAAAAAAGAAGCTTTGGTTAAGGAGGTTGAAGCTACAAAAGCTGATGCATTGGATACAACAAATGATTTTGAGAATCTGTATCAGAAAAGTCTTCCTTTAAAGCAATAATAAGAAAAGGCTAAACAAACTGCTTTGGAAGTAGCTGATAAAATGATTGCTTTACAAAAAGAAATGCAGAAGCTGTCAGATGAAAATAACAGTCTCAAACAGGAGAATGGTGCCTTGCAAAGAAATAATATCAAAGACACGGTTGCCTTGATGACCGACACTTCAAAGGTAGTTTCTTCTCCTAGTTTGTGTAAGTCTTGTGATCAATTTGCTACTGCTAAGAGTACTCTCTTAGATGAAAAAAAAAACAAAGTTGAATGATCTTTTGTCTGTAGCAAGAGCTGATATGAACATTTACAAAACAAGGTGGGAAGGTACCACAAAGGAGCTAATGGCGGTACACGAGCAATTACGTCTTCAGAAGTATGAATTTGTAAAACAGTCTGAATTGCTCGTGTCCACACAAATGGAAGTGGAAAACAGTCAAAAGGTTGTGTCTGATCTTAAAATTAAAATTTTTGAATTAAACAATAAAATGGACAGTTTTCAAATTCCACCATCATTTACAAATTTTCTCTACAATACTGATAATGAAAATGTGTCTGGAAAGTTTCATCGGGTTCCTGCTCCTGTGATCATTACAAATGGTCCTTCATCTGCTAAAGTTGATGAAAAGGTGGATGTTACATCTTCTTCCACAAAGATTTCGGTTCCATCTCATGATGAGAAATTTGATCAGAAATGAATTGATCAAAAGTTTGATGAAAATTCAACTGAAAAAATAGTTTTGGATTCCATTGTTGATGAATTGTTTTATGATGTTTCAGACTTTGACAAAATTGATGATCTTGTTTCTGAAACCGAAATTGACATGTCAAACCCCATTCTTAAAACAGTTTCTAAGCCAGATCATAATGATTTGATTTTAAAACATAATTTTTTCCTACCATTAAATCTGAGCTTAAGAAACTAAGTGAATATGAGCAAAAATAGATTGCAAGAGGTTAAAGAATGGTGGAGTTAGATTTGTACCTGAGTCTGTACAATTAAAACCTAAGGTTATTGAACAAGGTTCATCTTCAAAAGTATCGAATTCTAAAAAGGCAAAGGTCGGCAATCCAACTCAAAATGAAAAGTTTGATAAAACCAAGAAATGGACAACTTATCGCCTGAAAGGTTCATATTTATGTATAGCGATAAGGACTTCCCGTTAAAAATGGTCAATCCGTATTTGATTTATAAGGTTTTTACGAGAGGTTATGGTCTAAAATATGATCCGAATGTGAAAAGAGTGCCCATTAGGAGGGGAGATGGTAAAGTTATCATACCAAAGGACACACTTGATTCGGAACATTCAAATCATAATTTTGATTCAGGGTTGGTAAAACGGGTGCAAAAATCTATGCAAAAGACACCAAGTGATTTCCAATCACCAAGGGTTCATCAGAAACAAATATTTCATGAACCAGCTAAACCAAATTTCAGAAAACCAAATTCATTTTTTAAGAAATCTCAATTTTTATCATGATGATGGTTTTTATGATCATTTTGGTTATGGACCAAATCAACCAGTCTATGGAAGGGGTCCAAGATGGGTTGATCATGGGTTTAGAAATGATGTTGGTCCAGGGTATGGTGGTAGGAGGGGTAGGTTTCAAGATTATGATGACCAATACTATGCTGGAAATCCACGATTTTGTGATCAATATTTTCATGGTGGTGATTTTCCAAATAGTTTGACTGGTTATGACTCTGGGTTTTATGATGATTTTAGTGATCATCGTGTTTCTAATCGAAAGGTTTTAAAATCAAATAAACAAAAACTCGTCATTGAAACCGGTATAGATGATGACACGGTCATTGACAAACGAAAGTGTTTTAAGTGCAAAAACCGTGGTCATACATACCGGAATTGTCCTCTGAAGAAGGATAAAGCTGATAAGTCTGAAGCTAAAAAATCTGATGAGGCTTCTGAGGGTTATCAAACATAGACACATGTTTCTAGTGTTTCACAAAAGAAAGTCAGATTTGTGGATTACAAAGGCAGAGTTTATTTTTATGATGAATCGTCTGAATTTCACAAACATCAAAATGATAAGAAATTAGATGGTGGTTTTGATAATATCAAATCAATTTTAAAGAATTCAGAATCTGGATCCACAAGCACTTCAACTGAGAAGTGGAAACCTAAGGGTTCATCCACAGCTGGTAATGACTTTGTCAAAGATGAAGGTCAACCCAAAGCTTCGGGCTTGGGTTCGTCCCGAAACTAATCAATTTGATAATTTATGCAGGGATCTTCGCGACAGCCTATGAATAATATTTGGGTTGTTGATAGCGGAGCATCCAGACATATGACCGGTGACATCTCCCTACTTCATAATGTTAAACATTTCGATGGAAGAAAAGTCACTTTTGCTAGAAATAAAGGCGGTCAGATTACTGGGATTGGTAAATTGAGTAATGGTGCTCTCACATTCGACAGAGTGGAATATGTCAAAGAATTGGAATACAATCTTCTAAGCGTCTCCCAGATTTGTGATAAGCAATACACCACTACTTTCACAGGGAGTGAATGTTTGATTTTGAAACCAGGATACAAGATTCCAGATGATTACATTGTGATGCGAGCACCACGTTTCTCAAATCTTTATGTTCTTGATATGAATTCAGCAAGATCGAATGTTGTGGGTGGTCAGTGTTTCCTTTCAAAGGCTTCTGAGAAAGAATATGTTCTTTGGCATCGACGCATGGGTCACATCCATTACCGGAAGATGAATGAATTGGTTCGTAGGGATCTTGTAGAAGGGGTTCCGAAGCATCAATTTGTATTTAATGATGTATGCATTAGCTGCAAGAAAGGGAAGCAGAAAAGAAAATCTCATCCACTGAAAAAGTACCATTCAACTGATGTTCCATTGGAATTGCTTCACATGGACTTATTTGATCCTGTGAATCACAAAAGCATTTCCAAACATTGGTATTGTCTTGTGGTAACTGGTGAATTTTCAAGATTTTCATGGGTAGATTTTCTTGTCACAAAGGATGAAACTTCAAGAATCCTTGTCAACTTGATTAATACTCTTGAGTCATTCTACAAGTTGAAGGTTAGAAGGATTTGGAGTGACAACGACACGGAGTTTAAAAACAACGTCATAAGGGTGTTTTGCTTGGAAAAAGGAATAGTACATGAATTTAGTACTCCTTACACACCTCGGAAAAATGGCGTTACGGAGAGGAAGAACGAAACAATTATCAAAACAGCAAGTACGATGTTGGCTGATGCACAACTTCCAGTAAATTTCTGGACAGAAGCTGTCAACACTGCTTGTTATGTGCTCAACCGAGTGCTTATGGTTAAAAGGCTTGGGAAAACTTGTTACGAGTTACTCAAGAATCATAAGCCAAATCTCAATTATTTGGAACCTTATGGGTGTCCCTGTACTGTGTTAAAGTCTATTGGTAAATTGAAGACAAAGTTTTCAAAGGATTATTTGTCGGGTATTCAAACCAGAAGAAACGCGTGTTTAATAAGTAGACTAGTACAGTGGAAGAACATTTGCATGTTGATTTCCAATCTTACACGTTGCCACCCAAAGGCGTTGGACTGGATTGGATGTTTGATTACAAGGCTATTTTTGAATCGCTTGAATCAACACCAGCAATATCCGATGATCATCTTACTCGTGTTTATATCAAATTACATAATGATACTCTGGTCATGCATATTGAGACTCCGTCTACTCCAAACGTGCCTGTTGTTAAAGATTATGTGACATAAACCACAACCGACACCACAATTATTGCTGATGATATGTCTTCTGATGATGACAATGAGTTTCATGAAGCTGTGTCTGATGAGATTGAGATTCCTGTAAAACAAGTTGAACCACAAGTTGAAGCTACTACAAGTGGTACTAGTGAAGTTGCGGTAGATAATATCCAACCTGTTTCACAATCTGACATTACTTCAACTGAAAATGTGGTTGTTGAGGAAGATCATGTTCCTGACTAAGTAGAAACGGTTATTGTTCCTATTCACAGACGCTCCGGATAAACACCTATCATCCACAAGATAATATTATCGGTGATTTAAGTGAAGGAGTGAGAACAAGACATCAAATTGAGAATAGTGCTCTTCTTACTATCAGGGAATCTGGTATTCAAGACGAGGTGTTTCATTCATGTTTCCTATCCCAGATCGAGCCAACTGACGTGAAACAAGCTTTACAAGATGGTTCATGGGTGGAGGCAATGCAAGAAGAATTGTTAAAATTTTAGAAACTTGGAGTGTGGCACCTGGTTGATTTACCTACTAACAGTAAAGAACCGTGTGGAACCCATTGGGTATATAAGTGCAAACGGGATGATCGAGGAGTTATAGTGCGAAACAAAGCTCGTTTGGTTGTTCAAGGGTTTTCTCAAGAGGAAGGTATCGATTTTAACGAAGTGTACGTGCCTGTTGCAAGAATCGAAGCAATCAGAATTTTCTTGGCTTATGCGGCACATCGTGGTTTTAAAGTCTTCCAGATGGATGTGAAGAGTACATTTCTGTATGGCAAAGTGAAGGAAGAAGTCTATGTAAAATAACCTCCGGGATTCTATGATCCTGATTATCCGGAGAAGGTATATAAGTTGGAGAAAGCACTTTATGGTCTTCATCAGGCTCCTCGAGATTGGTATGAGACCTTGTCCACTTATTTACTAGAAAACGGGTTTAAGCGTGGGTTGGTAGACAGCACTTTGTTCTGTCAGAAAACGGGGGAGGATTTGCTCTTGGTACAAATATACGTTGATGATATTATTTTTGGGAGCTCAAACGAACAACTTTCGAAGGATTTTGAAAAGTTAATGCAGACTAGGTTTGAGATGAGTTCTATGGGTGAAATGTCTTTCTATCCGGGATTACAAGTTCAACAATCTGACAAAGGGATCTTCATACATCAAACAAAGTATGTGAAAGATGTTCTAAGTCGATTCAAGATTGAAGACGTTCGTGTTCCCGGAACTCCGATTCAGCTGTCACATGGCCTTTGTCCTGACGAAGATGGTGAAGAAGTTGAAGCCACTCTTTATAGGGAAAGGATAGGTTCACTGATGTATTTAACAGCCAGCAGACCTGACATTATGTTTGTCGTTTGTTTTTGTGCCAGGTACCAAGCAGCTCCTCGGATATCTGATTTGAATGCAGTTAGAAGAATTCTAGCTTATCTGAAAGGTAACACAGATCTCGGGATCTGGTATCCTCGTGATGACTACGGTGGTTGCAAGATTAATTTCAAGTCAAGCACGGCATGGTGTCAATTCTTATGCGATAGGTTGGTATCATGGCAGTGTAAGAAACAGACATCCGTTGCTACATCCACGGCAGAAGCTGAATACATTGCGGCTGCAAGTTGCTGCTCACAGGTTTTATGGATTCAATAGCAAATGCGGGATTACGGTTTGCAGTTTCTTACTACCCCAATATACATAGATAATTCTGCTGCTATATGCATTACTAAGAACCCCATGCATCACGCTAAAACTAAGCTTATAAATATCCGGTATCACTTCATTCGTGATTGTTATGAGAAACACTTTATTGATTTGCAAAAGATCCACACTGATTTTCAACAAGCGAATCTTTTCACTAAGGCGTTTAACAAAACCCGCTTTCGATATCTTTTGCAAATCAACGGCATACAAATATTTCCTGCTTAGTAGCTGTCGGGTGATCAATTTTTTGTTTTTGGTTTCTTTTTCGTTGAGTTTCTTTTCTTATTACAAAAATCCAAAAATAGAGTTTTGTGTTTTAGGGGGAGAAAATCAGAAAATTATAAAAAAGGAAAAATGTCAAAAATTAAAAAAATTGATAAATGTAAAAAGCGTAAAAAAATTGAAAATTCAAAATGAGAAATTGATCCGACCAAGCGAGAAATGATATTACATCAGCGTATGTTATCAACCATGGATAAAGTAGAATTAAAGGTTGTAGGTGCTTGTTTTGGCTAGTTGAATGCGTACAGGCAAATCTGATATATGCTAGTATGATATAAACTTAAAAATTTCTGCTTGATTATTGTGTGGCACATCTTGATGGATGCTGTGTAATTTTACCAATAAAAATGAAAATAGCAAAAACAGAATAAGAGATGTTCTGGTGTATGCATGCTTTCATTTTGCAAAAATTTCAACTTGTTTGATTTTCTTTATTTTGTCAAACGATCGGCCTTTCTCTGCGTATCGAAAGATCGACCTGATTGGTGTTCGTTTGACGTTCTGCTTTATTTTCTTTGGTGTTTCGTATAATCCATCGGACTTTCTCTGTGTGTACGTAAGTACCGACCTGATTGTTGTTGGATTATACAATTTCTGCTTTATTTCTATTTCTTATTTTCCTAACAATCGGACTTTCTCTGCGTGCCTACCAGCCGACCTGATTGTTAGTTGTTTAGGGTTCTGCTTTATTTTTGCATGAAACACCATGGACGATAAATCTCTGTTGAAATTCAAATTCTGTGAAAAATACAAAAATAGAATAAGCCAGATTGCCAGTATTTCGGATTGTGTGGGCTATCATATTTTCAATGCTTGATTGAATCATATCTTAACATATCAGAATTCTATAGAAATTGATCTGCCTGAAATTAAATAAATTGAAAAGTTGTAGTCTCTGCCTACTTGACTTGCATGCTGATTAAAATTGAAATTGAAGTGTGTCTGATACATATTTGCTAATATGATCTCGCGTCTGGATCTTTATCGCAAAAATTTAAGTTATTATGCTTTTCAATTTTGTTATTTCAATTCTGTTTGGTTATTTTTTTTTGAATAGCTGGAAATTTCAAAAAGATTTTAGGTGTGTTTTAGCATAATCTTGTAAAAATCCAAAAAGATTTTCGGTGTGTTTGAAAAATTTATAAAAATCAAAAAGATTTTGTTTCTATTTTATTTTCGATCAACCGATAGTGAAAAATCAAAATTATGCCGGATACAAGCAAATGGACTTGAAATCAGAAAGTTCATCATTGAATTGAACAAAGTTTGTTGCAAATTGACAAAATTTAAAACTTTTGGGGTTCAATTTAAAGATTCTTCAAAATTTAGGGTTCAATGTGAATATTTTGAAAATGTCCAAACTCTAAGTTCGGACATCCGAACCTGAGATTCAGATCGTCCGAAGTCCTAGTTCGGACAGAGTTCGTACATGCCGAAGGTAAAGTTTGGAAAGAGTTAAGCAAGATTCTTTAACCAAACATGGAGTTCGGATAGAAGTTCGGACAGCTGAACCTTATGGGCTCTAAATAGCCTAATCTGGAGTTCGGACACTCACTGTTACTCATACTCACAAACTCTTACCGAACCTCTGCCAAAATTTTCAAAAATTCGATTGACTGCTTTTTAACGTGTTCTGAGACCAGATTAAGGTAGGGATTCTCATTTCGAGTGCAAGGGTGTGTTTGGTCGTCATTTTTTGTTGTTAAAAAAGGTTGTTTTTGTGCAAAACCGTGACGAGGGTTTTTGCGTTCATAGATCTAAAATTAAACATACTTAGAGGTTGTTTAAGATGATAAAAAATAGTTCTGTGGATTCATAATAAAAAAACGCACAAAGGGTTCAAATCCCGTGGTCTGATTTGGTCTGATTCAACTTTTAGAGAGGATGAAGCTCTCGATGACCGTCTAGTGCCGAACCTGAGATTCATCAGCTGAACCTGGAGTTCGGACGAAGTTCGTCTGAAGTTCGGTCGTTGACCAAAGGGTTCGGACGTTGACCGAAGGTCAACATTGACCTTTGACCAGGTCAAGTTCGGACAAAGTTCGGACATTGATTTCAGTTCGTATGGAGTTCGGACGAAGTTCGGCTCAAGTTCGTCTAACATTGATTTTTGAATAAAAAGTCAATTGTTTACGCGAATGACAACGAACTGATGAAATTGGTGAACATTTCTGTTAATCACATTGAATTTAACGAGCTTTTATTTTATGTGTTTTTAGATATGGCGAACGATTTAAAAAGTTGGTGATAAGCATAACATCTGTGCACATCTTGGCGTTGCTCGTTCAAAGCTTGCTAAATTCAGAGGATCAGGAATCTTTGATTTCTTACGAAGATCAAGAATTCATTATGCCATTACACAACCATGTGATGTCTATCGTGATATTCTTGTGGAATTTTGGTCTACAGCAAGAACGATTACTGATGATCCTATCAGGATTTCTGCAACAGTACAAAACCGAACTGTTGCATTCACCGAAGAAGATGTTCGACGAGTCCTGAAGCTGACTGATGACACAACAACAGCTCCACTTGAATTTCCTCATGCTGATAATGTGGCGTTGTTGAAACGGATTCGGTATACCGATGATCCAAGTCAGGAGTGGATTTACAAGTCATCTCTCAGCGTTCCTTACAAATTCCTGGTGCATGCATTGTTGCTGTGTCTGGGGCATAGGATTTCAGGACAAGATGAGGTTGGTCAGAAGATAATATCATTGTTGAATGCCTTGATAATGAATCGTCCATACAATTGTGTTGGATTAATCTTTTATTACATGAGAGATAATGTGACTCAGAGGCACAAGAAAGCAGCATTGTATCCAAGGTTTCTTTAGATGATTTTGAATGATAAATATCCTGATTTAGTGAAGCTTGAAGATCAAAAGATGGATTTAAAGCATATGAATGAGACTAGTGTGGGTGCATTGGCCTCTTAACAGAAAAAGTCACCTAAAGAGTAGCCAAAACTGAAAAGATTGATTGCTCACTTGGCTAATCCAAATTATGTTGCACCAGCTCAGGGTGCAGCTCGTCATGCACAAGATAGTGATTCTGAAGAGTTGGATTATAGTTGGATAGAAGAACAGAATCAGCAACCACAACAATCAAGAGTTAAACGACCTAAAAGAAAGATCCAAACACCCATTGTATAAGATCCAGTTGTTACAGAACCGGTAGTTCAAGAACCGGTTGTCTCTCAACCTTCTGTCTCAGAACCTGCTGTTTCAACACAAGAAGTCCCTGTGACTGTCACTGAAACTGAAACACCATCGGTTAATACCTTGATTGATGAAGAAGAATCAGAAGATGATGACTTTCTTGAGGCTAACTCCGAAGATGTCTCAGATACAAATGAACCGTTTGTTTATATACGGGTTGGTTCAAGGAACAAAAAGGTGAAGAAAGGTAGTGATGAGCATCTTGCTTATCGTACCAGTTTGAAGAAGAAAAATAACCATTTTATTGGTCGTGTCTATGAAGACAAGTCTCCATCTGAGTCTGACGAAGACTACAATCCCGAAGCTGATGTTGTTCATGGCAAGGGAAAGCAGTCGATAACTGCTACATCTTCAGTAACTCCATCAAAAAGGAGGAAGAAGTCAGTTGCTGCCGATGGGGGAGGAAAGAGGCATAAAGGTCAACAGTATATTTTGAAACCTCATCCCGGTGTATCTTTTTCAGCAAGTCCGGCTATGTCTTTGCCTGAAATGACTACGACTACTACAACCATAGTTTCTACAGCTCAAACTGATATTTTTCAAGGGTTAAGTCAGTCAGATTTTTTACAAGATTTGATGAATGCAACATGATCTACAATAACTAGCACAACACCTTCAGCAAGTGCTGGTGCTCAATATGTAAATCAGCCTTATGGGTTCAACACCTACAACTCTTGTGTTCTCAACAGCTACTTCAGCTACCGCTTCAACAACATCAACTCCAGAAGTTAATTTCAATCTTGATCAAGGTTCTGTGTCATTTTCTCAGGCCAGTATCCGTAACAGTGTTGTACTTGATCAACAAGCACAGATTGACAGCTTAAAAGCTAAGTCTGATGAACAATCGAAAGTGATTACTGATTTGAGAACAAGCAATGATGAACTGAGAGCAAGAACTGAATCTCAAGGGAAGTTGATTACTTCATTACAAGGATATTATTTGCAATTGAAACGTGGGGAATCGGCTAAGGCTCAGAAAATTCAACGTTTGAAATCAGCAAGTCGGAACCAGAGTGCTATGCTTCTACAAATGAATGAGCAATTAAAATTCTTGATGCAGAAATTTAAAGCTCAGGGGGAGATTGAGTCTGGCTCTGCATGTAAAGAGGATTATTAGAAATACTTGAATGATGATCCTGATCATGAGGACCCTGAAGGGAATGTTAGTGGAGGTTTAGGCCCAACCGGATACACTGGCTAGGCTGCTGGAACTTCTACATCTCAGGGGGAGTCAGATTCAAGAGATCATATGCCGATAACCTCGATTCCGTCGAATCAAGCTGCAAAGAGTATTGATGAGTTCAAACGGATGCTAGAAGAAGGTATTCGTTTGTGAACTTAATCCTGAACAGCTTCAAGCAGTCTTCGATTTGAATGACGAAGAGATGAAAAGAACTTCTGAAACTGCACCTGAGAAATATGAATGATCTGAACAGAGTCTAAGGAAGATATTTTTGAAGAAGAAATTGAGGTTGAAGATATCACTGAAAAGGAGTATCCAGATCTATATTCCAATTTCAACAACAATGATCAGACTGGTGATGATTTTGAAGTATTTCCCAAAGAAAAAGGTGTTGAAGTTGAAGAGAGATTGAAAAAGAAAGAGGCTGAAAAACCTGATGATCCAACTGCTATAGAGGCGAAGGAACATAATCAACGATGGGTGTTCAATGAATACATGAAGACATTTCATGCAAATTATGTTCCTCCTCCAAAGCCAATCAAGCAAAGAATGCATGTAAGGTTTAAGGGTCAAGCATTAGGTGAAATTATCAGCTGGATGTATGTTGAATGTCTTAGGTGCTATGGAATTAAACGTCAACATGGGATTCAATATTTCAAGACTGCACGAGACTTTGATACTTTACCGGTTTGGGATGTTAGGGAGCTTACACGAAAGTCTTTCTGCAATTATGGTGATGATTGGAAGGGTGTCTACTTCAAGAATCAAATTAAGAAAGAATGTACTTTTGGATTTCCATTTCTAAAGCCTCAAAGACCGCAGAGGCGTAGACATCCGACCAAAATTCATAAGAGAACCGGGAAGAAGCTGATAATACTTACCTTCAAAACAAAGCCTAATGTGATGAAGAAGATTCCGTTGATGAAAATGGAATTAGATTTCATTCAAGATTTGAAGTGGTGGTATTATAATGAGAAGACGGGAGAAGCTGTTATAATGCTGAAGAAAGACAACAGAGTTGTAAAGGTTTATGACCCGATGTGGTTGATTAACTTATCAAAAGCTGACATAGATGTGTTGTATCACAATAAAATTTTGTTTCATCCAGACTATATGGATCAGGCCTTGCAATTTCAAAGAGTGATACGAATATGCTTTGCGTTCAACATTTCTGCTAGGCACAATCATCAGAATACTTGGACTGGGATGGAGACTGAAGCTGAAAACTGACAAAGACTGACCAGCATTTGCCAAGGGGGAGTTTGTTGATACCTGCAGATGGAAAGATGCTAGATCAGACAATGTTTTGAAGAGTTCAAGATTTTAAGAAAACCCTAACTGCCGAACCCTGTCCGAACCTTAGCCGAACTACAGGTTCGGACAATGTCTAGAGTTCGAACAGCGGGGTTATATATATAGGTCGTTAGGTTTGAATTTTGTAATCAAGTTTTCTTATGTGTGTGTAAGTGAACGTGTTTTGAGCTCTGAGTCTCTGTATAATCTAATCTTGGTTATTGAATGAGATTGAGTCTTATTTACACATTTGTTCATTGAATTGTTTACACAATGGTTACGAGTTGATCACGATCCACCCGCTCATGCACTTTCATACTAGTTATGAAACGAGAACTATCCAACATAGGGATGTTGCATGAGTGTCACTATAAAGGGTTACACAAATGACACAAGTTGGAAAACCATATCATCTCAACTAATCTTGATGATGATGAATATTCATGATGAGTACTCAAGTATAATCATCGAACACATAGCCACCTTAAGTGAAATTCGAATCCTGAATGTAAGGGTACATTCAAAGAGGGTTAATTTGATTCAGTTGATAATCAATTAACATGTCATTGTGATAACACAGTAATCCATGTGCATACCAAGGGCACAAGTTTTATCACGCATCCAAATTCACTTAAGTACTTTTGTTGTTCATGAGAAGCACCAAAACTAATGAAACAACTTAAACAGGCAAAACCAAAACACAGGAAATATAACTTAGCACGAGAATTCACAATTCCATTGATCAAGTTTGATCAATAAGCTAATACTATTACGTATTACCTGAATTCTACGCTACATTGATGTTCTACATTGATGCCCACAAGCGTAAACGTGGTCATGACTGGAAGAGAAAGAAGCCAATAGAAGCTCCTGTTGAGAAAGCCCCTGAAGCCATCAAGGCCTACGTAGCCGTTACACCAGCTCAGGACCCTAAGAAGGCTGGCTACACTGGAAGCCAGCCTCTTTGCATCAAATGTAACCTGCACCACTCCCTCGACTGCAGTAACATCTACTGCAGGAACTGGAAGGCTAAAGGCCATATACTCAGGGACTGCCCGAACCGATCCAACAAGCCCCAGACTTCAGGAAACTACTATGAATGTGGAGCTGCCGACCATTTCAAGAGTAAATGTCCTAGGTTGAAGAAGATGACACCGAAAGTTGCTCGCGGACGAGCATTTGTACTGAACGGCCTCAGAGGCCCATCAAGACCCCCATTCCGTGACGGGTACGTTTCTCTTAAATAACCGCTATGCATCTGTTTTATTTGATACCGGTGCAGATAAAAACTTTGTGTCTGATGATTTTAGTTCAACACTAGAAAACACCCCTACACCCTTAGACACTAAGTACGCTATCGAGTTAGCCGACGGTAAATTAATTGAAGCAACTGAGGCCCTTAGAGACTGTTCACTAGAGTTATCAGGACATTCTTTTCGCATTGACCTTCTGCCTGTCCCGCTTGGAAGCTTCGATGTTGTTGTTGGAATGGATTGATTATCCGCCAATCGTGTAGAGATAGTCTGTCACGAGAAGCAAGTCAAGATCCCATTTGAGAATGGTGAGACTTTGACCATTCAAGGAGACCGTTATGGGATCAAACTCATTGTGTCCTGTATGAAAGCTCGGAAGTACCTACGTAAAGGATGTCGCGCTATTCTAGCACACGTAGTTGTGAAGAAGCCGAAAGAGAAAAAGATCGAAGATGTTCCGATTGTGAAGGACTTCACTGATGTTTTCCTCGAAGACTTACCTGGCCTACCCTCGGCTAGACAAGTGGAGTTTCATATCGACCTTACCCCTGGAGCTGCACCTGTAGCTCGAGCCCCTTACCGTTTAGCCCCGTCTAAGATGAAAGAGTTGTCCAGTCAGTTGCAAGAACTTCTTGACAAAGGGTTTATAAGACCACGATTTTCCCCGTGGGGAGCCCCCGTTCTGTTTGTCAAGGAGAAGGATGGATCTTTTCGAATGTGTATAGATTATCGGGAACTGAACAAGTTAACGGTGAAGAACCACTACCCACTCCCGAGGATAGATGATCAGTTTAACCAACTTCAAGGGTCAAGCTTCTACTCAAAGATCGACCTGCGCTCAGGATACCATCAGTTAAAAGTGCGCGAAGAAGATGTTGCCAAGACCGCATTTCGAACTCGTTATGGACACTACGAATTTCTCGTTATGCCATTTGGGTTTACTAACGCACCCGCCATATTTATGGACCTTATGAATCGTATATGCAAATCCTACCTGGACAAGTTCGTTATCGTGTTCATCGACGATATTCTAATCTACTCACATAGTAAAGAAGAGCACGAACAACACCTTAAGCTGATTTTGAATTGCTGAGAAAAGAAAGTTTGTATGCGAAGTTTTCCAAATGCGAATTTTGGATTCGCGAAGTACATTTCCTTGGTCACGTGATTAACGACCGTGGTATTCACATCGATCCCTTGAAGATTGAAGCAATCAAGGATTGGAACCCTGCCACAATCCCTTCAGAAATCCGTCAATTCCTTGGTCTCGCTGGCTATTACCGCAGATTTATTGAGAACTTCTCTAAGATAGCCCAGCCACTGGCTGCATTGACTCAGAAAGATAAGAAGTTTGTTTGGGATGACAAAGCTGAAGCCGCCTTCCAGAAGCTGAAACTGATGCTGTGCAATGCACCCATTCTGGCCCTACCCGAAGGAACTGATAATTTTGTCGTCTACTGCGACGCATCTCATCAAGGCCTAGGATTCGTGCTAATGCAGCTTGAGAAAGTTATAGCCTACGCTTCTCGTCAATTGAAGACCCATGAGAAAAACTACACGACCCATGACTTAGAACTCGGTGCCGTTGTGTACGCTCTCAAGATATGGAGACATTACTTGTATGGGACAAAGTGCAATATCTTTACAGACCATAAGAGCCTCCAGCATATCCTGAATCAGAAGGAGCTGAACATGAGACAACGAAGATGGGTGGAACTACTCAGTGATTACGACTGTGAGATCCGTTATCACCCAGGAAAGGCTAACGTTGTAGCAGATGCCTTGAATAGGAAAGAACGTGTGAAGCCTCTCCGAGTCCGATCACTTGCTTTGTCCATTCATGCTGGTCTCCCAGATCAGATTCGTGAAGCCCAACTGGAAGCCCTGAAGGAAGAGAACCTCAAAGCTGAAAACATGTGTGGTATGGACCGCCAGCTGGAAACAAAACCGGATGGAGCCTTTTATTTCGTGAATAGAATTTGGGTACCCATGTACGGAGGATTGAAGAAACTAGTCATGGACGAGGCGCATAAGTTTAGATATTCCATTCACCCGGGAACTAATAAAATGTATCATGATTTACGAGAACTGTACTGGTGGCCTAACATGAAGGCTGAAATTGCTACCTACATTGGGAAGCGTCTGACGTGCGCAAAGGTTAAAGCCGAATATCAGAAGTTGTCAGGTCTATTAGTACAACCGGTTATTCCCGAGTGGAAATGGGAGCGCATCGCAATGGATTTCATCACTAAGCCGCCAAAGAGTCATAGTGGTAACGATACCATCTGGGTTATCATCGACCGTCTCACGAAATCTGCTCACTTTCTAGAGATGAAGGAAAGTGACTCGATGGAACTGCTTACGAAGCATTATTTGAAGGAAATCTTCTCCCGCCATGGAACCCCTATTTCCATCATCTCCGACTATGACAGCCGATTCACCTCTAGGTTCTGGAAATCTTTAAATGACGCTCTGGGTACTCAACTTGACATGAGTACAGTCTACCATCCTCAGACCGATGGACAGAGCGAAAGAAGCATTCGCACCCTAGAGGATATGTTACGTGCCTGCGTAATAGATTTCGGCAAGAACTGGGATGAGCATTTTCCCCTCTGCGAGTTCTCCTATAACAATAGCTACCATACCAGTATTCAAGCCGCACCTTTTGAGGTACTTTACGGTAGAAAGTGTTGATCCCCCATCTGTTGGTTTGAAGTCGGAGACAGCCAGTTAACCGGACCTAGAGGTGCACAAATCGGGTTTTTTTAAGAACCGGTTCCGGTTCCAAACCGGTTCCGGTTCCAAACCGGTTCCGGTTTCATTGGATCATACAAAAACCGGTTCCGGCTAGAACCGGTTCCGGTTCGGTTCGGGGGCGAAAAACCCGGATCCGATAGGACCGGTTCCGATTCGGTTCCAAACCGGTTCCAAAGAACCGATCAAAAAAACCGGTTCCAGAGAACCGGTCGCTGAAAAACGGGGCTGTGACTTTTTTTTTATAGTTTTTTAACACTTTTTTACAAAAACAACACATAGAAAACATACTTCAAACTTCATTAAAACTACCATGTACGTGTTGGAACCGAACTGGCTAGTTTTTGAAACAAAATCCGTTTTTGACTAGTAGTCAAAACACACGAGATTAAATGGTTTTGACAGGCATTAAGAAAAAAAACTTGGAAGGATGATGTTACAAGATTAGAGGGTGATTGAAGATTGTTGGACTAATCTTGTAATTGATCAATAGTTAGGGATTGGTTAGTAATGTTTTATTAATTATTTAATTGAGTTAGTATTATACTAGAATTAAGTTTGATTATTTAATTAGTTTTTTTGCTTAGGTATTGATTAGTTTCCTAATATAAATAGGTTATTTGTTCTTCAAGTTTGATTAGTATATAACTATAAATAGACTTTGATAAGGTCTTGGTAGGTTGTCCCGATTTTATTAACTAATAAATATAGATTATTTTTGGTTCTTGATTATTAAGGGTGATATCCATTACTAATTTTCACTCAAATATTACTACAGACGCCGACGGTATTTGTGGGAGAATCTTGGCACATGTGGCCTGTTTAAAGACAGGTCTTGGAGTTAGAGGTGGTCAAATGAGGAGTACTCTCACAAATATTGCTTATTATTTCTTCACTTCAGTCTAAAGAATGTTCCATGGTGCCTAAAATACAATAAAATAGAACATGGATAAATGGAGAACTTATGGATGCAGAGAATCAATCATCTTAATATATTTCTTCACTTCAGTCTAAATGCCGGTTCCTCGTTTTCGGTTCCAGAACCGGTTCTTAAACCGGTTCCTGAAAAACCGGTTCGGTTCCGGTTCTCTGACCCGCAATGCATAACCGGTTTGGAACCGGCGGTTTTTATTGGAACCGAACCGGTTCCGTCAGAACCGGTCCCAAAGCGGTTCAGTTCCGGTTCGGTTCGGCGGTTCCGGTTCCGGAACCGGTTCGGATGTGCACCTCTAACCGGACCTGAGATTGTCATCAAGACTACCGAGAAAGTCTCCCAGATTCAAAGCCGTCTGAAAGCCGCCCGAGATCGTCAGAAGAGTTACGCCGATACAAGACGCAAACCTTTATCGTTCAAAGTTAGAGACAAAAGGTCATGCTTAAAGTATCCCCGTGGAAAGGCGTGATCCATTTTGGAAAACGCGGAAAGCTAAGCCCCCGTTACATTGGTCCATTCGAGATTCTTGAGGAAGTCGGACCTGTCGCTTACAGACTTTAGTTGCCGCCAGAACTCAGCAGTGTTCACAGTACCTTCCACGTTAGCAACCTGAAGAAGTGTCTCGCAAATGAATCGCTCATCATTCCCCTAGACAAGATCCAAGTTGATGAGACTCTGCATTTTGTGGAAGAACCTGTTGAGATCGTTGATCATGAAGTCAAGAAGCTGAAACGAAGTCGGATCCCAATCGTCAAGGTTCGTTGGAATTCCCGTCGAGGACCCGAGTTCGCTTGGGAACGTGAAGACCAGTTCCGGTCTAAGTATCCTCATCTCTTTCTAATCGAAGCTCCAGTTAAATGGCCCTGCCTGAATTTCAGGACGAAATTCTCTTAACCGGGGGAGAATATGACAACCCATAAGTTTCCTAAGTCTAAAATCTCGTTTACTTACGTGCTTATCTGTTAATTGTGCATATGATCTAGGTTTGTTAACTTAGATAACGTATTATGCCAACCTATGGATAGTCTTGACGTGACCCTACGGCAAAACGATAACCAAACCACCATAAAACGGTAAATTAATATAGTTGTTATCGATGGAACTTCAATAATAAAAATAAAATAAAATTTATATTTTATTTATTTGACATACATATCAACTTGCAAACTCGGGCGTCTAATATTTACGTGAAAAAGCAACGCGTAGAAAATATTAACCATTTTGTCTAAAAACTTAACCGTTTTCGTTAAATAAGCATTTAACGTGTCGCACGACGTTTATAATAAAAATAATATATTTTCACCTAGAATTTACTATAGATCATCATCCGTGTCAAAATCTCAAGACCAAAGCTCACATAAAGTTTTCACTCGTTAATCGCATTCGTTCGCGGTTAAAAACCGAGCCAAACCGTTTCGTTTATTAATAAACCGACCCGCCGCCACCATGCACGTCGGCCCCACCCCACTCCGATGCAATGATCATCATCAACCACCACCTTACACCCCCTTACCAATCACTCCATACCCACCACCATCATTCCATTTCAATCAACCCACCAAACACTCCACCATCACCTCAAGACCATCCCTCCTCCCTCACCCTCCCTTTGACCGACTGGCCCCTCCCTCTCCCTCTCTTTCTCGGTTACGCAAACCCACACACACACTTGTGTTCTTATTAAAGTAAACCACACAACACTCTTACTCTTTCTCTTGTCTAGAACCCAAACCGCAACCCCCTTCCCCCTTGAGCCGGTCCACGAGCACAACCAAACACCCCCTCTTTTATTTTCTTTCCATCATATATAAACACATAACTCACACACTTTCTCATTTACACAAACCCTAATCAAGAAAAGCTCCCACCACACCCTCTCTTCTCCCTCCCACCTCACGGCTCTCTCTCTAGCTCACGGTCAAGAAACAAGTAAGGAGAAGAGATCCAATCCATCATCATCACCTTTTCTTTTATTTTTCTTGAAAACCTTTCAAGAACAAGTAACTTCTATGGATTCCTTTCATGTTCATCATGCTACATCATGTTTCTATGTTCATTTCCATGATCCATTCATTCCCATGATAAGTCTTGATGATTTTGATGATCTTTGGTTGATAAAAGTCTAGAAAACAGTTAATCTTTGTTAATCTTTGTTAATGATGTTAGTTTACTAACTAGTTTTACATGAGAACTTTTTTCCCACGATTTGATGATGTTCTATGCCATAGATTATGTTTTCAGATGTTAAAATGCCTAAACATTAAGATCCATGGCCTTAGAAATGCTAAACGCCCCTTAAACCATGTTTAAAGTGCTTAACTTCACTATGTTTTTGACTAAAAACTCAAGATCCGTTTTGACATTTTTGAAACAACTTTTGTAAATGCACTTTGCTTGGAAATGACCCTAAGTACCCCTAAATTGCAAAACATAAGTCGAAAACCCCTAAAAACGACCCCTCGAGCAAACTCCGAATTTTTCAGAATGTTTAGACTTTGTAACAGTAGACTTAGACCTATTAATGAGTGGTAAAAGTTGGCTAAAGAGATCCCTTTTGATTTGAGCTAAAACTATGTCAAAACCGGCTTTAAAACGGACTTTTAACGGACCCGGAAACCTCATTTTTTGTAAATTTATGCCAAATATTGTTTGAACTGATTTGGAACACTTATTAGGACCTATCATGACTTAGTTTATATTTACAAAGTTTTTTGATAATTTATCGGGCCTTAAAACTAGTCGCAGGGACAAAACTGTCAAAACCGGACGCGTACCGGCAAAACCGACACTTTAGGGTTTCAAATCCTAAAATTATATTTTCTGGAAATTCATTAATAAAAACAGAAATATTTTTCTTATTATAATTTTATTTTCTAGTGATATTGGAAAATAACGCGAATTGATAATTACCGGTGGAAACCCGGGTATTTCGGGCTTTCTACCGCAAACAACTTTTGTGAACAAAATTGAGCCCATGTTTCAAAACTAATATTTATTGAAATAAATATTGGCCTAAATCATTTATAACATAGGAAAACCTTTATATGAGGATATATATAACTTTATTTTTCCGGAACGTTATCGATATTAAATTATTTATTGAGAATAAATAATTCCAAAAGCCTGTATGTTATCAACAATCACCCGGGTCATCATGAGGTCAAGACTTGACAATTATTTGGGAGTGACTTAACTGTCAATCCAAACTCCAGCCTTAAGTTGTCTTATATTAATTTAGGACTGCTAGGTTGCCTGTTATCTGTCGTTACATAATTCAGACACTGCCTGATTTCTGTGAGTCTTCACGACCCCTCTTTTAAACTGTTTTAAATGTTTTTGGGGGAGAATTCTTATAACTCATATCATGCCTGATAATTAGATAATCTGTTACCATTATTGATTACATGAACTATTCGTCCACTTTGTCGTATTTATGTTGATTCATGTTATGATCAAAAGCCCCACTATTAATTGAATCCAATTAATTTCAATGAAACGATGACACGTGAATAGATCTATTGGGTTAACGCCACTGTCCTGATTGGTAGCTCCAATCCTGACTCCCGTTTTCAGTCAATAGGGTACATAATGTTATAATCACTGTTCGGTAATCCTGGACAGAATACCATGAGTGGGTAATCAGTTACTTTCGGAATTCAAGGTTCGTGGTAATAATAATTTACATCTTAACATATTATCAAATGGGTGATGAAACTGATATCAAACTTTGTTGTCAATCACAGTTCTATCTTTATTTAAAACTGTGAACTCACCAACTTTATGTTGACCGTTTTAGTATATGAATTCTCAGGTACTTGATCGACCGCTTGCTTATATGAAATACCTCTTTTGTGCATTATCATTGGGATCCATCATACAATCTGAAGTCATGATCACACTAGCCTTTTGGAGATTTCACTACATAACACCTAACGGTGTCATGTCTTTAAATCTTTTAATACTTGTTTTGTAAACTATGAAACAAATGAAACATATTATTATTATATTCCGCTGATAAATCTGAAATGAAATGTTTTCGACTCCTTAAAACGGCTCTAGTTGTTTAACCATCCATAGATCGTTTCGTGTAACCTTGACTGTGATTCCATCTCGTTCACGCCCGACACAAAAAATTACAGGGTGTGACATTAGTGTACCAACCAACATACCATTGGTACGTTGGCTCCGTACCAACTCGTACGGACCTTGGTACGTAGACCCTAAGACTCACACAATAATGCTCTGATCTAGATACAATACACGAGACATATTGCAACATAGGAATATGCTCTAACAGTCACACTTACTTCAGAATTTATGCTCAGATTTGTTTTATTAGCTCCATGGAAGGTAAGGGGCTGTTTGGTTCGTGGAAAGTTTTAAGAAGGATTTGGAATTAAGGCAGCGTTGGGTACGCATGGATGGAAGGTGGAATGGAATGAGTCATTACGTGGGAAATGAAATGAACCATTACATAAGAAATGAGATTCCTTCCATTTTTTAAGATTTTCATTCCATATGGGAGGGGTGTTTTTTTTCGATTCCCTCGAGGAAAGGAATGAAATTCTCATTTTCAATTAGATTTCTTCTTTAATTTTTACGAAAAAAACTTAAGAATAAAAAGAAAAAAACAAAAAAAAAGAAAAAAAATATAAGGGAAAAATAAAAAATTTAAAAATAAAAAAATTAAATAAATAAAAACAAAATAATAATAAAGTAAATTAGAAAAATATAAAAATAAATAAATTAAAAAATATAAATTAAATTATTTTATAAAAATAAACTAATAAAAATTAAAAATTTAAACATTAAAACATTAGAAAATAAAAATATAAAAAATATATACTAATTTTAAATGTAAATATTAATAAAATTATATTCAATTACTTCGTTTGTTGTAACCATCAAACAACAACGCAAAACAATGATTTATTTCATTTATCACATAGTAACCAAACATGACAATGAAATGGTAATGATCCATTTCATTACCTCGACCATTTTATTCCCTCGTTTATTTTATTCCGTTGTTCATTTCATTACCATGTACCAAATAGATAGAAGTTAAAAATTAAGTCCCATAAAAAGTTAGGGGTGTGCATTGGGACGGACCCGGCCCGACCCGGACCGAAACCGCACCCGCCAATTGCCCATAAACAGTCCCGAGATCCAACCCATGAATTAAATTTCGGGTCGGGTAATTTCACGGGAATCCAGTCCGGTTTAATGGGACGTCCCAAGTGTCCCGAAATTTTATTAGCCCAAAAAAGGCCTAGTTCTTTTGTCCGAAATTAGCCCAAAAAAGGCCTATTTTCCTGTAAACAATCCATGCGCTAGATGTTCATCAGCATTCATCAAGAAATAAACATCTCTTTCAGTTGGACCTGGATTAATATGTAAACTAACCAATGCACCATAAAGTTTAAACCATCCAAAAATCATCCAAAAAGTCAAAAACCATCCAAAAACAAGTCTAAACCATCCAAAAACAAGTCTAAACCATCCCAAAAACAATTTAAACAATCAAAAACAATTCAAAAACATCTAAAAGAGTGTCAAACTTCTCAAAACCATTGTATTCAATCTTGATTGTAATCCCATTGACTCGATCTTCTCAACAATATCTAAAATAAGTAAATGATTAGTAATAGTGTAATATGAAAATTATTTAATGTAACTAAAAAATTAAGAAATATTACCTTTTGCAAGCTCATCAAATTTTTCCGAATCATCAACTTCTTCTTTACGATCATTCGTTCCCTTTCGGATCCAATCTTGAGTACATATTAGTGCTTCCACAACTTGAGGAGGTAATGAACTTCTATATGAATCTAGGGTTGGATACCTAGAAGCATTAATCTTCCACCATTGTAGTATATTAAAATCCTCGGTTTTTTCTTCCCCCTCATCTTTAAGATATTTTTCCAATTCTCTCTTCTTTCCAAATGTTTGAACACCAACAAGTCGTCGATGGGATTCAAATGTACTCATCCATGAATTTTTACTGGGCCGAATAGTAGCAATATCACTCTCTTTCCTAACCGAATTACTAGAACCCGTTTGATATATTTTCTCATACTCGGTTACTAGTAACTGCATCTCAGCTTTCACATCATTAACCATTTTCTCCAACTTATTCTCTAACATAGTCTTATATTCTTCATCGGGTTTCGGAATCAATTGGACTTCTTTTTTAAAAGCATATTCTATGAGTTCAAGTTTAAATCTCGGATCTGGTATAAAAGCAAACTCAAATATCTGATTGGTCTTTCCCGTATCTTCAAAGTATTTTGCAAACTTAGACCTCATCAATTTTATCGTATGCTTTAGATTAAAAACTTGGTCACAATTTTTAGACATCTCCTCCAAATTATGAGAAATATCCATGACCTGAGCATAATACTCATGCGCTATGGCATAAGTGGAGCAAGACACTTCTGTTGTTTTTACTTTGAAAAGCTCAAGTATTTCAATAACTTTTTTTGCATACCTCCAATGCATAAAATCAGGAACTACATCTAAGGTCTTACAAAAATCTTTTTCTCTAACGGCATATAATTCGAAAGCCTTATCAAACATGGCAGCCCGTTCTAACATTTCACAAGTACTATTCCACCTTGTGCAAACATCTAAGGATAATAAAGATTTCGATTTTATGCCTTTTTCTCTAACACAAGCCTTAAATGTTGCTAGCCTAGATGGTGATTGTCTAACAAATTTCACTGCATTGCGAATACAGTCAATAGTGTCGTTTTCCGCCTTCAAACCATCCTGAACAATTAGGTTTATAATATGGGCAAGACATCTTACATGTAGATACCTACCATTACGCAACAACCCTGGTAACCTACTACCCAACTCTCTAACCGCGACATCATTAGATGAGGCATTGTCCAGTGTGAACGACTTGACATTCTCAATCCCCCATTCAATTAGACACTCTTCAATAGCAGTAGCTATGGCATCACCCTTGTGGCTCAATATTGGTTTGAAGTTGATTATTTTTTTATGAAAGTTCCATTCATCATCAATAAAATGAGCTGTCAAACACATGTAATTGATTCTTTGGTTCGATATCCAAGTGTATGTCGTAAACGAGACTCTCGGTTTACTTTTTATGAAAAAAGATTTTAACTTCTTTTTCTCTTCTAAATAATAATCAACAATATCACAGGCCACCGTAAACCGAGAGGGTATCTTTACACTTGGACAAAGCGTTTGAATAAATTTTCTAAACCCGTTTCATTCAACAAATGAAAAGGATAGTTCACACTCAATAACCATTTCAATCAAAGCTTTTCTAACCTTGGTCGGGTCAAACTTTCATGTTTTCAAAGTACTTTGACCTTCTTCGTTTTGTTCCATGCAAATTTCAGATTGTTGTTCCTTATTTGCAGGGTTCTCTTTGCACCTTTTAAGATGTTTATTTAGCCCCGATGTCCCATCTGTTTCTGTGTTGCAACATATGTTTTCCCCACAATACGTACACTTCCCTTTCTCTATACCATCTTTGTCTTTGAATTGAGTAAAATATTTCCAAGCAACCGTTTTTTTCTTTCTTGGTTTATATTTTCTTTTAGGGGGTCGTTTTCCCGCTATTTTTTCCTTGCTTAAATCGTCCCCTTCATCTTCAATGTGATCCCCTCCTTCCTCATATTCCATATTGTCACTGGATATGTCTTCAAGTTCCATCTACACATAAATAGAAAAAACATGTTATTTGGTTACATTATGTGAATTAATTAAAAAATGATAAGGGTATAGAATAACACTTCAATAACAAAAAAGGTTATAGTGAAAAATTCAACAACCGTGATACTTATGAGACATTGTTTTCATCTTAAGTTTTGATCCATAAGTTCATAAGGAGAAGTTAACTGGCCATTTTTTTTCTCTTTTCCTTATTCTTCTTAAATATTAAAGTTTGTGATTAAGATGAAAACCTCAATAAGTGATATAACTTAATTTGAAGTTTAGACACTGGTTTTATAGCAACAAATCGATGGGACTTTAGATGCAGGGGCTGCTGGTTCCATGTATTTGTAACTGCAATAATGGTGGCTTTTCTGCTAGTCCATATGCTGCCCCTAGGTATGGGGCTAACACTTCCTTTTAGCAGGTATTTTTAAACACAAATCTAAACACAAGCAGTATCTCCAAGTTTGACATGATGATCGTATATAGAAAAAAAATCGAACCATGATTAGGGTACGTATCTAGATGATGAAAATCGAACCATACTAACCTCTTGTGGCTGCGATTTCGATTTGGAAGACATGATGATCTCTGATTTCGATTTGGAAGACTGGAATTCTCTTGTCAAAGATGAAAAAACAACGAAGAGTCTTGTGGTTTACTGGACGCAAAACTCTAAACACGTACGTAAACTGAAGCGACGTCCGAAACTCCGGATCGTATATATCACCTAGGAACTTGGAGTTGGAGACCTATTTTATTTAATTAACTATTAAAATTCAGGATTCACGGGACAATATCTATTTTCGTGGGTCGTACCTGTCCCGACCCGAGTCCCACGAAAATTAAAATCTAATACCCGAGTACCGACCCACCAATTGAAATCCGAGACGGGACGATCCGGTTCGGTTCGGGTTATCGGGATTCGCGGGACTTTCCCGATTTCTGCACACCCCTAAAGTTAATCGCGTTTGGTTTGCAAAGGATTGAAATTTATAAAACTAAATTACCAAAATAATGACCCCACCCCCTTCTTAATTCCCACAACCCAACCCAGATCTCTAATTTTCTTGTACAGCTCGACTCAAGATCATCAACCCAGAACTCCGTTCCGTTTTTCTTTTACAGCTCGACACATAACAGCCAACGCCATTCGTTCTTCTCTGTCACAAGATCAAAACGGCGACTGGGTTTTGATTTAAAACTCGATCTTGAAACTCGATTTACTTTCTAGGTTTGAAATTCGATTTACTTTCTAGGTTTGAAACTTGATTTACTTTCTGCTTTTCGATGACGGTTCTTCGTGCTCAACTGTGTTTGGCCAGTTGGAATTCCTAAGGATTCCAGTGAACCAAACAGGCCATAAATCTCTTCTCTATTGCTGTTTGGCCATAGTATGTGTCTAGAATCATTGGTTGATGAGTTATTAGCTGGAGTTCTAATCTCCCAAGTTCCCTATTCTATTTCCTGCTTTGTTGATAATATATCTATAGGCATTTCAATTAAAACTTGATTATCATATATATGTAACTTTAACTTTAACATAGACATTTCAATCAAACTTGATTATCATATATATGTATATCTATAAACTCAATTCCCTATTGCATTGCTTGCTCTGTTGATAATCTATCTATAGGCAGTTAGGAACTGCAATTTTTTGTTGTTGTATAGCTATAAACTGTGAATATATATTGTTTTTTTTTCCTACGAATATATCTAGGATGAAGTATAATTCAACCATGATGTAGTTGTACATGGATTTAGTCATCTTTAAGAGCAGTTTTTTTTTTGTCTATCCACTTTAATATATTTTTATGAGAGGACTAGTCGTCTTATCATCTATTTTGATTTGACTGTATGCTCTCTACAACAGGAATCATGAACTTGTACCTTGTCATCAACACCTAAGGCAGGTTCGAGGTGAGATCATGGAATCGCCTGGTTAGTTCCTTGAAACTTTTTGAAGATTTTATTGATTTTATTATCTATCAAGTTTTCTGTCACCTTTTCTTTATTTGCATGCTTGTCTTTTCTTGACTGGTTTTCACAAAAAGTCATGTGATGCATGCTTTTAGATTCTCATTTGTGATTTTGTTTGACATTTATTGTAGCTGGTGGATTGAGGGCTACATCCGTTGTTGTTCTTACGCTTCATACCAATGAGGTATACATAGTTGTTAGCTTGTCTTCTAGGAATGACACTCAAATCATTTATATCGATCCGACAACCGGATATCTTAGACATGAGCGGAAGCTAGGTTATGATGTTTTCAACTCCCAAGATGAGGCAATAAACTACATCACAAATGGTTCAAGATCGCATTGGAAGAACATAATTTATGCAAAAGCCATATTAGGTTATGCAGTGCTTGGGAGCTCCGGTTTGCTGCTCGTTGCAACAAAGTTGACTGCTAGCATTCCAAATTTGCCTGCTGATGGTTGTATATACACTGTTAGTGAGAGCGAATGGGTCAAAATTGTACTTCAAAATCCTCAACCCCAGGGGAAAGGAGAAATGAAGAATATTCAAGAACTGGCTGAACTTGATATAGATGGAAAGCACTACTTCTGTGAAACAAGGGATATAACTCGTCCCTTTCCAAGTCACAATTCTGTAAGAGACCCTGATGAGGAATTTGTTTGGAATGGTTGGTTCTCAAATCCCTTCAAAAGAATTGGTCTAAATCAGCACTGTGTTGTTTTACTACAGGTACTGGCCTTTGCTTCATGCCTTCATATTCCATCCTCACCAGGTGGACTTTTTTTAGGATCTCCAAATGCCCTGTTCAACTTAACAATTAAAAAAAATAGTACTTCTATCCAATTACAGACGGGTTATTTGTGTGTTTAGATTTGAATGAATATGATCCACCCATTCTATATGGTAAGCATGAGATCCATGTAACGCATACTCAACTAATCCACGTAAATTAACAGGGTTTTGCCGAGTGTCGAAGTTTTCGAAGCGTGGGTAAGCAAGAGGGCATTGTCGCTCTTATAGCTCGTCGAAGCAGGCTTCATCCTGGCACACGATACTTAGCAAGAGGCATAAATTCATGTTACAGCACAGGTAGGTTGGCATTTCCTAAGCCCATACTGGTTATGTTTTAATTATTAAAATATTCGTCTTGTGAAATTCTGTGGATATATTATGTTCATTACTTCATTCCAATATCCATCTACTCATGACTGCTTGAGTTCTTGTAGTGCTTTGTTAGTTTGTTTGGTCTTCCATATCCATTATTTAGTCTAAGCTGTTATCCCATGTGAGTTTTAGGTTGACTCTTTGTTGTTTTTCAATATACTTGACAGTGGACACTATAACTTAATGGTCATCATCTGCTGTTGTGATTGTCGACTATAATTGAATTTGAACATAACTATAGTCTAAGCAAGTTTCAAAAGTTCAATCATGTATCTCATAGTTCTTTGTGGAATGCGATAGATTGTACAGTTAATCCATGTCTAATTCTTTGCAATAATTTAAAGATCTGGAACTACTTGAAAACAACAGAAGGAAGTTTTTTGTTGAAAGCACATAAATGTAAATCTACACTTATAGTTAGAGTGGCAAATAGGAGAGTCAGACAGGTCTGATAACCTGTATTATTTGTTATGGGCTGGGTTGACCCAAAACACTTCTCTTATAAAATCTTCTGTTTTTTGCAAATAGTTTATTTGTCAAATGTGTTCATGATTCACAAGACTTATATTTTTCTAATAATAATCCACTTGTTGAACAAAATGGTTTAGGAGTTTATATGCATCATAGTTATCAAAAGCAAGCGCTTTTGGCGCCTAGGCGCAAATCCTATGCGATGCGCAAGAAATGCGCTTAGGGTTCCTAGGTAATATAGGCGTTTAGTTTCTGGCGAGTTTGCAGCCGGATTAAGGCGAAACCACGCATCTCTCTTTATTTCTTCCTTTTTGGTTGATACTTGATGCCAGATTGCCCTGCTTTTGTCTGCTCCGGCGACGTTTTAGGCTGCTCCGGCAATGTTTTTGCTTGCTTAGGCAAAGTTTAGGAGAAAAAAATGAAAATAAAGAAGGAAAGAGAGATAGATATACACAGAGAGATACCAGAGAGATGTGAGATGCTTTAAGTAAAAGTCAATACCTAAAAAGCAAGCCTAAGTATACTGTTTACTGTTCTGCAGGACTGTTTTTTGTTTTTTTTTTTGTTTTTTAACAGCTGCATAGTGGCAAAAGGGTTGGTTTTTTATATATCAAGCAAATGTTATGTTTTGATAATAGTTGTAAGTGAATTTTTTTTGTTTCTTTATCAAAAACAAATGTGGTATTTGGGCTATAATTTTATCATTTTGGAAATTTATAATTTATTTTGATATTTTATTTAAAAGCGCTTTTTTTTTCGGGCCCACGCTTTTTTTGCGCCTATCGCCTAGGCCCTAGGCGCGCACCCTATGATAACTATGATATGCATTACATTACTGATTGGGCTATTTCGACCCATTTCTCTTTTAGCTACTTCTGTAAGTTTATGTGTTTGTTTGGCTGTTAAAGATAAAACATGATCCAAATCTACTAATGGATAGGTCTCTTCTTTTATATTTCCATTTTAGTGGTAACATATGGCAACTATTTAGCAAATAGCATTATTCATTCAGAAACTTCTAAGAACTAGGTGGTGGCTAATTAGAATATAATGCTATAGTGTAAAATTGATGCAGGTCAACGGGCTCAATCCTGAAACAAGCTATCGGACACCTAAGCCAACATTACACAATAGAAACATAAAATATATGAGTAAAAATGCAAACATCTGGTCCCATGTAGCATTGGTCTTCAGATCTTGTCAACACATCTTTATTTTTTTAAAGATTGATAAATATGAATATTCCCACCGTGAGCCTTTGAATAGTAGTTCTGTTGGCAAGTGAGGATTCATTAACCCCTAGAATTTAATGGGAATAATTGTTTTAAAGTTGACTCAGCAGTAGCATGATTGGCCCTATATAAGCACACTGTTACAGTTAGTAAACTTGTAGGATTAAAGCTTTGTTGAATAAAAGGATTTTGTGTTTCTCAAGACTAAACTGTTTTCTGGACATGGAAATGATACCTAATCAGTGAAGTTGATTATCATGCCGCAACCAGCATATGACCGTGCATTTTTCTACACTTATCCAGTTCTGTCTGTTTTTCTTTTCTTTCCTACCATGAAAGTCTTTGTGAAACATCTCCAATGAAAAAGGAAATAGAAGATTTTAGTATATTAAAGTTATCACAGTAATGAAATCAGTAAACTTGTATTGATTATTCTATTGAAAATATCTAAAGGTGGTAAGAATTGTTAGAACAGTTAACTTTATCATGTGTATTCAGGAGGTTTACATATCAAGCTGTCAATGGTTTATATAATCCATACTATCTTAATTTTAATTGGCATCTTTGTTGGGCAGGCAATGAAGTTGAGTGTGAGCAACTTGTGTGGGTTCCCAAAAGAGCCGGTCAAAGTGTTCCTTTCAACACCTATATATGGAGACGGGGCACTATTCCTATTTGGTGGGGTGCAGAACTAAAGATCACCGCTGCGGAAGCAGAAATTTATGTTTCAGACCGTGATCCATATAAAGGAAGTGCACAATACTATCAACGATTAACTAAGAGATACGATAAAAGAAATATAGCAATAGTTGGTACAAATCAAAAGAAAAGTCCCTTGGTTCCAATCGTGTGCATTAACTTGCTACGGAATGGAGAAGGGAAATCAGAATCCATTCTAGTTCAGCATTTTGATAAATCTATGAACCACATCAAATCAACGGGTAAACTTCCTAACACTAGAGTTCACTTAATAAACTATGATTGGCATGCGAGCACCAAACTAAATGGTGAACAACGAACCATCGAAGGACTGTGGAACCTCCTAAAAGGGCCAACAATATCCATAGGCATTTCAGAAGGAGATTATCTGCCCTCTCGTGAGAGAATAAAGGATTGTCAAGGTGAAGTAATTTTTAATGATGACCTTGTCGGTGCCTTTTGCTTGCGGTTACATCAAAATGGAGTCATACGTTTCAACTGTGCTGATTCTCTGGATCGGACAAATGCTGCTAGCTATTTTGGTGCCCTTCAAGTTTTCACAGAGCAGTGTAGGCGGCTTGGAATATCTCTTGATAGTGACATGGCTATTGATTATCAAGCTGCTAAAAATTATGGTGGATACACCGCTCCTCTGCCACCTGGTTGGGAAAAAAGATCTGATGCTGTAACGGGAAAATCATATTATATTGATCACAATACTAGGACTACCACCTGGAATCATCCATGCCCAGATAAATCTTGGAAGCGTTTTGACATGTCATTTGAGGAGTTCAAAAGGTCTACAATTTTGTCACCAGTAGGCATACTGGCTGACCTTTTTCTAGTAGCTGGTGATATTCATGCAACAATCTACACCGGATCTAAAGCAATGCATAGTCAGATTCTTAGTATATTTAGTGAGGAAGCAGGAAAGTTCAAGCAGTTCTCTGTGGCACAAAATATGAAAATAACGTTGCAGAGAAGATATAAAAATGCTGTTGTTGATAGCTCTCGTCAGAAGCAGTTAGAGATGTTCCTTGGTATACGGCTTTTCAAGTATCTTCCATCACTTCCGCTTCAACCCTTACATGTGCGTAACATCTTGCCATGCATTATTATTATTATTTTTATTATTGTTATTATTTATTTATTTATTTATTTATTTATTTTTGTCTAACACATTACTAAAAGAAGTCCTTAGTGGCACTTAACTAGCATAGTCGTGAGTATTAGAAAAGTTGAAAGGAATACATCATATTTTTTTTTTTTTTTGAACAGCAAGGGAAAAAATATATTAAAAAAACCACCCCTAGCAAGAAGCTAGAGGAGAAAAACGATACATATGAAGAAAAAAGAAAAAAAACAACAATTACATCCAATACAAAGGATCATGTTTCCATTGATTCCAATCAAGATCTCTAAATTTTGAACGGGAGGATAACCACAAGAAGGTTTCTGATTTGATCTCGTCCATAAGTCTTCCCGGATGTGTGTTGCGGCCCTCGAATTCTTTTCCATTTCTGGCTTTCCAAAGTTCCCAAACCGAAGCCGCAATGATTGCCTTGAGGGTTTTACTATGACGGGATTTGGGATCGACATTGGAGGTTTGACCATAGGCATGTTCGATGGAAAGTGGATGGGAGATGAGATTTTTGGTCCAGGAAGCAACAAGAGCCCAAGTATGAGTGGCGAAGGTGCATTCGAAAAGGAGATGGTTTGTGGATTCGATGTTGGTAGAGCACCAGGAGCAAGAATTCACTGGTAAGACGATGCCGCGATTAAGAAGTTCTGCTTTGACCGGGATTCTGTTTAGAGCTGCTTTCCAGATAAAAATATCGACTTTTTTAGGAATCCAGTTTGACCATTGGTGTTTGAAGGAGAAGTTGGCCCATGATTGCTCCAACCTTTTGCGGACGCTACTGGAAGAGAAAGTGAGACTGTTACATCCCTGCCAGACCCAACGATCAGGTTCAAGGGAGAAGGTGAATGACTGAAGGATGGAGGATAATTGTGACAGAGAATTCCGTTCAGAAATGGTGGAGGGTCGAGATTTCCAGTTCCATGTTGCCGATGTCGTGCCGGTATTGGTGGTGAAGATCCTCTCTCCAACCAGACAGGATTTGGACTTTTCAATGTGATAAAGATCGGGAAACAGAGATTTCAGGTTTGTGTGAGTGAGCCAAGTGTCATGCCAGAAAAGAACCGACGAGCTAACTCCCGGAGATGCTCTGATATTCTCCGAGAAGTTGATGCCTTCATCACCGAGATCCTTGAAGACGTTGGTGATAGGTTTCCAGTACCCAGGGATTGATTTGCGAAGGGGAAAGGAGTCGTGAATCCTACGAGATGAGTGAATGGCTTTGATTACTGAGACCCAGAGGGCCGACTTGTCCGTTTTGAATCGCCATCCCCATTTGGAGATTAGTGAGAGGTTAGCGGCCCTAAGGCTGCCAATTCCGAGACCGCCATTAATTTTTGGAGCAATGATTCTTTTCCACGCAACCCAGGGTATTTTTTTGTGTGCCGGCGTGTTGCCCCAGAAGAAATTTTTTCGCAGACGTTCAAGTTCTAGAATGATGGATGAAGGGGCACGAAAGAGTGATAGAAAATACGTCGGAATAGAGCCTAGGACAGATTTGATCAGAACTGCTTTTCCACCTTGGGAAAGGATTGAGGATTTCCAGCCGTTTAGGCGATTTTTGAATTTCTGTACTATCGGTTCCCAATGTTTTTTGAGTCTCATGTTTGCACCAATTGGGATACCCAAGTATGTGAATGGCAGTTTATCCACTTTACATTGAAGGATGGAGGCCATGGAGTCCATTTGAGGCGGATCTGTACCAATGCCGAAGAGGCGGCATTTGTCGTAGTTGATTTTGAGACCAGAGGACGCATGGAAGCATCTTAGGAACCTGGCAAGGTATCTGCAGTTTGATTCACGCCAGTCCCCAAGGAAAATCACGTCGTCAGCATATAAAAGATGGGACAGTGTTGGGCCGTCATTCGGCAGTTGGATGCCTTTAAACATGCCTGTTTGGATGGCATTCTCGGTGGCGATGTGTAGTGCTCAGTGTTGTAGAAAGCGCTAGGCGGTAGCTAGGCGGTCGAGTACCGCCTAGCATTTAATCGGGATTAATCGGGATTAATCGGGATTAATCGATTTGTAATTTTTTTAATTTATATATATATATACACATTTATATGAAAATAATACTTTCAAATCCACATTAATACTTCATAATTCATAGAATTCAAGCTTAGTTATAACAAAACAAGTACTTATAAATCCATTTTTTTTATTTTGACCGATTTTTTTCGATTTTGACCGGCTTTGACCGATTTTTGACCGGCTTTGACCGATTTTTGACCGGCTTTGACCGATTTTTGACCGATTTTTACCGATTTTTACCGATTTTCTCCGCCTAGATATTCCACCGATTAATGGACCGCCTAGCTAAAAATTCCAAGAGAAATGACCGCCTAGCGATTAATCGCCGCCTAGGCGACCGCCTAGGCCGATTTTTACAACATTGGTAGTGCTTCCATAGCAATGATGAACAGGAAAGGGGATAGTGGATCACCCTGCTTTACCCCCCTTTGGATTTGGAATTCATGTGTAGGTGAGCCGTTGACTAGGATTGAGGTTTTGGATGAGGAGAGGCACCCGTGGATCCATGATCTCCATTTCGACGAGAAGCCCATTTGAGAGAGGATTGAATCAAGGAAGTTCCAGTTCAGGCTGTCGAAGGCCTTTTCAAAATCAACTTTGAATAACATGGCCTTAAGCTTCTTGTTTTTCAGCCAAGCGATGGTTTCATTTAACATTAGTGGGCCGTCAAGTATTGATCTGTCTCCGACGTATGCTGATTGGGTGTTGCTTATGACAGAAGAGATGACTGCTTTGAGGCGAATGGCCAGGACTTTTGAAATGACTTTGTAGATGCAACCGATGAGGCAGATTGGTCGGAAGTGTGAGAGTAAGAGGGGATCTTTCTTCTTAGGGATGAGTGCGATGAAAGAAGAATTACAACCAGGGCTGATGTATCCAGTGGAGTGGAAGTGTTGAAGGATTTCCAGAAGGTGAGGTCCAATTAGGTCCCAGTGAGATTTGATGAAGTTGAAATTGAAACCGTCTGGGCCGGGGGCCTTGTCGGATCCGCAGGACCAAACTGCTTCTTTGATTTCCTGCAACGTGAAATGCGAGGTTAAGAATGTGGATTCGTTCGACGACAGTTTTTTGAATTTGTCAGATAGGAATAGCGGTCTGATTGCAATCGGTTCGGCAAACTTTTTGGAGAAGAATTGGAATGTTTGTTCTTTGAGGGCATCGGGGGAGGTGATCCAGTTTCCGTTGTGTATTATGCCGTTGATTCTGTTTTTTGCTGTGCGGTTACGAATGAGACCGTGGAAGTATGCTGAGTTTTCGTCGCCGTCAATGACCCATTTGATTCTTGATTTTTGTTTCACGTCTTGAGTCTTTTTCGCATTTATTTCCTTCGCTTTCTTGATGGACTCTTGCCTGAGAGATAACTCTGATGGTGTGAGGCCGAGCACCTCAGCTTTGAGTTCAAGACCCTCGATTGTATCTCTGATAATCTTTAGCTCGTAGTCCTTTTTGTTTCTGAATTCGATGTTCCACGCTTTTAGGGCCTCCTTGACTGATTTGAGTTTGAGTTGCAGTTTCCTATCAGGCATGTTGTTTTGTGGCCTCACAGTTTGTGAGAATGCTGTTGTGACTGTATCCATGTAACCCGATCGACCAAACCACGAATTGTAAAATCTAAATGCTGAAGGACCAAAATCTAAAATGTTAGTGACCAAAATGAGCGGACAATGGTCCGAATGAATCCTAGGCAAAGCCGTGAGGGACGCATCCGGCCATAACCGCATGAATGAATTTGAGACAATAATCCTATCAATTTTGCTGAGTTTGTCTCCACGATCAGAAATGTAGGTGAATTTTCTCCCTCCCATATTGTATTCTTTCAGACCCGAATTTGCAATAAAAGTGTTGAAATTTGAGGCATTAACAGGACAAAATTCAGAGTTTAATCGCTCATGTGGAAATCTTACCTCATTGAAGTCACCCAGGAGGATTGCAGGAATGGTTGGATGTTCGGCCAGTTTGAGACTCAGTTCTGACCAACAAGCAAGCTTTGAGGATGTATCATGTGGGCCGTATATGTTAAAAATCAAGATTTCTTGTGAAGTGCCGATGAGAAAACCTTTAATAAGAAGGTAGAATCTTGATGTGTGCATCGCTGTCTTTTGGAAAGTTGCGGGGTCCCATATCGATATGAGCCCACCCGATCTTCCCGAGGCATTGCAAGACTCAAGTTCAAAGGATGATCTACCCCAAAAAGAAGATGGGGAAAAGCCGAAGGAATTTTGGAATTGCGTTTCTTGGATTGCAACAAATGATAACTACTTGTCTACGTCATGCATTCTACTGTGGGTATTCCCATTGCAGCATTATATTCTGACATTGAAGTATTGAACCCATTTTTTTCTTTTATTAAATTCTGTTTCTTCATACTTTCTTACACTGTTCGTGTAGCGTTTTGTCACTAAAACTCAGTTTGATGTATGAGAACCATATGCTTTTAACTGATATTGTTTGGAGCCAGTGATGTTTTTCGATGGTCTTGATTTTTGATGATGATCTTTTCTGTATGCATCTCATTGTGTAATAGACCTTTGGCTGTTAGGCATATTGAAATTCTGTATTGCTAACATTTTGCTTGTGATAATTTTTTTCACCCAAAGTAACTGCTAACACCTCTGTAGTCATAATCGCTCTAGGCGCATGCCTCCGTCAATACTTAGGTGAGTCAAGTGCATGGGATCCTTGTTATTCTTCCTTTTCTTATATGAATTTTTATTATTCTAAAATTTGAACCTGATTCTTATTCTATCTGGAATTCTGCAAATTATTATCACTTGGTGTGTGTGTGTGTGTGTGTATATATATATATATATATCTATTATTGAGCTTCTTTTTGGTGTCTGGATGCGTTTTTTTTTTGTGTGGCTTGACTATGTAGGCTAACATTGCTTTTTGTTTACTAGAAATCTACACCTAGCAATGCTGACAGTGACAGATGTAACTAATTCACTATTTATTATTATTTTTATTGGTCTGTATTCTGTAGGTGTGGGGAATATTACTATAAAATCTTAGTTATAGACACTGAAATTTTACATGAAGCAAATTATGATCTTTGACACATTCTATGGTGTTTCATTAGAACTTTATGAGAGAGCTGGCTGGCTATCTTGGTCTTCTTTGTGAATAAAAATGCTTAGTTTTTATAATATATATATATATATATATATATATATTTTTTTGCATGTTGGTATTTTAGAATCTGGGGCCAAAAACGTAGAAGTGGACTAGGATACCTGAAAATTTGTTCCAAATTCTAGCGGGTGGCAAAATTTGGATGACGGTTTGACCTGACTTGGTGAAAGATCAGTATAAAATTATGAACTGGTTTTGACGTTAAGTATTCGCAAACTATTACTTGTGTTTCTGCCAGATGGAACTGTCCTGTTGATATGTTTGTTAATACATGCCTGTAGATGAAAAGCATAGAATGATGTTACATATATATGTGTATATTATGGAATTTTGATTTCTACCAAATTAAATAATGTTCTTGGAAGCTATCTAACGTAAAAGCTGCATGTAAGGATCCTACCTCTGGTGTTTGGTATAGGGCTTCAAGAAACAATACTTTGCAAAATCATGCATTTTAAACTACCCTATCTGTATGTGTTTACATTGATCATATTCGGTATCTTTTTTATATATTCTAGTTAACCCATCTTTCCTTTTTACCTATGCAAATTAACAATGCTCATATTTTTTGGTCTTACCTGGCCAGAAAGGAATAGATCCTTTAATATTAATCCATGCATAGCAATGGTTTGCACATTTATCCTATGAGTCGATTAGCTTAATTTCAGAAGTAGAATCACACCTTTTATGTTCCATTGCCCTGAGCCCCTGACTAAGACTTACGTTATGAATTATCTCTCTCATTTTGATTTAGTTTTGGCTGGATAAGTCTGAATATCAAGTTTCTTATTAGTGAAGTATGCAAAAAAAAAAAGTTTTGGGTTATTTTGGTGCAACCACAAGTAAATTTACAAAAACTAAAATCATATAAATCTTTCTGTAATTGAGAACAAAACTTTTAAAGTGCCAAATGACATGTTCAGTTGCTTCAATGTAGCTAGTACCCCAAGAAACTTATGAGTCTTGTTCATGTTGTTCTGCAAGCTCCAATCAAATATCAAGTCATATCTTTTTTCTTTTTTTCTTTTTTTTGATAGGTGACTAGTAGACCATTTGGTTGCCTTCTTAAGCCGGTTGCCAGCATTTTGCCGAGTCCTGACGATGGAGGCAGCCTTCTTAGCTATAAACAAAAAGACCTCATCTGGGTAACAATAATATGTTTCTGTTTTCTAAGGCTTAAACATGGACACTTTTTAATTATAATTACAAAATTGAAATTTTACTATCTATGAGTTTTTGTTGTACAGGTTTCACCAGAGGCGGCAGATGTAATGGAACTCTTTATACATCTTGGTGAGCCCTGTCATGTTTGTCAGGTTCTTCTCACAATTTCACATGGTGCAGATAGTTCAACATTTCCATCCAGAGTTGATGTGCGAATTGGACGTGATCTAGATGGGCTTAAACTTGTTGTGGAGGTTGGATTAATCTTTTCTAGCACTTGGCATGTTAAATTAGTAGCCACACTTATGGGCAGTAACAAATTTATGTGTCTGATTGTGGGCAGTTCAAGAGATGTCATGCACATTATTAGAGAAGCATAAATGGGTCGCTGTGTGGTTGAAGGAGGATAGATAATGTTAGAACTAATCATGCTTACATAATAGGTCATTCCAATTATGAATAACTGAATGCAGTGCTGACTAGTTAGTTTCAGCAATACAAGAGTAAGGAGACATAGAGATGAGAGAGCTTAAATCCAGGCTTAATGAGAATGGAAGGAAAGAACCACGCTATCTGAGCTAGTTTAGTTTGTGTTGCCCTCCTTTTTCTTACCTTCTCATTTTTTAATTACTCATGGGTCCCATTGTAGACTGAAACCAAAGTACTATATGGGTAATATGTGAGCTGGGATAATTTGTATAATCTTAAACTTGGTAAAAATTTACTCTCTTGATTGGTTACCTAGGCAATATTCTGGTTTCTGTTTTAATTAGAGTTGTTTAACATGGGTTGTCTTTGTTTACAGGGAGCATCTATTCCTCAGTGTGCAAATGGTACAAACATTGCAATACCCATACCAGGACCTATTAGTGCTGACGATATGGCTGTGACAGGAGCTGGTGCACGCTTACATGCCCAAGATACTTCCAACCTTCCTTTCTTGTATGATTTTGAAGAACTGGAAGGCGAACTGGACTTTCTTACTCGTGTGGTTGTACTCACCTTCTATCCTGCTGTGTCAGCCAAAACCTCAATCACACTCGGGGAGGTACAGTGAAAATTAACAATACAACTTTACAGCCAATGTCAATTTCTATAAGTTGGTGTGTGTTTTCTTAGCTTTAATCAAGCTTCATCTATATACAAAAGTAGTCAATTGTAACTATTCTATAGCTTCTTCCTGGATTCAGTGATTTACTTCCTCTGCTACCTGCAGCATACTGTTAACAGTTTAGGTGTGACTTGATTAATGTTGGTATGGTCATTTATTTTGGCGGCAAAAAGATTATATGATTTATTGATATGGTATATGTTCTTGTAATGGATGTGCATATTATGAACTGTAAATAGATGGTCCATTGAATTGCTTTTTATAAATAGCATGCCACTAATATGCGGTAACAACACTTCTCGACCATAATTCTGATGAAGAAATAATACAGAGTTTTCTTTCCCTCATAGGTAGAAAATATCACTTAACAAACCTTGTTTGGAAGTTTTAGAAGTAAAAAGAATTTTAGTGATCAATATTAGATTGAGTGATGATATGCTTGGAAGTGTTTTAGGAGCAAAATGAAACTAGTAGACCTCCAAGATATGTGCAACCGGTGTATCTAGTTGTCACCTTTGTGCTTTTCATCAATTCTTTGATAGACATGTTTGCTTTAATTTCTGATTGATGTGCTCGTTCTTTAATCAATTCAATCACTGTGTTTCTGTTAATATTCAATGTTGAAGGGATAGAAGTTATTATTACAGTGGTAGCTGATGTAATTTCCATCTGTTGCTTTTTACTGGATTATGTAACAGGTAGAGATACTTGGAATCTCTCTTCCATGGAGAGATCTTTTCATTTCTGATGGACCTGGCATGAAGTTATGGGATCGTATCAATAAAATTAATAAAGATACCGACCCTTTTCCATCTGATATCAACAGCAATCCCTTTGCTATTGATGATATATTGGCCCCTGCAAAATCTGAAAATACTACCAGTACCTGGATGGTGGACCTCTTATCAGGCAATGACTTCATATCAGGACCGATTTCACAACCAGTACCAGAAACTGCTTTCCATGATCCATTTCTTAACCCCTTTCATGATGATGATAAAGCAAATGATCCTCCTCCTAACGTTTCTGAACAAGATAATGGGGCAACTGAAAGTGGTCCTCAGCAGTATATAACTTGTTTTAAGAGGTTGACCGCCTCACATGTGGTATGTTATTTTCTTAATTCCTTGATATGCTTTTGCTAATACCTAGTTTTTGTCCGCCACAGGTTGGAATAGATTGGTCCAGGTTGGGCTTAGGTGCAGAATATGGTTTAAGGTCCTATGGAAAAGGGGCCTCTCCTTGTTATTTATGAACTTTTTGAATTTTGGATCCTTAATCTTTACCCCATACTTAGACCCCCCTCCATCTTGCTTACCTTAATCACATCTTGCATATATAAAATAATTTTGACGTACTACCATCCTTCACAAGACCACACATCTCCCATCATTTACCCCATTGCATCTGTATGCAGCTTGACAATATTTTCCCCAAATATATGCATTAATATTGGCACATTTACTTTAATTTCTTCAATACTTCCATGCTTCATATCTCATATCATGTGAAACATTGTCATTATTTCACCGATAGACGCTGTGGAAATCCTTTATTTTTTTCTTTTTTCTTTTTAATAAAATAAGAGTGGATT
This sequence comes from Deinandra increscens subsp. villosa, assembly GCA_039602395.1. Taxonomy (NCBI): domain Eukaryota; kingdom Viridiplantae; phylum Streptophyta; class Magnoliopsida; order Asterales; family Asteraceae; genus Deinandra; species Deinandra increscens. The sequence goes on from JBCNJP010000025.1 coordinate 55,690,119, forward strand.
AGTGGAAGGACTACTACACACAAGAGATTCTGAGAGAAAAATGATTGCCATTGAAAGGGGTGTGAGTCTGTTCTCATTTGAGCAGACCCCTATAGGATAAAAAATTATGCCAACTCACCAATACACACACACACACATCTATATATATATATATGTGTATGTGTATTTATATGAACTTAAAAGGGTGTGGTTCATAATAATACACTTCACAAATTTTTGTGTGCTTAGATATGATCCACACTACCTTTTTCATAGTTTTATTATTGGTACACTCTTCTACATAGTCATTGACAACGTAGATGGAACCCTTATCTACTTTTGTATGTAAATATTTGATTATTGGATTAGATTAGCTGCAAATATTATTATGTCTTAAACTTCTTTGTATCACTGCATTTTTATATCTTAGACCAAATAGATGCAAGTTTTCGTTTTGGGTTTTAAATACACAATGTTAATGGTGTTTTGCAGGCTAAGAAGTTAAGCTTCGTAGATGCGATGAAACTAGAAATTGAACGTCTTGGCCTAAATCTATCTGCTGCTGAACGTGATAGAGCTTTATTGTCTATTGGCATTGATCCAGCTACTATAAATCCCAACATGTTGCTTGAGGAATCTTATGTGACCTCATTATGCAAGGCTACCAATGCACTTGCACTTGCTGGCCACATTTCATTAGAAGATAAAACTATTGGTGCTATCGGTCTTGATTCTACTGATTATGATGATGATATTGACATTGATTTCTGGAATATAAATAAAATTGGCGAGGGTTGTTGTGGGGGACCATGTCAGGTTCGTGCTGAAGCTTTAACATCTTCTTCGTCCTCCTCTGTGTACACGTGCTCCGAGTGTCGGCGCAAGGTTTGCAGAACTTGTTGTGGGGGTAAAGGGGCTCTTCTTCTTCTAGAAAGTTTTAGTAGCGATTCTTTAAGCCGGTCTGTGAGTACAAATGGGGTTATTTGTAAGCTGTGCTGTCATGATAGTATTCTTGATGCATTGATTGTGGACTATGTTAGAGTTTTAGGCAGCCAGCGAAGAAGTAGTAGGTCTGACCTTGCTGCTTGTAAAGCCTTGGACCAAGTTGTAGGAAGAGATTATCTTTCCAGAAGAATTATAACCAAGACTGACAGAAATGGACCTAATGCCATCCACAACTTACTCAAAGGACAGCAATCATTAGCTGAATTTCCGTTTGGCAGCATTCTGCACCCGGTATTCTTTTTCCTGTCCACACCAAGTTTATGCCAATTTAATTTTCTGCTGTACTATTAATGTGGGAACAATCACCTGCTTGCTTAAACTTCATTATTTAGTATGGGCTTCCATTGATAAACAAACACACTTATGATTAAGAGTTAAGATTCATTCTCTTTTTGTCTTTGAGGATGAAATAATATGCAAACCCTTATGTTTTGTTAGCTTAAACACAACTCTTCTCCTGCTACTCCATTTGATTTTATATCATTAAAGAGGAGTGAGGCTGCAAGTAAAGTTATATTATTTCAATCTAGGAATTGTCTTTTCAATGCGTCTTTGGAAGGTAATAACATTTGAAGGGATTGATAAACTTAAACTTTATCTAACGTCTCATGATTCGTAAGTAAAGAAATATTAGAGCTGCAGAGCTATATATAAACCAATCCTTGCCTGCAATGAAGATTCTTTGAACCTTATCTGGATTCATTTTTCAGATTATACATGAAAAGAGTTAATTGTATATGTGCTATATATACACATGTATGTATTGAGTTCTAACATCTTTTTTGCATTTTTTACTATTGTTGTTAGATTGAATCAGCTCCTGGTTCAGCTCCACTCTTGTCATTGCTTGCACCTTTGGATACCGTATCACAAGAGTCATCATACTGGAAAGCTCCTCCCAGGACCTCTTGTGCTGAGTTTGCTATTGTTCTTGGCAATCTTTCCAATGTCTCCAGTGTTGTCCTTGTTCTTAGTCCATGTGGCTATTCTATGTCGGATTCTCCTACTGTAAGTAAATTTATGCAAACCCTCTAAACATCACTTATTATCATTGTAAGTTGTTTTTAGTGTTAATTACATGGATAGTACCTGTGGTTTAGTGAAAGTAACAGGTTTGGCACAAACTTTTTTTTTTTGGTAACAAGCTTGGGGTTTGTGGTTTCAATTTTGTAAGAATGTTGGGTACTAAGGCTAACTTCCGCTAAATTGTCTGTCAAGTTCAAGGAAATTTTGGTCATTTCACATTTGAAGGACTAATTATGTAACCTCATAGTTTATGTAATCAACCAACCCCTCCACCCCACCCCTATCGTCTCCTTTCTTCCCCAAAATTACCCACAATGATCATTTTCTCACTCTCCTTTCTTCCTCAAACAGATCAGCCACCACCACCACCACCACCAGATTGAACTTATAAACCCCAAATTTAAATCCTCGAGGACTTCATTTAATTCTTTATACTTTGACAGCCTATGGTTTTCAAGGCGAACCCATTTGGTCAAGACCAGTTTTGACCTGAACCCATCTTGACCCGTTAGCTGACTCGACCCAGCCTGTTTTGACAGGCTTAGCCCCATAAAAGCTTGCAATGTTTCTGCTCATCTCATGGATAATCATTTACAAAACAGTGGAGACTCATTCTGATTGTCTACTACTTACCATGCAGGTGCAAATATGGGCAAGCAATAAGATAGACAAGGAAGAAAGAAGAATAATGGGAAAATGGGATGTTGGGTCTCTCCTCGCATCTTCCCCTGAGCTTTGTGGGCCTGAAAAACCTGGTAATACGAGTCCAAGGCACATCAACTTTTCATTTCAAAATCCGGTTCGTTGTCGCATGATCTGGATTAAACTAAGTATCCAGAAAACTGGTTTGACCTCTTCTTTAAATTTGGATAAGGGTTTCGATCTTCTATCCTTGGATGAAAACCCTTTTTCCAGGAGTTTGTCTATAGAAAGTGATCCATGTCTGCATGCAAAGAGAATTATTGTAGTTGGAACTCCTACGAAGTTGGAGACACCAACACAAACCTCTTACCAAAGTGACATAAAAAGCTGGTTGGAGAAAGCTCCACCACACAACCGATTCAAGGTATGGTACAAACACTTGCTAGTAATTCTTTATCAATTGTCAAGTACCTCTTTTTTCCTTTCTCTGCTGTAGGTTCCAGTTGAGGCTGAGAGGTTGATTGCCAATGGGCTCATGTTGGAACAATACCTGTCTCCAGCCTCACCAGTGCTGGCAGGGTTCCGGCTTGATGGGTTTAGTGCAATAAGGCCTCGAGTTACCCATTCACCATCATCATCAGTTGTTTGGGAAGATAGATTCATATGTGCAGCAGTACTTTATCTTCAAGTATCTGTTTTACAGGTATTTTCTATAATCACAAACATCATATAGAATACAGGACGCAATTGGAGCCTGTTATGTATCCAGTGAAGCGAAAGCATAAATGTAAAAGAGAACACCCTTTAGAGAAATTGGTTTATTATTGAATGCTCTAAACCATTACTTCGCCGTTTTTATAGGAAAGATCTAAATGCTGCACGTCAAATGAAATTTTGAAAAACTAAGTGACTGCATAATCATGAAATTGACTTTCTAATTAAACATTTAAACACGTAAATTACTCGAATAAAAGATTCATGTTTTTTTTTTTCTTTTTTTTAAATAAAACAGGAAATATATTAAAACTTAAAAAATTGGGGAATAACCATTGAATATGTACTCTGGCTCTAGATGATGGAATTCGGGTTCGGCTGGGGACAAACTATTTATGAAAATTTGCCACATGATATGAACTCTGTAATTCCACAAGTAGTCCAAGTTATGTTAAGCTGGGCTCTTTTCTACCCCATTTGCCTTTGTGGAGCTGGCCTACATATGAGTCCGCTAGCACCTTGACCAGTTCCGGCTCTGTATCACACCGTCTTGACTCCTTGGACCATGCAAAGTTATTATGAGCATACAATGATTCTTATTAATCTACCTAGTTAGTTATTATTATAATTAATCACTGTCTTTTTTTTTTCCTACAGAATAATGGGAAGACAGCGGTAGTCGCAGAATACCGGTTACCGGAGGTGAAGGCTGGCACACCTATGTACTTTGATTTTCCTAGACCATTGACCACTAGGCGCGTCTCTTTTAGACTGGTCGGAGATGTTGCTTCATTCGCAGATGATCCTGCAGATCTGGATGATTCTTCGGACCTTCAAAGCCCATTGGCCGCCGGCCTCTCTCTATCGAACCGTGTTAAACTATATTATTACGCCGATCCCTATGAGCTTGGGAAGTGGGCCAGTCTGTCTGCTGTTTAAACAATACAGTGTGATTATGTATAATCTCATTCGTTGTTGTAATCCTATAATGGGGGGATTTTCTTCTTTTTATATTTTTGTCAAACCCCCTTCTTTCCCACTACAATGAAAGAGAGATTCTTTTCATTTTCCACTCACTTTAGTTTTGGAGGTGCATAAATTGGATTTTACGTCAAAGTGGATCGGTTTTAAATCTGAATGGTTTGGGTCAACGGAAGTGAAAACCGGATTGGGGCCAAACTTGAGTGATTTGAAACAAGTTTCAAAGAGGACTCACAACTGATGAAATCGGGTCTGTTTTAAACAAAGGGTTTTTTATTGGCTGTTATTATTGGTTGTTATTGACCTTTTAATTCTTTTATTTGTTTTCTTTATTCCCTTATTTGTTTCCTTATTATGCTCCTAATTTTGTGGCTTCTTTGCTGGCCGTTTCCTCTATAAAGAGAGGTTTTCTTTTGATCTTGTATACACAATAAATCAATAAGAAAAACTCTAGATATCTTGAAATTATCATGGTATCAGAGCAGTGATCCGACTGCTCCGATTTAAGCCATGGCCGGCGATGAAGCTACGGTGAAAGATAACGGTGGCAACATCGTTGATTACAACTCACCGTATTATGTTCATTCTTTCGATACTACCAGGCAGATGCAAGTAAGCGAAGCCCTATCCGAAAAAAACTACACGGACTGGGTGCAAGAGATGGATAATTTTTTGTTGGCCAAAAACAAAATGGGTTTCATCGATGGTTCCATCAAGAAACCGGAGAATACGTCAAAAGACTACGCGTCATGGATGAGGGCCGATGCCATGATCAAGGGGTGGCTTACCACCGCTATGGAAAAAGATATAAGAGGGAGTGTCAAGTACGCCCATACGGCTGCAGAAATATGGAAGGATCTTCAAGAGAGGTTTGGCAAAGAAAGTGCCCCACGACCGTATGAATTGAAGAACAAAATCACCGCCACGCGCCAAGATGGATCCTCCGTCTCGGCATATTATACAAGGTTGCGGTCCCTATGGGATGAAATACAATCCGTCTTTCCAATGCCACGATGCACTTGTAATGGGTGCACGTGTGATGTCGGGAAAAGATTAGTTGAACACCAAGAGAAGGAGAGGTTGTATGAGTTTCTCATGGGGCTCGATAGCGAGTTCGCTGTCATCAAAACCCAGATCTTGGCCAATAAACCAACACCGGGGCTGGGCACGGCTTATCATCTCGTCGCTGAAGATGAACGGCAAAAACACATCTCCGAAGATAAGAGGTCGTCTGTTGAGGTGGCAACCTTCAAGGTTTTTGTTCCACAGAAGCGGGATGGCCAAAGCTCCAACCACCAGAAAGCTAGGAGCCTTCCTAAACAAGGAAAGCAAGAAGAGGTACCACATTGTACACACTGTGATCGAGATGGCCATAGTAGGGAGGGCTGTTTCAAGCGCATTGGGTATCCGGACTGGTGGCCGGGTAAGGTAAAGGGAGATAAATCAAAACCGAAGGCCTTTTCCATTGGAGGAAGTTCATGTCCTATCTCCGGGTTCACCGCTGAACAATACGAGACTTTTCTAAAGCACTTTAAGGATGAAGTTTATACAGGTGATGAAGGAAACATACGTGTTGCTAACATGACAGGTAAATTAAATGATAAGGTCGATTGGATTGTTGATTCGGGAGCTACCGAACATACAACCTATTTAAATGAGATCCTAGTGAATAAATGAAAGGACGAAAACGAGATGCCAGTGATCATCCCAAACGGCGATGCCATTCCGGTTGAAGGAAAAGGTGATTACACCTTGTCGGGTGGCGCCAAGATTGAAGGGATATTGCATGTGCCAAATTTCACTTGCAATTTACTTTATGTTAGCCGCTTGACTAAGAACCTCCAATGCTCAATAAATTTTTTTCCTGATTTTTGTGTCATGCAGGGTCTCCGATCGAGGGACTTGATTGGTGCGGGTAAGTGCAAAGGAGGTCTATACCGAATGGGGATGTTTGGGAAAGAGAGGAAAGCTATGGCGGTTACGATTGAGAGATGGCATAAAAGGTTGGGTCACACATCTCAAGAAAAGCTTGCTAAAGTTGATTTCTTAAAAGGTGTTTCTTTTAATCTTAGGAATAATGTTTGTGACTCATGTTCTAAGGCTAAACATACAAGGTCTCCTTTTTCTTTAAGTGAAGTAAAGACACAAGAATGCTTTGAACTTTTACATTGTGATGTGTGGGGAAAATATCGTGTTCCTTCATTTTCAGGAGCAAATTATTTTTTAACCATCGTTGATGATTATAGTAGACATGTTTGGGTTTTCCTCATTAAATATAAAAGTGATGCTAGCACATGCCTGATGAATTTTTGCACAATGGTTAAAACTCAATTTAGCAAAACAGTTAAAAGAATAAGGTGCGACAATGGTGGAGAGTTCACATCCAATATAATGTCAAATTATTACACCAACCATGGCATCTTATTAGAAACAACTTGTCCCCATACCTCCCAACAAAATGGAGTCGTTGAACGCAAACATAGACACATCCTTGACACGACACGGGCACTACGATTTGGGGCAAAACTACCAAAGAAATTTTGGGGGGGGGGGGGGGGGGAATGTGTTCTTACGGTCGCATATATCATTAATCGGTTACCCTCAAAAACCATTAATGATAAGACCCCATATGAAATCTTGCACGACCAAAAACCCGAGTATGACCACATGAGGGTTTTTGGTTGTCTCACTTATTTTTGGAGCATTGATACCAAAGGAGATAAGTTCGAAGTGAGGGGAAACCAGGGATTTTTCTAGGATATCCCCAAGGTGTTAAAGGTTATAAAATATTTGATATTGGGGATGAGAAGATGGTGGTATCTCGCGATGTGAAATTTCATGAAGACGTTTTTATTTTTCCCGACCAAAACCAAATGGGAAATGGGGATGACACTTTCATCCCTATGACACAAGATGTTGAAGTCCAAAGCTACGACAATGTAGTAAAAAATAATCACACTGTTGGGCCAGCATGTGGACAAGATAATGTTGAAGGCCCACAAGAAAATGTTGAAGACACCAACAGAGGATTTGAGCCTGCTTCCGCTGAGACACAAGCTGACCCACATGATCATGGAATTGGGCATGAACCTGGCCCATTGGAAATACCTGCCGAGAGACCAAAGAGGGACAGAACTCTTCCGAAGCATCTTAACGACTATGTTGTGACTCTTCCCCCTTCGGTCGACCATGCACACCCTGCTCCAACTCAAAACACCTCGACGGTACATCTCTCTACACACTTTATTTCCTATACAAATTTTACCCATGCTCATAAGCTTTTCTTAGCGGCCATCACAACAAATGTTGAGCCGAAAAATTTTAAACAAGCCATGCAGGATCCAAAATGGGTAGAAGCCATGAAACGAGAGATTCAAGCGCTTGAGAAGAACAACACATGGACCATCGAGACATTGCCGGAAGGAAAAGGGGCCATTGATTCTAAATGGGTCTACAAAATAAAATATGTAGGTCCTGAGTCAACAACCGTTCATGATATTATCTAGTCTAAACGTGCGGAATCCGTTTAGATTAGTGATTCAAGAAGGAGATGAGAAGAAAACTAAGAATACGATGAATATAAATGATAAAAACCTGATCTTTGCACACAAGAAAACTTGTCGGGTACAAAACAGAAAATCGTAAACACTCTTCTCTCTCTCTTGATTACGATTACGATTGTAAACACCTTGAGGCTTCTCTCAAAATCGTAATCAGCAACCCTCACAAGGAGAACCATTAGGGTTTATATAGGCACCCCAATGGGTTTACTATTGGGCCTCTTGAGTCATAAACCCAATAGTAAACTCAAGCCCAACCATAAACTAGCCTACATACAATAACCAAACTAGTCTACTAAACTAATGAAACCCTCTAAGCCTAGCCCAACATATTTAATATTACAAGCCTCATAATCTAGCCTCTACAATCTTCCTCTAGGCTTGTGATATTAAATGTCTTCAATCTTTGAAATTCTTCTTCTTGCCTGGCTGGCATAGATGCTGATGAAGATTCTTTCAGCATAAATCTTCATTGGGTTTCATAACGGGAACTTGGGACTTCCTCTTGATCAGCATCAGCTTGAACTTCTTGAAATGAACAAGTTAATGAGAGGAGGATTCTCATTGACTTGCTTCTCTTGAAAGAATTGGTTCTTGCTGAATCTTCGGTAACTGTCTTGAATCTTCATAAATTAGAGCTTGTGAACATCTTCTTTGATAATCTTTTAGAAGCTTGTAAAGAAACCAACAACTTCCCCTGAACAGTTGCTTTTCCAGATGGAAGTCTTGTCCGGCTGGTTCTTTAACTTTGAGCAGTAGCATCATCAGCAGCATCTTTCTCTCATCAACCTGTCTGACACACATTTGAAAAAATATACTCCACCATACATTTGATGACCGGTCTTTGGGTTAGGAGGTAATTATCATCTGTTCAGTTGATTCAAATTAACATAATTTTAACCAAAAACCCTAATATAGATTACGGGTTTTCTATAAAACTTCCCCTGAACCCAAGACCTCTAAAGACTTCCCTTTAGCTGAAAACTTCCCCTCAGCTAAGGACTTCCCCTGAGATAATACATATTATCTTCGAGTTCCCTTCAGATACTATGTATTATGGAAGTCTTTTCATTAGATAATAAGTATCATCCTCGAGTTCCCTTCGGATAGTGCTTATTATCCTCCCTCCTTCCCCTAAAAATTTGTAAAGATCTGACGGAGGAAGTCTTTTCCATTAGATAATAAGTATCATCCTCGAGTTCCCTTCGGATAATACTTATTATCCCATACTCCTTCCCCTAAAAATTTGTCAAGATCTGTTGGGGGGCATATTGTCATGCATTAAAACCCATGAAAAACACATTTTGACTTCTCAAATCGACCTGACCAAGACGAAAACACACCAAAAAGAACTTAACGACTCACACACGAAAGATATAAACTAAACAAATACTTACCAAACCAAACATGAGAAAGTTTACAAGGGATCAAACCGTATGAATCTGACTGAGGAACCCTTTTCAGCTTCAGTTACTCAACTAGTCCAGGTGATTGCCGGTATGTTTGTCCGCTTTAAACTCAAACCCGTTTAATCCCAACCGAATGCGTCATGTTTAATATAGTACAACATTACCATCATGTTTAATTGTCCTCACACCCAAGCGTACACAGCAAAACCTACCCAACCTCAGAGTTTATTGAGGATTCACAAACCCCCAGCTTGAGGAACCATGCAACACCGTTATGACTACCACTTATTTCATTAACCATCAGTTGGTGATCAGGTCGGCCGCTAAGCACGCAAAGAAGACCAACTGAGTGATTATTTATTCTCTTTTCTTTTTCATTTTTTTAATTTCTTTTTCATTTTTTTTTTATTTTTTTTTCATTTCTTTTTCTCACGTGGTGTAGTCATAACAGCAGAAACATGGCGTGTGAGAGAGTGAATACTAGGTAATTACCACTCTCAACCCATTTTTGCTGGGACTCAGTCTTTTAAACCATGCAACCTGGGATGGGAAACTAAACATATATATCTTTTAAGTTCACTGCACTTTCATTGGAGGTCATAAGTTTAGGTCGAGCCTACCGAGCATATCACCGTGGAGCTTGCCTTTCACTTCCGCCTTACGCGTGTCAGCCATCTCCAATCCGGACATTCATATTACTTCCCCTAAACTTCTCAAAAACAAGACACAAACAATTAAAAATTGAAAAGAACACTATTTTTGAGGGGTCAACTTTTTCTTCATCTTTACATTTCTTCCCCTTGCTTTTTAATTTTTAATGTCACAATCTTGTGAACATCATTTTTCAGTTTTTTTTTTTAATAAAAAATAAAACACACAAACACACTTAAAAGAACAAGACACAAAATTTTGAAGATATCTGGCCAAGCTAACTTTCAAAGTATTGATTTGAAATTTTTAGAAAATTGGGTTTCATGACATGCACAATTCATTGCATTTGAAGTCAAACACATAATCAAGCAACAGTTTAATTGAAACTTTAATGAAATAGGTTTGACTCAAAAGACCCTTTGCTGCCTCATCATTCAAACAACCAAGTTAAGAACAATACCTTTCATGCTGAATTTGACCTTTTACCTCTCAAAGAGACATATCCTCCAATGTATAACTTACTTGTGAAGATTTGAAGATACGTCTCCTAAACTGTGCCTGGAACAATCACTTATCAACAAACAAATTAATAATAAAAATGTTAGTGATAATCCTCCTTGATCGTTCCTGCACAGAGTGAGAGATTAGTTAGCTAATGGTACCCAGGCCATTGTTTTTCTGGGTACACCTGAGGAATCAATAAAAGATATTTCTTGTAAGAACATCCCCTTTGAAAAATCAGGAAGTTAGGATGGAACTACCTTGATTTTTGGTTTCCAAGTTCCAGGTGATTTAACCTTTGTTTTAGTCACCTTTGGAGTTGTGACCTTAGGTATTTCAACCTTCTTCGTTTTAGATTCACTTTTCAAAACAGTTTTTGTTTTAGTCACCTTTTGAGTTGTGACTTTAGGTATTTCAACCTTCTTCGTTTTAGAATCATTTTTGAAAACAGTTCTAGTTACCTTGGGTTTTTCAAGCTTTGGTTGTTTTGAAACTGGTTTCTTCACCTGTTTTTGAAAATTTTTGTAACTTGGAAGACTGTTGTTTTGATTTATAGATTTTCTTTCAGCTTTGGCAGCGCCCCAATGTTGATCAGAGGGTTTAACCTTAGGAGCAACAGTCTTCCTTGCCTTAGGTGTTTGCACCATCATTGGCTTAGACTTTACAGGCTCCTGAGATGAAACCCTTTGACTTTTCGGAAAATAGGGTTTATAGGGGCGATAAAGACAGTTCCTAGCAATATGACCAGCGATGCCACAATTAAAGCAAGTCTGCTTCTTTAGATAGAAGTCAGACGTGTACCCATTTGTCTTTGGTGGCTGATATAGAGCTGGTTTGCCTTATGTGTGCGTCTTTGCTTTGACTGCAGCTTTAGATTTGACTTTCTGCTGGTTTGTCGAAGCCTGTGTCGAACCTGTCTTTACTGTCTTTGTGCTTCCTTGATTCTTTGACGTTGAAGCATCATTCTTGCAATTACAGCGGCAACTGCATGATCCAACTGAAGAAATGGGAGACACAGCTACTCCCTTGAGTTTTTCATTCTTCACTCCAGCTGTTGGTTTCATACTCGGATGCTTAATGGTGATCTTTGGCCTCTCAACTTTAGGTTCACTTATCACTCCATCAGTTATTCCCTTGAACTTGGAGGAGAAGGATGGTAATTCATATCCTACATCTGGTTCTTGGTCAAACATTGATCCAGATGTCATAAAGATCTTCCCCTCAGGCCGTGTCGTCAAGATCACCTTTTCCCGTTTCACTTCATCAACAACCTTGAAGTATGGAGTCTCAATTTTAGGATACTGTTTCAGCTTTATCTCCGACACAGGAGCTTTGGCCTCATTCTTGGTCACATCATTAACTCCACTTTTACTTGTACCAGCATCATCAGACTTGGAGCTATGACATCTGTTATACTCCTGGCACTCAGCATCATCTCTTGATACGTCCTCTATTCTCCCTTCACCATATGTCATGTTTGCCTCGTTGTCTATTTCCTCTTGAGTCAATGGTGTAGTTCCACTCAAGACACTATCAATAGGAGGAGCAGCTTCTTTATAATCAGACTTGGTTCGTTTAACTTGATCCTCACTAAGAAGTATTCTTATAATGTCTCTGGGAACTGGTGGAGGAATGATGTTGTTCATTGCCAAAGATTTATCAGTTTTCTCTGACCCAAACCCAGATGTGTCTTTCCCAACTTGACCAGTCACAACAGCATGTGACAATTCCTTTCCAGTATCGAGCATTCTTTTGCTTCTCATTTGATTCACATCTAGTTTCACTTGCAACTCATTGTTCTTATGTGTGAGCTCATCTACCTGCTTCCTAAGCTCAGCTATTTCTAACTTTGCATTGTCATACAGTAGAGTTTTCTCAGTAGCAAGTTTTTGATATTTCACAATGTCTAGTTTCTGAGCTTTTACCTTCTCCTCATTCTTTTGCCATCTACCCTTAAAAGAACTCCTCTCGCATTTTATCTCAAATAATTCTATCTGATAATTTTTACAAATTTGCCTAAGTCCAGGAATTATACGAGCACAAGTAGGATTGGGGCATATATCAGTTTTGTCAACTTCATCTGCGAAAGCATCTTTGTCCTCAACTATATTCTTTTCTTCAACCACTGAACTCATTTTCTTTCTTTAGATATGCAGCCTTTGAAAAATTTGAAAAATCGGCAAAAACGGCAAAATCACTATTCAAAGAATAGTGTCAAAAACTTAAAACTGAAAAACGGAGGCCTTCGGAGTGGAATTTGGGGGTCCAAACGAGCTACCCTGGACGTTAGCCTGGGGTAATTCTGGGGCTCGGTGTCATGAACGTCGTGTTAAAATTTGAGCCTCTAACTCCAAACGAGTCAAAAGTTACGTCCGTTTTCGTGAAAGTGTGAAATAGTGACTTTTTGCCGCAAATCCTGTTTCCGATCGTAAACCCTGTTTCCGATCGTAAACACCTCCGGGTCGTAAACAACGATCGTAAACAACGATTCCGATAGAGTTTAATCGTAAACTCTGATTCCGATTCGTAAAGTCGTAAACTGATTACGATGAATGTTTCCGGTAGAGAAATATCGTAAACACCCAAAGTTCCGAACTTTAAGTCGTAAACTCAAAATTTCAGGTCGTAAACACACAAAAATCGTTTCTTGATATCTTAATCACGTTTCCGATGAAGATCTTCAAATGCTGCCAGTCGTAAACACTCAAGAAAACCCAGAAATTTATCGTAAACCTTCAAACACAGCAGCAGCTCAATCGTAAACACCAAAAAGATGAAGAACACGAAGAATACTGAGTCGTAAACACTCAAAACGACCCAGAAACTGACCGAGAACACCCAAGAACAGCAGCAGCAGCGATCGTAAACCTGAAAAACTCAAGAAAACTCGCAAAAACTGTTAGATCTTCTTGAATCAATATCGTGAGAACCGCGAAACACTCGTTTCTTGGCTCTGATACCAATTGTAGGTCCTGAGTCAACAACCGTTCACGATATTATCTAGTCTAAACGTGCGAAATCCGTTTAGATTAGTGATTCAAGAAGGAGATGAGAAGAAAACTAAGAATACGATGAATATAAATGATAAAAACCTGATCTTTGCACACAAGAAAACTTGTCGGGTACAAAACAGAAAATTGTAAACACTCTTCTCTCACTCTTGATTACGATTACGATCGTAAACACCTTGAGGCTCCTCTCAAAATCGTAATCAGCAACCCTCACAAGGAGAACCATTGGGGTTTATATAGGCACCCCAATGGGTTTACTATTGGGCCTCTTGAGTCATAAACCCAATAGTAAACTCAAGCCCAACCATAAACTAGCCTACATACAATAACCAAACTAGTTTACTAAACTAATGAAACCCTCTAAGCCCAGCCCAACATATTTAATATTACAAGCCTCATAATCTAGCCTCTACAAAATATAAACCTAATGGCGACGTTGAGCGATATAAGGCAAGACTCGTGGCAAGGGGTTTTACTGAAATTGAAGGTGAAGATTTTCATGATACGTTTGCTCCTGTTGCAAAATTGGTTACCGTTCGAACTCTATTAGTTGTTGCCACTAAAAGGAATTGGTTCATTCATCAACTCGACGTGAATAATGCTTTTCTCCATGGGGATCTTGACGAAGAAGTCTACATGAAAATCCCTCACGGCTTTCTTAAGGAAAATGATAACCGGGTGTGTCGCCTACGCAAGTCTCTTTATGGTCTCAAACAAGCATCTCGCAATTGGTACCAAAAATTCACAAATGCCCTCCTTGGTCTTGGTTTCTCAACTTCAAGGGCAGATCATTCCCTATTCTTATATCCTCACAAGGATATTTTCATAGCCGTTCTTATTTACGTAGATGATGTCATCATGGTTGGTAATAATCTTAACAAAATGCAAGAAGTCAAGGACCACTTGCGTGATCAATTCAACATCAAGGACCTCGGTCCTCTTAAGTATTTTTTGGGTATTGAGGTGGCAAGAACTTCTCGGGGTCTAGTCCTAAGCCAACAAAAATACACCTTGGATATTCTAGAAGATAGTGGCATGGAGGGTTGTCGTCCGAGCTCATTCCCCATCGAACAAAACCTAAAACTTGGTATAGAAGAACAAGACCCCCTGTTGATGCGGGTCGTTATCGGCGCCTTATTGGGCGCTTATTATATCTTCAAGCTACTCGCCCGGACATAGCTTATTCGGTCAACTCTCTTAGCCAATTTGTATCCGACCCCCGTCAAAGCCACATGGAGGCCGTTACTCGTGTCCTTCGTTACTTAAAGTCCTCTCCGAGTCAAGGGATTCTATTGTCAAAAGAAGAAGGTGCGAACTTGGTTGTATATTCGGACTCAGACTGGTTAGGTTGTCCTCTCACTAGACGCTCGCGGACTGGTTATATTGCGCTTCTTGGGGGTGCTCCCATTTCTTAGAAGACCAAGAAGCAATCAGTCGTATCTAGGTCTTCCGCTGAGGCCGAATATCGGGCTATGGCTACTAGTGTTAGTGAAATTATTTGGCTTCGATGGCTTTTACATGAGCTTGGCGTTTCTCAAACAAGTCCTACCACGTTGTTTTGCGACAATCAAGCGGCTCGCAATATTGCAAATAATCCTGTTTTTCATGAACGCACAAAACATGTCGAGATGGACTGTTATTTTGTACGCGAACGTATCGACTCTAACGAAGTTTGCACAATGCCCATTGAGTCTAAGCTGCAACTTGCTAACTTACTAACCAAAGGTCTCGGTGCCGCTCATCTTCGGTTCTTACTTGACAAGCTTGGAGTCGTCAATTTACACGCTCCAGCTTGAGGGGGAATATTGGCTGTTATTATTGGTTGTTATTGACCTTTTAATTCCTTTATTACTACAGTTTATCGGATTTGGAATGGGTATTTTCTTTTAGCGTTACGCCAGAGGGATTTCGTTACACCCTTTTGATCAATTTCGTTCTTCATCTCACCGGTTCAAATTCAAAAGGATATATGCATTGTGGAAGACAAATTGTAATTTTGACATCGTGACCTATTGACTAGTTGTCCTTGTTGGAATATATCCAATATCATCTATATGGATCTAGAGGTTACTCATTGATCTGTTCAATTTCGCTCTGACCTTTAAAAAGGGGTTCATCTGCAGATACATCTTAAAAATAGTACACGGAATAATCTATAGCAGGAATATTGATTATGGACGGTTGATTTGGGACGAGATGAAAAGAGTAGCAACATTAAAGAAGGAAAAGTGGATTCAATCTTGGACGTGTAAAAACCGTCAAATTAACACTAGATGGAAGTATCTAACTCGAAAATATTTCAAAAACATGAGTTTTAGTTAGAAAAAGTCTAGCGTTTTTCAGCAAAGTTCATGGTTTTAGCTTTTGGAATATCAAGAGTTGGATGGATGATCATAGATTTTGAGCAAAGTTCATGGTTTTAGGTTTTGGAATATCAAGAGTTGGATGGATGATCATAGATTTTGAATATAAGCTAGAATATCAAGAAACAATGATCTAAACATGAAATGGAAAGGAAAATGATACTCATAATGTGTGTAGGGAAGAAGGAATATGATGGATGAAGCTTCATCAACCTTTCTTAGTGCTTAGATGATGAAAATCTTGGATGATAGCTTGAACACTTGATCAACTTGTGTGACTTTTCTAGGGAGAGAGAGAGGGAGACGATTGAGAGTAAAGAGTTCTAGGAGGAGGGGGAGAGAGAGAGGGGGAGGGGGAGGGGAGGGAGAGAGATGTCGAGTGATCGGGTTTAGAAAAGAAATAAACGAGGGTTGAGGTTGATGTTCGAGTAGATTTAAAACATTTTAAACGAACCAGGCATTAAAATAATTAACTTCTTATTAATAACTGATAGATAAATAATACATAATTTGTTACGTAAAATTATACATATATTTTTATAATTTCTTATTGTTAAAATTCCAGCAACCTTGCATGGAATTTACTTTCGTTGATAATGATCACCAATACTTTCACGGGGTTAGACTTAGGAAATAACCGGTGTTTATCTGACTCTCAGTCAAATTGCAGGTTACTATCGAGGCATGCATATAGGATGTTACCTAATTTACACAGAAATTAAGTCTAATG
Source organism: Deinandra increscens subsp. villosa (assembly GCA_039602395.1). Classification (NCBI taxonomy): domain Eukaryota; kingdom Viridiplantae; phylum Streptophyta; class Magnoliopsida; order Asterales; family Asteraceae; genus Deinandra; species Deinandra increscens. The sequence goes on from JBCNJP010000025.1 coordinate 55,706,691, forward strand.
CACATATAATTTAACTAAACACGTATTCAAAGTTTAAGTGTTGACCTGGAAATTTACTAGTTGTCACATTCTCCCTTGGTTAGAAGAATTCGTCCGAAATTCAGTTCATACCATCGGTAGGTATTGCATCAGTGAACAGGTAAGGGTACTTCTTACGAATCTGGTCTTTGTGTTCACAAGTGAATTCAGGACCTCGTCAAGAGTTCCAACGCACTTTAAAGATGGGAATGCGACTCTGTTTCAGTCTCTTGATCACACGAACCATGATCTCAACTGGTTCCCCAATGAAATGGAGTTTGTCGTCGATTTGAATTTCTTCAAGCGGGATGACAAGCGATTCATCTGACAAACACTTCTTCAGATTACACACGTGGGAGGTGTCGTGAACAATACTCAGTTCCCGAGGCAATTGAAGTTTATAGGGCACTAGTTTGATTCTTTCCAGAATCTTGAATGGACCAACGTATCAGGGATTCAACTTTCATTGCTTACCAAATCTGATCACGCCTTTCCGGGGCGATACCTTCAATAATACCTTATCTCCAACTTGGAATTGCAAAGGGTTACGCCTTACGTCAGCATAGCTCTTATGACGGTCGCATGCAACTTTCAGTCGGTTATGAATCTGGAATATCATTTCAGTAGTTTCATGAAAAATTTCGGGGCCAGTAAGTTAGTTATCTCTAACTTCGGTCCAACATATGGGTGAACGACAATTTTGACCATACAACTCCTTAAAAGGTGTGGCTTTGATACTTGTGTGGTAGCGTTATTATTGTATGAAAACTCGGCGAGTGGTAGATGGTTTTCCCAACCATTTCCAAAATCAATAACGTAGACAAGCGTGTAACATGTCCTCCAATGTCCGAAGTGTTTTCTCTCTTTGCCATATGTCTGTGGGTGATAGGCAGTACTCATGTCCAAATGAGTACCCAAAGCTTTCTATAGTGACTACCAGAATCTCGACATAAATGGGCTATTTGAATAAGAGATGATTGACATTGGTACGCCGTATCGTGAAACAACCTCTTTCAGGTAGATCCCGGTAAGTCTTTCCATCTTGTCTGTCTCTTGGATTGGCAGGAAATATACAAATTTCATCAGACGATCGACTATAACCCATAGAGTATCACAACCAGACTGAGTCCTTGGAAACTTCGTAATGATGTCCATTGCGATTTGTTCCTATTTCCATTGGGGTATCTCAGGTTGTTGCAGCAGTCCAAAGGGTTTCTGGTATTCAATTTAACTATCGAACATGTCAAACACTTGCTGACATAGGTAGAGTTTAGGCCACCCGTATAACTCCCTGGGACCATGATAAATCTTGTTGGATCCCGGGTAGATAAAGTATCAAGACTTGTGTGCCTCGTTCGTAACCAAGTTATTCAAGACCTATTAGGCACCTAAATTCTACCCATGAAATATGGGGTTCCATCCGATTTCACCTCGAATTGTCGATCCATGACACATAAACATTCATCCTTCAGATTCCCATCCTTGAGAGCTTCAAGTTTAGCGCCACGAATTTGTGATGTGAGGTTCATATGAATCGTCATACCGAGTGCTCAAACTCAAAGTGGCTTAATCCATTTCCTTCTACTTAAGACATCATCTATACCGTTAGCCTTGCCAAGATGATAACGAATCTTGCAATCGTGATCATTTATGTAACATTTCAGGTTTTCCGATTATCTGATTTTATCCATTTTGTAACCCGATTTGATGATTGATAATCAAATATATGGGTATTGATCGATTTTGATGTTTATTAACCTAATTTTATGTTATAGGATCCATTATCATGTTTATTGATCGATTTGATGTTCGATTTGTCTCTATTTCGGATTTTACACGAACACGTCGCTAAATTTCGTTTAACCAAGAATTTGATAAATCTGAATGTGTATGACCCTTGTGTATAATACTAGTTACACACAAGTAAATACAAGTGAAGGTTGGTCTGAATTCAAGGTCTAGAACGAAACGGTGAAAGTTCGGTAAATCCCATGTGATTTCGATTTCAACTGGGAGATCACATTTTTGAGTTTCGTATATCACTTTTATCATGTTTATGAGTCATGTGGTCACTTACCATGTCATGAGTCATCACACACTTGATTGGATCGCAAAATATTGGTGAATTGCTTAAAAATGGGAAAAACAATAAAATCGACCAAAAATGCATTTCGTACGATATTTTAACAACCGTTAATCATTAGGAGACGTATTTTATATCAAATTGAGTGGATTTAATGTGTTTAATATGATGGTAATCTTAATTTAGAGAAATTGTGCGAAAACGGGGGTCAAAACGGAGTTAGAACGCGAAAAATAGGAGCAAGGATGGCACGCGAGCACCCCCAGGAAGGCGCCACGTATCGCAAAGCCCCTGGAGGGCTGGAGGAGGTCTTGCGTACCGCCCACCGACATGGGCCGAGGAAAAACGGGCTTTAGCCCTAATTTTGACAATTTAAGCACTCTTTCTCCATTTAGCCACCATCCTCTCATTCCTAATCACTCTAAAAACCCCAGAACGGCTGTAGCTATCCTAGATCAAGATTCTTGAAGATTTTGGAGCCAAGTTTGGTGATTTTGAGCATCGAAAAGTGTTGGTTTTTCATCAAAAATGTTATATTTCTCAAACCCAACCTCCATCTTCTTGGATCTTTCATCCCCCATCATCAAGATCCAATTTTTATGTGATTCTAAACCCAGATCTTGCATTACAAGGCTAGATGTAGTGATTTTATACAAAAAGAATGGATTTTTATGGATTTTTATAAACTTTTATAACATTTTGTTGTTGTTGAAAACTTGCTAGATCTTTATAGATCTTGTTAGATCTATGTTGGGCTGGAAAATGCTACATTTTTATACATGTTTTGCCATGGGAAAACATCATCTTTGATAGATCTAGTATCCTTGTGATAAAAACTTGATTTTTATGTTAAAAAGTCCAGTTTTTCTTTTTTTTCTTCCATGGATCTTCGTAGATCTAAGTTTTACACAATCATCTTTGTTTGGATCTTGATATGGATATGATCTTGAAGGTAGATCTAGGGTTTGGGATGGATGAATCTCTATCATGAACATAGATCTAGGGTTTTACGAGCTAAAAGTGTGATTTTTATGTGTTTTCCTTGACTCTTGTGAATAGATCTTGATTAGATCATGATAAAGGTTAACTATAGTAGTGATTTTGCATGAAAATATGATTTTGGACCTAGATCTAGGATTATTGCCGTGTATAAAATAAAATTTTGGTTGTTTAATTATTTAAATTAAATCAAGTAGGATTTTTGAAATTAAAATAATTCATTTGTATAAATCGTTGCGTTAACATTTGAATCTTGACTTGAAATTTTATATGGTGCTTCCACATGGCTAGAGGGGCCTATAATTAATTTTTGAAGACTTAATATGGTTTGTAAAAATGCGTGAGCATCGGATCGTCTACTCGATCTAGCTAATCGGACATCGAAACGTAATTAACCGATTGATTTATTGATCAAAACGAACAATTATAATCAGTAACACTCAGAATACAGACACAGAGAAACACTCTCAGAAACACACACTTAGCAGAAATCTCTCACGCTCAGAACTGCTAATTACAAAGACAAAACACCTATTTATACCCAGCTGGCCGAGCTTCGGCCGAACCACATGTTCGGCCAGTCCGAACTCCAGGTTCGGACCAAGTTCGGCCAGACATAATTTGACATGATCTTGTACATTGCTTGATACTTCACACGACGCACATATCAGGTATCAACAAACTCCCCCTCGTCGTGTGCAGTATCTCTTCAACATCATCAACTTTGTATCTTCAATCAAGCTCCTCCTCAAGTATAGAATCCATTCGTTCAATGAAATGTATCTTCAAACAAACTCCTCCTCAACTCGATCGTAGCTTGATCTTGAATACTTGATGACATTTTAGTGTATCTCTGATCTTTCATCAACATCTTTAGAAGACTTGAAGTTGTGATATCTTGCACATAGCAACCTGCTCAATCATTTAAATAATCTTGGCGCAAAACATCTCTTCGAGACTCCAAGATATGTTTTTGAAAATGATTTGTATCACGTGTTGATCAGATCGAAAATAAAGCAGAAACAAAATCTTTTTGATTTTTCAAAGTTTATGCTAAAACACACCGAAAATCTTTTTGTTCTTTTCTGAAATGAAATGAAATCACAATACAGAATCAAACACTATTTTTGGTATGAGAAAGATCACAATATGGGATCATATTGAACATAACGCACTGAACTGCACTTCAATTTCAATTAATCGAAGCACATAAGTCATGCTGATTGCTGGTATAATTTGTCCAACTTAAACTCAGGCAGAATCATACTCATAACATCTGGATATGTTAAGGTATTGATTAGATTTGCTTTGACCAGTGTATCCCACACTATCAGACATAATCAGACATTTTTAGTTTTTCTTTCTTTTTCCGTTTGTGTGATAGCACTTGTGATTTTTCACAATGCATAATATTTTCATGATATCGTCAACTGTGTTTCATGCAAAAAGAAATAAGAACGTTAAATCGTCTACCTTAAGGTCGATCTTTCGATACGCAGATAAGGCCTCAGATTTAACAAAATAAGAAAATAAAACAAGTTGAAATTGTATAACCCAACAACAATCAGGTCGGTACTCCCGTACACGTAGAGAAAGTCCAATGAGTTATACGAAACACCAAAGAAAATAAAGCAGAACGTCAAACGAACAACGATCAGGTCGATCTTTCGATACGCAGAGAAAGTCCGATCGTTTGACAAAATAAAAAAAATTCAAACAAGTTTAAATCTTTGCAAAATGAACACATGTATACACAGTGACTTCTCATTTTGAATTTCACACTTATTTTTCTTTTTGTGTCATGAAATATGCATCAAGATGTTATCCACATGGTCTAGCATTAGTATTTAGTGTATATAACATCTGAATACTTTCTGATTTGCCGAGCCTACCAAGCATATCAAACAATGATCTTATGGCTCTTTCATCTACTCTATCCATGAGTCAGATACGTAAGCCAATGTACCATCATTTCCCAATGATCAATTTCTCACAATTTTATATTTTGCATGTATTCACCTTCCTTCATTATATATTTGGCATGTATTCACATTCTCCCCATAACATGCATTTTCTCAATTAACATGCATTTTCTCAATTACTCCCCCTTACTTACAATTCTCCCCCTTAAAATGAAAACTCTATTTTTGGATTTTCGTTTTACACAAAAACAAGACTCTATTTTTGGCTTTTTGAGGAAAAACTTAGAATACAAAGAAAAGTGATCAATCAACACGGATATGGTGCAGTTTTAGAATTCAGAAAATTCGCAGATTTAGAAAATTCATCAGGAAATTTAAATTAAGCAGAATACTCCTCTATCAACAACTTTGCAATCATCGATAGGTGTTCTAGAAGTTCCTGCACACTGGTCAAACTAATTAGTCCAAAAATGACCCGAAGCGAATCGCTTCTGGTCGACCAGTGTCCTTGTTTTGCTTAGAAGCCACCTTAGGTTTCCATTGTTGTTGTTTTGGTAATTCAGTTTTTGATGACACAATCACAGGTGACTGTGATGATGAACCTACACTTTAAACCTTTGAAAACATTGGAACAAAACGTTTTTGTTTATGAAAGAATGTAGATTCAACCTCATCAAAAACTCTGCCTTGTTCATCAAAGACCTTTGTGTTGGCAGGTTTACCAAAAACTGGTTTCTTAAGAAACCTTTGGGGTAAATCATCAGGTGATGGACAATCCTTTGCCATATGCCCTGGGCGACGACAAACATAACAGATTCTTTTTGTTTTGTCCCATCTTTGATGTACCTGCGAAGAACACACATGAATATCTCGAACATGATCAGAATGAGAATCATATACCTGATGCCTGTGATCATGTACCCATTTGGATGTAGGGCTTCGAGACTGAGAATTTTCAGAAGATATGGTAGCTTTCACAAAGACCTCAGCAATCTTCCGAGCATCAACACAATGAAGTGGAAATTCTTTGTCAGAAAATAATTGATCCGAACCCTTGAGTTTATAAAACCGCTCGGGTTGAACTTTATCAAGCTTGAAAAACTTCCTTCTTCACTTGTTTCATCTTTAATTTCTTCAAATCTTGAGATGATGATGATGGAACCTTCTCAGCTTTGTCTTTCATCCCGTGAAAACCCGATCCTGCATGCTTTCCAGAAATCTTCTCCTCAGGTGTAAAATGTCCATTCTTCGCTAATCGAGAAAATTCAGCTTTCACTTCAGTTACATTCTTTTGATCATAAAATATCTTTTCATAAAACGCAGGTTGAGACTGAATCTTGTCACTTGAAGTAGCCGACTTCTCAGTATCAGCAGAAGATGAACCAAATAGAAACTTTGGAGCAGAAGAAACTGCAGATTTCTTTTCAATCTTTTTCTTATTCTTCCTGTTCTTCTTCTTCGGCACAACTTTCTCATCCTCAACATTAGATGATGAAACCTTTGAATATTCAAATTCATTAACTTGTTCCTTCACATCTTTGATAGCTTCTTTGATATGAGCAGGGGGTGAAGCAGTCTTATCAAACATTTTCTCAAAATTTTCATCGTTAGCTAAGAAGCTTGTGAAAACTTGAGAATTTGAAACATTATTGAGCAATCGATTAGCATCCAAAACTTGAATTCTTAGATCAGAAATTTTCTGTTGAGCCTCAGCAAATTCATTTTCTTTAGCAATTAGTCGCTTCGCAACTTTGTGAGTTTCAAATTTTTGTAAGCGAAGATTATCAAGACCTTCGAATAATTCCTTCTTCAATTTAGCTTCATTTCGCTTTTAAATTTCCAAATTCGCTGCTTGAACTTTATTTACACGAACCAACTCCCGCTTATCATCCAACAACTTTTCCATGTCAACTTGATATGCTTCAATCTTAGCAGTTGATTCAGCCACATTCTTTGTAAGTAGATCAAGTTTGACCTTTGATTTATCAAACAAATTTGTGAAATCAGAAGCAGTATCCTCCGCTTCATCCTTCCATTACTTGACTTCTTTCACCAACTCATCCCTTTCTTCACAGATCTTAACTTTTGCAGCTTCAACATCCCTTTTATCTTGTTTAGAAATTTCTAACACTTCATTCAGCAATTTGATCTCTTGAAGCAAACATTCATTCTTCATACCCAATTCCTTCTCATTTTCCTTAGAAATTCCCAACTCCGAACTAATCATTTTGAAATTAGCAGTAACTCTTTTGACTTCATCAATCAGAAATTCTTTTTCTTTCATCAAAGCTTCAATTTTAGATTCAAATTTCTCATTCTCAGCAGTGTCATATGAACTCGAATCAGAATAATAATCATCTTGGTCATGTGTAACTATTAATGCTGATGTATCACATTCAATATGTTGACCCCAATCATAAACACCATTATGTTGAGCTGTCAAGGCTGTTGTCTTGCTTGTGTTACTAGTAGATGGTTGAGTAAAACCAGGCTTGGATGATTGAGTAAAACCAGGTTTGCTTGCATGAGCCTGTTGACAATCTTTGGCAAAATGTCCAAGCTGCGAACATTTATAACATTTTAACTTTGACTTGTCAAAACCCAATTTATCACCAGAAAGATTTCTTCCATGCTTCTTGAAGAATCTCTTCGATCTTTGACATAACATAGCATACTGCCAAAATATATCCAATTCAGTTAGTTGATCATCATCAAGAGCATCAAGATCATCACTGGTTAACTTTGCATCAGCAACATTCTTAATAATCGAACCAAAAGATGATGAAATCAAGGCAGAAATCATTTTTGCACAATCCTCTGTTGATTCAGCAGAAAAAGCATTCTGATTTGAAAAATTTGGAATTGTAAAGGTACAACCCCGTGAAGACTTGTTATCAGGATTATCAGAAATTCCAGTCAAGAAGGCTGTAATTGGAGCAGAACTCAGACTTGGTTTAGCTTTAGCATTCATGCTTGCCGTATTCTCACCATGATACAATTCAGGATTTTGCAAAGTAGCAGTTGATTTCTTTGAATTTAACATTTCCATTTCTCGAGCATGAAGTTTTCTAGTAAGCTCGTGAAACGTCATTGTAGAAAAATCCTTGTCATGAGTGAGCAGCAAAACATAATTCTCCCACTTTTCAGGTAAAGCTTCCATAATCTTTTCCTTCAAATCAGCATCAGATTTCTCAATACAAACAACCTTTAATTCACTCATTAGATGTGAAAACCGTGAAACAAGAGCAGTAATATTCTCATTTTCATAGTTTTGAAAATTATCAAATTGTTTGTTCAATACTTTCTTCCGACTCTTCTTGTAATCATCATTACCCTCACATCTTGCTGAGAGAGCATCCCACAATTGCTTTGATTTCTTACAAGTGCTAAATTGATGTAACAATTCAGTAGGTAAAGCCATTGTAAGATAACCATAAACTTTCTTTTCAAGCTCATAACTTTTTCTTTCAGCAGCATCAAAATCTTGAAGTTCCTTATAGTCTCCTTCTTCAGTTGGTCATTCATACAACTTTCGAATCGGAATCCATAGATCAATATCATTTGTGCTTATGTATGCTGAAAACCGTTTCTTCCAATTTTGATAATCTTCAAACTTCAATAATTTGGGAACTCTCTGACTTGTTCCAATTTCATTATCAAAATTCAACATGGTTTGCATCGCACTTTGCATTGCAGCAAACGCTTGAAATTCCGACATCGTTTGAAAAATTTTCAAAATCTGCTGGCCGAACCTCTTCCGATCCTAACAATGACCTCCGAACTCTGTCCGAACCTAAAATCAAAGTCCGAACTTCGTCCGAACTTGCTCCGAATCAAAATCAACAGTCTGAACTCCTAAGTTACTCCGATCTAGCTCCGAACCTTGAAACACCCCGAACCTTGACCGAGACAACTCCGAACTCTCACCGAACGTTCACCGAACGTTCACCGAACTCGAAGTTCGGAGCAGTTACTCCGAACCTGACCAGGTACCTCCGAACCTCGACTTCATTTTTAAAAAACGCTCGAAAATGGACTGATTTTGACGAAACTTGATATTGTGACTCAGAAAAACCAATAGAAAATGATTTAGGAGCAAATTTGACACCAAACACTCGATATAATTGATGAAAAACACGAAAACAAACTCGAGAATCATGAAAAACGCTTCAAAAATCCAGAACAGATTAGCATGCTGAAAAACATTGCCATCCCTAACCGTAATTATGGTTTTTAGCACATAGGTTTTAGTAAACAAAAGTCCAGAACAGATTAGCATGCTGAAAAACATTATCAAATCGTTCAATTGAAGAATTAAGCATAAAAAGTCTTGATTTAACGGGTTTATGGCCAATGATTCAAACTTTATATCTAAAAACCATGTTTATCAGTTTAGAATCATCATAATAAGTATATACCTCGGTTTAATATCACTAGAAAACATATTCATTGATCTTAATTGAGACTAGAAGCAACAATAACAACAAACCCAGTAAAATCCTACCCAAAGGGTAGGGTATGGGGAGGGTCAGAGGAGGACGAACCTTACCTTTACCCCAAGGGATAAAGAGGCTGCACCCAAAGAGACTCCGGCTCAAAAAACAAACATATCAACAATAACGCCGCAAATATTGGTTTTAGACACATACAAAATACCAAGTACGAATGAATGGTAAGAGCCATAAGAAGATAGTAAAGAAAAGTCTAGGCTTGAAGGGATCAAAACAAAACACACCACACAAGACAGTTAGCTAGGTAAGCAACAACACGTGCAGGAAACAGAGAGACATGTAAACACACAAACCTAAAAACCCCTAACCATGATTCTACGTCTCCAAGCACTCGTATCACTGATCATGTCCTCAGAAATGTGCAAGTCTAACAAATCATGTCTAATTTGCTCCTCCCACGTCAATTTAGGCCTACATCTATTCCTCTTTCCCTCAATGGTGAGTCTCTCCACGGTCCTTACCGGCGTTGTCAATGGTCTCCTCCTGACATGTCTGAACCATCTCAATCTCCCCTCCCTAATTCTATCTGAGATAGGTACTACCCCTAGTTTAACTCTAAAAACCTCATTCCGAATCCGATCCAACCTCGTGTGGCCACACATCAACCTGAGCATCCTCATCTCAACTGTCTCCAACATCCGCTCCCGAGTCTTCTTAATTGCCCAACATTCGGTGTCGTACAACAAAGCCAGACGAATTGCCACCCTATAAAATTTTCCCTTTAATTTCCCAGAAAACCTTTTTTCGCATAAAACACCAGAAGCATCCTTCCACTTACACAAACCAGCCTGAACACCGGTGGATAACATCGCAGTCAATGTCCCTGTCACTCTGGACAACTGGACCTAAATATTTAAACTTGTTAGTTTGTGCAACCGGTACCCCTCCATGATTAAGTCAACATTAACCCCAAAGTTAGTCCTTGAGAAGTTGCAATGGAGGTATTCTGTCTTAGATTGGTTGATATGTAAGCCTTTCTGCTCTAAGGCAGCATGCCATTCCTCCAGCCTCACCTTCAAATCCTGCTTCTTTTTCACCACCAACACAATATCATCCGCGAAAAGCATGTATCATGGGATAGCCTCCTGTATTGACTTAGACAATTCATCCAAGACAATAGTGAACAAAAACGAGCTCAACGCCAAACCTTGGTGAAGCCCAATATCGACAGAGAAGAAGGCTGAATCCCCCACTGGTGCCCGAACACTCGTTTTCGCACCTCCATACATATCCTTAACTAACTCAATATACTGCCATGGAATTCCTCTACTCTGAAGACAATCCCTTATCACTTGTCGAGGTTGTAAGTGGCCTGTACGGATCTTGTTTCAGTGCTAATCCAGTGTAGATACACAAATCATGTAAATACCAATGCTTTGAGTATTATTTCACTTGAAACAGTTCTAGACAGACACATATGTCTCACCGAATGAAAGAGACTCAAAACACTCAGTTCACCAAAAAGCTTTACATGACAGAAAGAACCAGCTATATATAGACATAACTGTCACCAAACGACCAGCTACCGAATGAGCTTATTCGACGCTCATTCGGCACTCATTCAGTAGACTTCATTACCCTATACAAACTACATTGACTCAACACGATCAACCCTAACAACTAACACAACTGACTAGATACATCACACGACACACATACTTTGCACTAACAAACTCCCCTTGACGTGTGTTGTATCTGATCTTCAACTTTGAACCTTGATGTTAGTTGTTGTAGAGTTTACATGGCAGGATTTGGACTATGTCAACTGAACCACTTCTGAAAATATCCTTTTGTTAGCTTGTCCTTTGACTGGCTGAAGGAATAAATTCTTTGACATCTTCATAACCATGCTTGTGAGCCATGATCTTGAACCTGCATCTTCAGAAGACAGAAGTGCGGTTTTTCTTTATCAAACATAACATTAATCTTGGGCAAAAAACTCCATTGGAGAACCAAGATGGGTTGAAATCAGTTTTCAAAATTTGATATATCACGTGTCGTTCAGATCGAAAACAAAGAAGAAAAAAATCTTTTTGGATTTTACAAAGATTAATCAAAACACATCTAAAATCTTTTTGAATTTTTTCTAAAACTTAAACATAAATGCAATAGTGGATTTAACTCTATTTTTGTAAGAAAGATCACACCATGGAATCATATTGGTCATAACGCTCTGAACTGCATTTCAATTTCAACTAATTATAGCACATAAGCCAAATTGATTGCCGGTATAATTTGTCCAACTTTTAAACTTAGGCAGAATCATAATCAAAGCATCTGGATATGTTAAGGTTTTATTATTTGCTCAAACCTGTGGACCCCACACTATCATACATATTCAGACATTTCTCTTTATGTGATTACATTTGTGCTTTATATGTATGATACTGTTAACTGTGTTCCATGCAAAAAGAATTTAGAATGCTAAGTCATCTATCCTAAGGTCGATCTTTCGATACGCAGATAAGACCTCAGATTTTGCAAAATAAGAAAGCAAAACAAGTTAAAGTTGTTCAAACTTTAATTCTCAGGTTGATATTCACATATACGCAGAGAGAATCCGAAGTTTGAACGAAACACAAAAGAAAATAAAGCAGAACCTCAAATGAACAACTATCAGATCGATACCCCCGTATAGGCAGAGATAGTCTGACCATTTAAGAAAATAAAGAATATTAAACAAGTTTAAATCTTTCAAAATGAACACATGTTTACACAGTGACTTCTCTTTTTTCTTTATCATAAATTTTCCATATGTCATGAAATACGCATCAAGACGTTATCCACTAGGTCAAGCATATCATTTAGTTTATATCACATATGCATACTTTCTGATTTGCCGAGCCTACCTAGCACATCAAGCAATGGTCTTACGGCTTTTTCATCTACTCTATTCATAAGTCAGAAATGCTAGCCAATGTACCATCATTTTCCAATGGTTGGATCAGTTTTCCATTTTGATTTTTCCATTTTTTTATATTTTTCATTTTTCTATTTTTTAATATTTCTCCCCCTCAAATGTAAAACACTATTTTTGGCTTTTCAAATCCCCCCCCCCCCCACCAATATAAAATAAATATAAATAAAAGAAAATAAATGTGATCGACCAACACAGATACCTTTTAGTTTTAAGATTTTGAAAAATTCAATTTTCCTCAAAATTGTTGAGAGATATCAATGCTTTGAAGCGCACTAACTTAAGCATATACTCTACTATCAACAACTTTGCAATCACTAATAGGTATTTTTGAAGTAATATACACACACCGAACATAAAAAATTAGTTTTTAAAATGACCTAAGCTTTCAGCTTGAGGTCGACCAGTGTCTTCAACAAAATCTACATTGGCCTTGGAAACCACTTTGGGTCTCAATTTAATCTGTGGTGTTGTAATTTTTAAATGAGCCATCACCATTTGATTTACCACCCACATTCTTATCAGTTTTAGAAAAATATTTTCTTTTAGATTTAGAATTTGTGGTTTTCGGCTCATCAAAAACTCTGCCTGTTTGATCTATTATTTTGGCAGTCTTACCATCAGATGATTTCTTACCAACATTTTCAAGACAATTTAATTGAATATGACCTCGTTTATGACACTGATAGAACCTACGTCGATCGGTCATGATAATGGAAATCGGATTTCTAAACTGATCAGTAGAACCATCATTATATATGATCTCAATCACAGGTTTCTTTTTCCTTCGTTTCTTTGAGCCCTGAAAATCATAAAAAGCATGAGTATATCCAAAATCATCATAAAAATCACCATCTTGGGCACTCTTTGAGTAAAATGAGTTTGATGTAGGACTTCGAGGAGTATCATTTGAACCACGTGAAGAAAATCCAGTGGAATTTTGACCAACTCAAGAAGAGTAAGACGAGAATTTCTTCTTATGTCACCTTGTACGGATTTGAATCAAACTCATGATCATACTCAACCACAAACACTTGAGCAATCAGATGACAATCAAGTGGAAACACCTTATCAGAATATATATGCTCAGAACCTTTAAGCCGATACAAACGCTCACTCATGTTTGTATCTAAAAGTTTAACTTTCCCTTTATCAGAAGCATCCTTTTCAGAAGTCTTAGCAGTAGATTTCTTAGACTTTTTAGAATATTTCTTGTTTGTAATGGCTTCATCAGTTTTCTTCTCAAAACCCAAACCTTACTATTTATAACTAGGTTTCTATGAAAGTTGTGCCTGAGAACTAGATTCTCCTTTTTCTAGCTTAGCTAGTCTGGTAAATTCAGCCCTTATTTTCTTAATATTTTTCTTTTCATAAAACACAAACTCATCAATGTTCTCCTAAGAAGAAAGTTTATCTGTTTTCTCAGAAACTTTTGCATCATACACCTTTTCTTCTGCAAACAAAGTTGAACCTGAAGTTAATGTAGGCACTTTTCCACACACATTCTCTTTCTTTTCAGACCGTTTCTTTGATCCTTTTGATTTCTAATTCTTTTTCTTATCAGAATTAGAATCAACATATATAGAATAGTCTAAAACTTCCTCACAATCTTGAACATTAGATGTGGAATCATTAGTAACCACATGAGGTGAAACTTGGTTAAGATCGGCACTACCAAAAACTTTCTGAAAATGTTCATCTTTACACAAAAAGCTTGTGAAAGAACGTGAATTCTTGAGATTATTCAATTGTATTTTTAGATCAAGAATCTCAGTATTTAATTCCGATATTTTCGTTTGTGCTACAGTCAATTCCCTTTGAGAAGCAATGAGCTTTTCTCATCTTTGCTTATAAATCTCAACATTCTTTGTTAAGACGTTATTTTCATCCTTTAATCTAGTAACTCTTACAAGTAAATCGGTGTTGTCGTTTTGATGACTGTGTTCCTTGTCAACACGTTCAACACAAGTCTTTTTAAAAACATCACATTTTTCCTTCAAAATTTCATATTTATCACAAGATTTAGATTTCAAAGATAGCAACTCCTGAGTTATTTCATCCAACTTCTTCTTGTGAACTTCCATATTTTCTTTTACTTGTTTACACTCCTCAACTAACAAACCATTTTCCATTATCAAATCACTGTTTTCTTTGTATAAAAGTCACACATCGAATCATAATTGCTTGTTTCTGAGTCACCATCAGTTACACATTTATCAACTTGTTCACTCCTGGCAATAAAAGCATATTGATCAGAAAAAGTTTCCCCCCAATCATAACCTTTATTAATTTGAGTTACAAATGATGATTATTAGAAGTACTCCCTGAATTCTTAGATGTTTCACCTTTACTACCTGAATTAGATTGTTTTGATGTGGACACTCTCATGCAAAATGTCCAAAGTTGAAACAATTAAAACATTAACCTTTGACTTGTTCAGACCAATTCTTCCACCAGAATTAGGATCGTTTCGCCCTGTTTTTTCTTCAAAAAATTCTTAATCCTTCTTGCTAACATTTGAAATTGCCAATTATCCATTTCTTCCAAATCATCTGGATCTATTTGATCATAATATTCCTCGGTCAACTCTACATTATTCACACTTTCAGTGATAACACCATAATATGATGATACTAAAGCTGGAATCAGTGCCATATAATCCTCAGTTGATTTAACAGAATGAGCACTCTGATTTGCTTGAAGTGGAACAATGACATTACATACAACCACCCGAATGACCTTGAGAAGAGTCAGCAACTCCGGACATGTTACCATCTAAGAAAGTTGTTTTCGGTGTGGTACTAAAGCTTGATTTGAATTTAGCACTAATACTTGCAGTATTTTGTCCATAATACAATTCTGGATTCTGCACTTGTGCGGATATTTTATTTGCAGTTTACATTTCCAATTCTCAATCTTGTAACATTCAGTCAACTCATGAAACGACCAAGTCGAAAACTCTTTATCATGGGTGAGTAACAAAACATAATTCTCCCACTTTGCTGGTAATGCTTCTAGCATCTTCTCTTTCAATTCATCATCCTTTTTCTTGATATCCACAACTTCCATTTCACTAACCAGATGAACAAATCTTGACACTAAATCAGTAATGTTCTCATCAGGATAATATTTGAAATTGTCAAAATCTTTGTTGAGAACCTTCTTTTTACTCTTTTTATACTGCTCATTTCCTTCTCACCTTAATTTTAAAGCATCACACAATTGTTTTGATCTCGTACACGTCTTGAATTGGTGTAATACTTCTTTTGGTAAAGCCATAGTAAGAATGCCATATTGTCACACCCCGTCAGAAAAGATTTGCGGAAGAACGAGGGGTGACGATCATGGATCGTAGCTATGATTATATCGAACAATATCTATATGATTTTATTGAAAAACCATTCATAACATAAAATAACTTATCATAGTATTTAGATTACAACAAAAAGAGATAAATATGAGTTCGCATCAAAATGAAATTTTAACACATTTATTATATAAAGAAATGCATGTGAAATCCCCCAAAAGACTTGTTCCTAGCGTGCGACTCCTTTATTAATAGACGACCACTTCATACGTCATTCACCTGAGATTAACATGCTTGAAAAGTCAACATAATGTTGGTGAATTCATAGGTTTTGATAACTTGATAAAACAAAGTTTAGCTTTAAAACAATGTATTCCAGTACATATACAAGCATCCCAGAGATTTATTGCGCTATTATATATTTCAAGAATAACACTATATTTACTACCATGAGCTCTTATAACGCTGCTTGAACCTGTTTCCAGATTATTGCCCCACTGATGTTATATAGCACACATCAACCAGAAATGACTAATTAGGTACTCGCTTGACTCTCCCGTCAAAATTAGAGCGACTAACCACGAGTAGGGTCGTCACACCCAATGGATCCATCCTAAATTATCACGCTTTATTCCTTAAATTACCGTTATAAGTTGCAGGGGACTACGATTGCTATACCAGATATCAACTCATGTAATAAGATATATCACTTGCAATATGTAAATCAAGATTTTATGTATGTTAATCTTCCCCAAGAAATATATTTTAAAAAAATAGGGGCCGTGAATTCACCTGTGCTAGCTAACTTCTTCTAAATACTTGAATTGGTCCGAAGTGGAAAATTGTTTTGCGTGCGTCTTATAACATATATACATGATTCTAAGACATATTTTCTATCACAATTATATACCCAAGGTTCATCTAATTGTCGTCTCATCCAGGATTAATTTTGTAAAAGTCCATTTTATAAAATTAGTACTTTCGTCGGTTTTCTTTTCAACATATATATTTTCACAAAATATATGTATATACAAGTTAAAAGATACCAAAATAATATAACAGTTAACTTTTTGATTTACTAGCGTTGAGCTTCAAAAAAAAATTGTTTGTACATTAAATATCATTTTTTTTTGATGAAGTATGAGACCAGAGTCTCATATATATTCTTAGATTTCTACCGACAAAAAAAAATAATTAAACTTAAATAAACATAAATGTACTAAAATATTAAAAGAAAAGTTATAAAATAAATAATTGATCATTTACATCTAAATTGGATTCTGCATGAATCAATGTTTCTTTTTTTTGTCATACTAATTTCCACTTAAAACTATTTGATTAAATATTCATTTAAGTTACGTATTCTTTTTTTTTCTTTTTAAATTTCTTTTATAGTAACCTCTAGTCAATAAAAGAAATTGGCTTTACATTGGATGACCACAAGAATAACTATAACTAAATATTTGAAATAATATAAGTTCTATACCTCTAGATTAGCTCCAAGGACTACTTGAAAATAATAGATATGCAATTAGTCCTTCATAGTTAGGCTTGTGTTTGGAGTTTAAGTGCAAGGGTTACTTGGTTTAAGCAAAACAAGGTGATTAAATTGGGGTTGTAGGCTGTTGATACAAGGGAGGAAAGAAATGGTGGTTGGATTTGTTTAATAAAAAAGGGAGTTTGTTTCTCTATGTTGAGGTCCGGCGAAAGGCAAAGAAAGAAAGAGTTGCTTTTATTTTTTTTCTTTCAACAAGAGTTAATATATATAGAAAAGAAAGGATATTATCCTCTTGCCATTTGTGTCAACTTGTGTCAAGAAAGTCTTTCTTTTATCCGTATGCAATCATTTGAGCATTTAATAATTGAACAATAATAGTTTACCAAACTAAAAGAAACTAAGTATGTTAGTTCGGTGGAACCGAAATGAAAGTGAAATGGGTTTAAAACCCGAGTCGGCCAAACATAGGGGGGTCGGTTTGTTTTAGGTGGGCTATTGGGTGTCGGGTGTCGAGCCTCGAATGAAACGACTTGGAGTAGAAATACTAGACTAACCGCGATATAAATAACACGTGTTTGCGTCAACACAATATAAAATTTTCTAACGCACGTGAGTCGGATATAAATATTGTCATCCAAGACCGTAAAAATATTGTAATTATATACACACTAATATAATTATGAACTCAATATTTATATAAACTTTTACCCGGATTATTCACGTTTCGCCCTGAGATCCCGATTTCGTAACCCCGCATAAAACTAGAAATATTATTTCCGAATATTTTATGACTAGATATTTAACTAATTAAAATGCAGTTAATTAATGCGTAAACACACTTAAATTTATTTAAATAATAACCTGAAATTTGAGATCGTCACACATATGCCCTTTTTTCTCTATGATAATGCTTTGTTTCATCAACAGTAAGATCTCTTCGCATTTTAGGTTCTCCATTCTCTTGTAGATATGTATATCCGTCCACAATTGGAATACACAAGTCTACATCATTTGCACCAACATAAGCTTCAAAACGATTTTTCCAATTGTGATAATCTTCAAGTTTCATCAACTTTGGCACTTTCTGAGTTGTACCAATTTCATTGTAATAATTAAGGATTGCTTGAATTGAAGTTTGAATAGCAGCAAACGCTTGGAAATCACTCACTTTGAACAAGACAAGATTATGTTCCACCGAATGTAACTGCCAAATGAAAATGAAATCTCCGAATGAAGCTAATTACCGATGAATATGAAATACTATTGAATGAACAATGAATTGCCGAATGAGAGTAAACTGTCGAACGAAAGATACACTATCGAATGAAAACTATATGGCCGAATGAAAGAAATCTGCCGAATGAAATGATTCATGGAATTAAAGATATTCGCCAAATGAAAACAATCGAATGACACTCAATTGTAACATCCCGTTTTCGTTTTACTTAAGTATTTTATTTATTGGGAATGTCGGTCGGGTAATTTGGTTTAAAATAAAATCCGACATGGTTAATATTAATGACTAAGTTAAGTTTGGTGGTTAATAAGATTGAAAGAAAAGTTAAGGGTGTAATTTGTAATTTGACTTTTCTAGTTGAAATAACAAAAGTTGTGAATTAGAGGGAGGCTGATTGTAACATTTTATAATCAAAAGAAAAAGAAAATAGTCTGGGAAATACCCAGACATACGTTCGGGACAGAGAGTAAGGGGAGAGGAGAAATAAGGTTCTTGTGTGATTTCTACAAATTGAACCTTTGATTGTGCAAATTGGAGAAGGGGGAAACCAAAATTTAGTATAGGAGGGCTTCTAAACCCTGTTTTCATCCTAAATTTGGGATCAATTGTCAAGTAAGTTGTTTCTTTGAGTTGTGTGATTTTGTGATTCTTTTTGGAGCATAATCGGTTCGTCGTGTGAAGTATCTGAACAAGACGAAGATGCAGAATATGTTAACCACGAAGTGTGACTTCGTGACCCACGAACTGCCAGTTCGTGGAGTCCTAGTTCGTGGACAGTAGGCAAGAGTATAAATACGTATGTGTTGTGTATTTTTCAGTGGTAATCTGTGAGATTAAGTGTGTTTTCTGAGTGTGTTTTCTCTCTGAGAGTTCTAAGTGTTTCCAGATTGTAATTGTTCATTGTTGATCAATGAAACAATCATTTAATTACTTCTTTGTATTTGAAATATCTTGATTGAGTAGACGATCCATCGCTCTCGCGTTTTTAAGTGGTATCAGAGCACTTCTGGTTTCTTCTACTGATCTGATTGTGCTATTTTCGAGTTAGGTGTTCGGTTTTTCATAAACCGAATTGTTCCTACATTCGTTTGATCATTTTTGTCGATTTTCTGGTCTAAATTTTGATTCTCTTTCATTCATTTCAATCATATCATCATCACTATTAGGGGTGTTCGCGGTCCGGTTTTTACGGTTTTGGGGTTAAACCGTAAACCATACCGTTAGTTACGGTTTTTAATAATCGAAAACCTAAACCGAACCGTTAAAAATTAAAAACGAACCAAACCGAACCATTACTTCCGTTTGGTTTCGGTTTGGTTTCACGGTTTAGGATATTTAAGCTCTCAATATAAGTTTAGAATATAAAATTTAAATTAAAAGAAAATTCGAAATCAACTTTATCAAATGTGGGAATGAGAATATGAGCTAGTCTACTATACTTGTCATTTCTAATTTGTTAATAGAAAATCCACCTCTAAATAGAACATGTAACCTCCAAAACATGATGTAAATACTAAATTTCATAATATAAACAATAGTATACTAGATTTCCAGGATGAAAACATGTTTAAATTTCCAAATTACTTGTTACTAAATGCTGAAATCCAAAATCTCATTACAAAAAACAAGTCAATGTAATATATATATATATATATATATATATATATATATATATATATTATTTATTATATGTAAATGGTCGAGTCCGGTTTTTTACGACCGGTTTTTCATATAAACCGTAAACCACGGTTTAAAATTTTTGAAACCGACCGACCGTTCGTAAAGATAAAAAACCGACCACGAAACTGAACCGGTGACCGGTTTGGACGGTTTCGCGGTTTGAAACCAAACCATGAACACCCCTAATCACTGTTGAAAATCTTGTACAAATCTGTCCAAAATCGTGAAATTTGATCCAAAAATATTTCACTTCGTCTGACTTCGTGGCTAGATCATCCAGTTCGTTCCAGTTCGTGTCTAGATCACTCACTTTGTGCAAATAACCGTCACGAGGTGTCAGTTCGTGCAAATAACTTCCACGAAGTGTCAGTTCGTGTTCACTTCGTGTCTCAGTTTGTGAACCAGTTTGAGAGTGACTTCGCATCCAATTTGTATTTGTTTCGTGTGTCACCTCGCATATCAGTTCGTATCACTTCATAGGTCACTTTGCATTCTCAGCTGAGTTCGTGTCACTTCATTTCCATTTCGTGCCACTTCATTACTTTCAAAGGAAACTTTGATTTTTAGTTGTTTCAATAAAACTGACGTAACTTGAGTTCCGTTAAGAGTTACGGGAGCTAATACCAGCCAAAACGGCCATCTCGGAGAGGTCTACACTTTTACTCGCCTTACAGCTTGTACCCTCCATTTCGATACTAAAATTCCACTTTTAAGACCTCCGTTTTTTAGTTTGAAGTTTTTGAGGTATCATATTTCGGTAAAAGATGTATGATGCCTTTGCCGTTATGCAAAAGGCGATGCAAACCTTGATCAATTTTGATAACAAAATCGGAACAAGCCAGAAAGTTCTCAAGTTATTAAAATTGGAAGATTTTCACAATTGGAAGCAAAGGTTTTCTGCTTATGTCAGTACAAATGATATTTATCTATGGATTCCAATTCAAAAACTTTACACACGTCCAACTGATGGAGGAGAGTATAAAGAATTGAAAGATTTTTCATTTGATGAAAGAAAAAGTTATGAACCCGAACAAAAGGCTTTTGGTTATCTTACCATGGCTTTACCTACCGAACTGTTATATCAATTCAGCACATGCAAAAAGACGAAACAATTATGGGATGCTTTGTCTGCAAGATGTGAAGGGAACGATCAATACAAAAAGAGTAGAAGAAAGGTGTTGAACAAAGAATTTGACAACTTTCAGCATTATGATAAAGAAAACATCACTGCTTTTGTGTCAAGGTTCTCACATTTAATCGGTGAATTAAAAATAGTTAGGATAGAGAAAACTGAGGAATAATTGAAAGAGAAGAAACTGGAGGCATTACCAGAGAAATGGGAGAATTATGTCTTACTGATTACACATGACAAAGAATTCTCATCATTATCATTTCATGAGTTAACAGGAAAGCTTCATGCTCGAGAAATGTAAATGATGAATACAAACAAACCAACTACTCAACTGCAAAATCCTAAGTTATATCATGGTCAGAATGCAGCAAGCATAAATGCAAAAGCTAAACCAAGTGGTCTTAGTCCTCCACCAAGTACAACGTTTATTGGAAATATTTCTGGAATTTCTGAAACTTCTGATTCCTTGATGGGTTGCAGTTTTACAATTCTAGGTCTAACAAATCATAATGCATTTTCTATCAAAACAACTGATGATTGGGCTGCTTTGATATCTGCTTTAATTTCATCTTCTTTTGGAATGATTATCAACAATGTTAGTGATGCTAAGATGGTTAGAGAAGATTCTAATGAAATTGATGATGATCATTTGGATGAAATGGATATGGCATGGCAATTGTTTATGTTAACTCAGAGAGCAAAAAGATTCTTCAAGAAAACTAGAAAAAGATCTGGTAATTCAGATGGAAAATTGGGATTTGATAAATCTAAGGTGAAGCGTTACAAATGTTCCAATCTTGGAAATTTTGCAAGAGAATGTCAGCAATCTCAAGCCATCAATGATTCAAAAGCTACTACCAATAATACTCAATCGTCATAAAGTAATTCAAATACAAGAGCTTTGATTGTTCAAGCTGGTGCGACTTATGATTGGGGTAAAGTTTTTAATGAATCAACGTTGATTGTCACATCTGCACAAGATGATTAATTATTTAGAAACAAGTTCTTATGAATCAGTTAAGGATGATGATTCTGAATCTAAGGTTGAAATCTTGCTAAAGGAGAATGCTTCTTTAATGAAAGAAATCAGTCTTCTCACTGAAAAATTTAACATGGTGACAGAAGAATTGGAGATTTTCAAGAAAGAATGCATGGAATTTGAACTGAAGGTTGCACAATTATCTGAAGAAAATGTTGAGTTAGCTAAAGAATCTGAAAAATGGAAGGCTGAAACAAAAGAAGCTGAAGCTGATTTCAATGATTTGTTTGAGAAATCAAAGATTAAGCTTGATATGCTCAACAAGACTTCTGATGAACTCGCTGCCAAAGCAGTAGCTTATCAGAATGATAATGAAAGATTGTTAGAAGAAAAGAAGGAATTAGTAAGGGTGAATAAGTTGTTGAATGCAAATATTGATATTCATAAAAGAAATGAGGACAAGTTAAAGAAAGAGTTGTTTGCTGAGTTAGATAATTTGAGGTTGCAGAAATCAGAAACAAACCATGTTGCAAAGAAGTTGACCGTAACAGAAAATGAATTATCTGAAGCACAACAGAAGATTTCTGATTTGAAAATCAAGGTGATTGATGCAAATCGTTTGCTGAATAATGTTACCAATTCACAATCTTTTACAAGTTTCTTGGCGAAAGATGAAAATTTTGAGAAAATGTTTGACAAGACAGTTCCACCCCCTGCCATTATCAAGGAAGCTGTCAATATTGTGAAGGAAAAGGTTGAAGATTATGATTATTCTAAGTTTTCTGTTTCTAAGTCTGAAGAAGAGAAGGTTATAAAGAAAAAGAAGAAAAGGAATGGCAAGAAGAATGAAAATAAAATTTGATATTCCTAAATTTTCACAGTTTGTGTTTGGGTCTTCATCAACTGAAAATGAGAAGTCAGCTACTTCAACTGAGAAGATTCAATCTCATACTGATATCGATGAGACGATTTTCTACACTCAGAAGGATGTTAAAGAAGTCAAAGTTGAGTTTTCACGTTTGGCAAAGAACGAGCATAAATCAGCTGTTTCAGAAGAGAAGATTTCTGGTAAAAATGTTGGTTTGGGTTTCAAGCAGAAAGTTGCTAAAGTTGATTATTCTAGGAATCAAAATCAACAAAATCTGAAGAAGATTAACTTGAAGCAATTTCAGAAGGATGTTTTCAAGGCTGAAAAAGTTCAACCCGAGAGATTTTACAAGCTCAAGGGTTCAGAACAAATATTTTCTAACATAGAACTTCCGCTTCACTGTGTGGATGCTCAAAAAATATCTGAAGTTTTTGTGAAAAACGTTGATCCAAAGAACAAGAAGAAGCAATCTGCAGGTTTTTCTTCTGGTGGTTCTCATTCTACTCCAAAGAGCCCGACATCAAAATGGGTTCATGATCACAGGCATCAGGTATTTGATTCTTTCTATGATCATTTTGGAGATAATATGTTTTGTGAAGCTATGCAGGTTCCTAAACGGTTGGACAAAAACAGTCGTTTGTGTTACAATTATCGCCAAAAGGGGCATATGGCACAAGATTGTCCGGTTCCTACTGTATTTACTCAAAGAAGACAAAAGGTTTCATTTGTTGGGAAATCTACCAAAGCAAAGTTCATTGATGAAAATGGCAGAGTGTTTGATGAATTTCAACCTACATTCTTTAAAAAACAACGACGTTTTGTTCCTAAAATTCAAGTGTTCCAATTGTAGGTTGTTCGTCACATTCAAATGTGATTGATTCATCAAATATAGATTTACCAAAACAACAACAACTATGGAATCCTAAAGAGGTTTCGAAACAAAACCAGGACACTAGTCGACCAGAAGCGATCCGCTTCGGGTCATTTATAAACTGATGTGTTTGACCAGTGTGCAGGTACTTCTGAAAGACCTATTGACAATTGAAAAGTTGCTGATGGAGGAGTATTCTGCTTATCTTAATTTAAATTTCACGTTTCATTTTTTTTAACCTGAAATTTTTCTAAAAGCTAAAACAGACAGGTATTCGTGTCGGGTGATCAATTTTCTTTCTTTACATTTCGTTTATAGTTTAGGGGGAGAAAATTAAAAAAGCCAAAAATAGTGTCTTGTCTTTATAAAATGAAAAAAAAATTCAAAAATAGAGTTTTTCATTTTAGGGGGAGAAAAGGCATGTTATGGGGAGAAATGCATATGGTGAAGGTGAATACATGCAAAATATAAAATTTTGAGAAATTGATCATTGGGAAATGATGGTACATTGGCTTACATGTCTGCCTCATGGATAGATGAAAAAACCATAAGATCAATGTTTGATTTGCTTCGTATGCTCGACAAATCAGAAAGTATTCAGATGTGATATACACTAAATGCTATGCTTGACCAAGTGGATAACATCTTGAAGCGTATTTCTTGACAAAAAGACAAATGTGTAAAAAAAGAAGAAAAATGAGAAGTCACTGTGTATACATGTGTTCATTTTGCATAGATACAAACTTGTTTGATTCTATTTATTTTCTCAAACGATCGGACTTTCTCTGCGTATCGAAAGATCGACCTGATTGTTGTTCGTTTGAGGTTCTGCTTTATTTTCTTTGGTGTTTCGTATAATTCATCGAACTTTCTCAGCATGTACGGAGGTAACGACCTGATTGTTGTTGAATTATACAACTTCAACTTGTTTTATTTTTCTTATTTTGTTAAATCCGAGGCTTTATCTACGCATCGAAAGATAGACCTTAAGGTAGACGATTTAACGTTCTTATTTCTTTTTGCATGGAACACAGTTGACGATATCATGAATACAAAACACTATGTGATAATCACAAGTGTAATCACACACGATAAAGAAAAATGTCTGAATATGTATGATAGTGTGGGGTCCACCGGTCAAAGAAAATAAATAATACGTTAACATATCCAGATTTTATGAGTATGATTCTGCCTGAGTTCAAGATGGACAAATTATACCAGCAATCAACATGGCTTGTGTGTAACAATTAGTTGAAACTGAAGTGTAGTTCGGTACGTTGTGTTCAATATGATCCCAAATAGTGATCTTTCTCAAACCAAAAATAGAGTTTGATTATGTATTGCAATTTCATTTCATTTTGGAAAAACAAAAGATTTTCGGTGTGTTTTAGCATAAGTTTGAAAAATCAAAAAGATTTTAGGTTTGTTTTGATATAAACTTTCTAAAAACCAAAAAGATTTTGTTTTTGTTTTGTTTTCGATCTAATCGACATGGAATACAAATCAAATTTCAAAATCAATATCTTGGAGTCTTAAAGAGATGTTTTGCCCCAAGATTATTTATGATTGAACAAGTAGTAAAGTGAAACAGAATGTCACAACTTCAAGTCTTCTGAAGCTGTTGATAAAGATGAAACACACTGTGCATCGTCAAGTATTCAAGATTAGACTAACCATCAAGTTGAGGGGGAGTTTGATTGAAGATACAAGTCTATGGGATGAACCAGATACTACACACGTCGAGGGGGAGTTTGTTGGAGCATAATCGGTTCGTCGTGTGAAGTATCTAAACAAGACGAAGATGAAAAATATGTTTCCCACAAAGTGTGACTTCGTGACCCACGAACTGCCTGTTCGTGGAGTCCCAATTCGTGGATAGTAGGCAAGAGTATAAATACTTTTGTTCTGTGTATTTTTCAGTAGTAATCTGTGAGATTAAGTGGGTGTTCTGAGTGTGTTTTCTCTCTGAGAGTTCTAAGTGTTCCAGATTGTAATTGTTCATTGTTGATCAATAAAACAATCATTTAAATACTTCTTTGTATTTGAAATAGCTAGATCGAGTAGACGATCCATCGCTCTCGCGTTTTCAATTCTTAAATTAGGGTGGAAATTGATGAAGGAATCAGGTATAATAGATGTTTGCATGCTCAAACTATGTTAGATTTCTGCAGCATGTGTGTGTGTGTGGTTGAAATTTTGGTAGAAATTGCAATGGGGGTTTAACCCATCTCATAGAAATCGATTTATGCATGTATATGGGTAGTGCGAGAGTTGTTCTTAGGTCATGAATGCTAGTTATGCTGCTGAAATTAAGAAGTAATGCATAAATTGAGAATGTGATATGTCTTTAGTTCGTATGGGGTTGGATTGGGAGATTCAATATAATATGATAGTAGGAATTAGATTTATGCACACTAGGTGTTTGATGAAATGCCTAAGAGGGTGCATATTTTGTCTACATAGATGAATTGCATATCATGTGGTGGTAATTTGATGCTATATGATGTGAGTGATAGTTACTAAATGGTGGTCCTTATAACATATGATATAGGTGGTGAAGCGGGAGAAAGCTTGACCAAGCACAGACAAGGAAAGGACAAAGCTTAAACTTTGAGGTAACATAGGATGTTAATTGATTTTGTAGGATTGAGAAAGATGTTTCATGCCTTATATTAGAAGTAGGGTATGTGCAATGAATGATCTTGTGTGAAGGATTTAGTGTGACTATATCCGTGACTGAAACTATGATGTGTATGAAGTAATCGACCCGTTTGGGTTAGTAGAAAAATGAACCCGTAAGGGTTAAGTGTAAAATTGAAATAATCCAAGTGATCTTGGACTGAAATGTGGTTAGAAATAGCCAAGAAGCTTATGAATGCACCTTCGGGTGAGCGTGTTAACTTGGCACATTATTCTCATGCCAAGAGGTGGTTAAAAATAATTAAATGAAGACTAACATGGATGATTGTGAAATGGCCGATAAGCGTGCATAGGTGAAGTTCTTAAAGCGATAATACTTGTTTTCAATATATGATGAATATCCATGTGAAAGTATGATTGAGTAGAACTAATAGAAGTCATAGGTGTGAAGATTAGCAAGATGGGGCTTAACGGGTCAACGGATTGGCCTTGTTTAATTTGAGGTGTTTATTGATGTTAAATGGTAGTATGTCATTAGTACTAATGTATACTAGTGTTAATGACATGTAATGTGTTGATGAAGCCGGGTCAAGATCGAGCATAAAGTTTTAGGAATAGAACATCAATGTGGATTTTGGGGGGGTGATATCTTAGCCAACGATGTATTAACACGTTTCTATGCATACTCCGAATTCTAAGTAGTTGTAAATGCTTAAGGTTGTTTAAACTATAATTATAACTAAACCGTTTTGTATGTAATGGTTGAAAAGTTTTTAGGCCCGCATTTTAAATGACTAAAATTGTCTTATTAGCGGGATGGGTGTTACATCAATCAATGAATGGCCGAATGAACTCCATCGAATGACACCCAACTTACCGAATCATGAAAATAAAGACCGAATGAAAATTTTTGTACTACCACAATCGTCTATTTTTGTCCATCTCATCCATCATCTTTCTCTAACATACAACCAATGTTTTTATTTCATACATAAAGCCACAGAGACCGACTGAAAACCAAAGTTACCGTCTAGGGTCATATCTTTTATGTCTAAAATGTACTGGTGAAATAATTCGGGGATGTGACCCTTAAACTTCATAATGTTATTCAAGTCCTTTGGATTCTTCATTAGGGGAAACCCGTGGTCAGCTACCATCTGGCCAATATTTGTCCCGTGCTTAGAAGCATTTTTCTTCTAACTCGGACGTGTGTTGGGCTTCTTGAAATCGGACGATGTGTAGGAGCTGTGTCTTGGAGGGTCCGATATATCTTGATGTGAAGATGTATACGAGTTGTGTCTCGCAGGCTCAGGACTGTTTTTCCGTTGGGTCTTTGTTTTTTGTTGTTTTGGATGACTACGGGGGTCCTAACACACCTCAGGCTCTTTCTTTTTTGATTTGTTTGGTGACACCCACGATTTGAACTTCTCTACCATGTTTATTTTCACTTGAGGGGGTTGTGAAGCAAATTCTTTTTTAATATCTTCAAATTCTTGGTCAAGATTGGGTTTTACCTCCTCGATGTACTCCGGGTCGAAATTAATCTTCCTCCAGAAGTGGTGGATATTTTCTAATGGAATACGTTCGCCTGCTTCAAAATA
The DNA here is from genome assembly GCA_039602395.1 of Deinandra increscens subsp. villosa. NCBI lineage: Eukaryota > Viridiplantae > Streptophyta > Magnoliopsida > Asterales > Asteraceae > Deinandra > Deinandra increscens. The sequence continues at coordinate 55,734,954 of JBCNJP010000025.1, forward strand.
GTCAGTTAAGAGTATGCAATCATATGATAAACGTATAAATTTCACAAAAATTATCTTTCAAGTATTTATAACCTTTATTAAAGTATCGCTCCAACCGACAAGTACATGGCAATGCCCATGGACGTGAACAACTGGTGTCTGCACGTAGCTCCTGCTTCAAGCATATTTTCTAGCTTTTCCACCTCGTGTCTAAGAAGATCAAGAGCCTCTACAGACACCTTATAACGCAAATTTTTAAACACTTCCCGTTTATGCGAGGTGTATAATTTTAATATCGGACCTTTAAAAAGTTTTATTGATTTCTATATCCTATCTCTTACAACTTTATCAACCAAACCCACAATTCTGTCGAGTGTATTGTTCTTCCCTTTAATGTGATCTTTTAAGTTAGCGTGCTGACCCTCGACTCTATTGGTTGTATGCTGATCAAAGTTAAGGCGATCGTCACACCAATAAGTAACAAACTTATCTTTGTACGGAACCAACCAGTTATTATGTATATAGTCCCAGAACTCTGAAAAAGAAAAAAAATTTGTGAAAACTTATAACAGGTAGATTAATAGTGAAAATATAGTTACGAAAAACTTACGTGCTTTTTCACCTTCACGTAGTTTTTCTTCCATTTTTCCGCTACAGAAGTTGTACTCAATGACATTGGGAGACTCACACAGGACCTTCCACCAGTAAGCAAAATCCTTCCATGGCGTCGCTTTAAAAATGCTCTTCCACTTTCTCGTTATATTCTACTGGATGTGCCACTTGGCATAAGTTTTTAGTGGCTTTCGGGAATAGGTTATCACACGAATTCATCAGAGCTTGGTCGCTGTCCGTGACAATGACGTGTGGCTCCATACACTTATTTAGCATACCTTTAACCTGCTCAAGGACACATGTGAAGTTCTCTTGTCGTTCCCTCGTTATAAATGTATACGCAATACAGAACAACTTCAATGTCGACGTCGTACCAACTAACTAAACAAAAGGAATGTTGTACAAGTTGGTGCTGTACGTTGCGTCAATCGACATCACATGCGGGAAGGCGCGCCACGTTTTATAGGACAGAGGATGACAAAAGAAAATATCCTCCACGACATTAGTGGAGGGATTCTCCCGTGTGTTATACATAAACCCATTAGAATGCAGGTAGTTTTCAAGTATTTGCATTGGGGTGTCACCTACTTTATCTTCATCCCTAATTTTCTTTGTCACGTTGTATATGTCCTTGATAACAAAACAACTTTCGGAAACTATTCCCATACTGCTAAAAGAATGTTACGTGGAGTCACGTGAAGCTTGTATAACGTCGCAATGAAATCAATCTGCTCAGGGTTCAATTTCATATGATAAGTGTGCCCCTCCTTAAAGAAAACCGAATTGCGATTGTGTTTCTTGTTTTTCACTTGTAAACCCTAAAAATCACCTTTTCCATTGTACTTACCTACAAGTTTAAAGGAATAATCCTTTTTTTAGGTCCTGGTATTCCTGACGTTGGCTGTGCTCTTGTAAACACCACTGCGATTGCATCGAAATTCCACAGAGTTACCCCTCGAGCGACCGATAACAATGACACACCCATGCTTGCGTCCTCTCTCCCTAACCCATTTCTCCAAATCCAGACGAGAAGCAAGAACCTGGAATAATTTTTAGGAAAACTGTCAAACGTTGACTCATACTTTATTCGTCACGTAAAAAATTGTCGTGTCGCGTATCTTATCATCATCGGATACGTCCTCCGTCCCCATACCGTCGCAATTCAAATTTACCGAAGACCCACAATCTTTGGTTTCATCACCCTCGTATGTATCCTCCACGAATTCACGAGCATCCTCCACGGAATCCGGTTCTTGTTGTGACCGGTGATACGACGGTTGACCGTATTCCACGTATGTATTCTGTGAGTTGCTTCCCTCCGCCACGAAGTATGACTCCCGTATACGATGAGACCCTAAAAAAAGAATATGTTTGATACTTTTGGTTAAAACAAACGACTATACAAAATAAATATATGTTTTTGCCTGGTTGAAATTTGCATCCAACGGTTGACCGTAATCCCCGTATATATTATGTTGGTTGCTTCCCTCCACCCACGATGTATGACTCCCGTATGCGGTGAGACCATGATAACATAATTAAACTGTTGGATATTTTGGTTAAAAGAACGACTATAAACACAAAATAAATAGATGTTTTTGTCTGGTTGAAATTTGGATCCGACGACTGACCGTAATCCTCGTATGTATTTTGCAGGTTCGTGTCCCCCCCCCCCTCGAAGTATGGCTCCTATATACGATGAGACCCTAAAAAAGAAACTGTTAGATATACTGGTTATAAAAACGACTATAAACTAAATAAATAGATGTTTTTGCTTGGTTGAAATCTGATGCCTCATTCAAGTCTGGAATCTTTGATGAACAAGGTGAATGTGACATCTTTGTTGAATTAGAGAGGCGAGACCGTAAACAAATAACTAAATCTTCGGTATTTAAAATGAAAAATAATAATTGATATGTATTTAACGAAAGATAGTTGTGAATGTCAGCATGTGAAGGTTGGAAACAATTGAAGAAGAATACTCTTTAATAGTAGACCACATATGACACGGTTAGGCATCCCTATGCCATATGTGTTCTACGAGATTCGTGATACATCAACAATCACGTCGTCACGAGAGGTGGTAGGTTAGAGAAAACAAAACCTATCCGTGACGGACATGCCTACATGTGGTGTTGCCTCACTCATGTGCGGTTGAGTAATGTGACGTTTTAGGTAACCAATTCTTTTAACATGACATGACGTATCACGAATTTACAATAACCGATGCCACGTCACTACGTACGCACGGTTCCATCAAACTATAACGCTATGTTCCCGAGTTCACTTAAAAGAGAGAAAAGAAAGGAAAGGAAAGGAAAAGAAAATGTATTTGTGTTCCTGAGTTTCATTTAAGGAGAGAAAGGAAAGGAACATAAAAGATGTTGTGTTCCCGAGTTTCAATTAAGGAGAGAAAAGAAAGGAAAGGGAGGGAAAAGTAGGTTTATTTTTTAACATTTTGTTTCCTTCCAATTTGGAGAGAAAGTGGAGAGAAAAGAAAGGAAAGTTATCCCTCCCTTTCCTTTCTCTCCCTTTCCACCCTTTCTTTTCCTTTCTTTTCTTTTCTCTCCGTTATTTAACTCGGGAACATAGTGTAAAAAAAAGTTTAGAGATGAATGATGGGAAAGTTCTAAAAAGTGTAGTTACAATAATCTATCTTATGTTATGGTCGAAGCGAGCTATCAAATGCGAATTCTTTGATTTCACTCCGAGCCCTAATCATCTGCGAATTCTTCTTCAAAGATGACGACGTCTTGTGTCCTCCTCCTCTTAATAACACTTGCACTTTGTGTCGTCGTTCCCTCGATCTCTGGCCATGAATTTGAGGTAAACGGTAAGGTGTTGGAGCTTGACGAATCCAACTTCGATGCCGCTATTTCTTCCTTCGACTTTGTCTTCGTTGAATTCTATGCCCCATGGTGTGGCCACTGCAAGCGTCTTTCTCCACAGGTACCTTTCCGATCAATCTCCGCATTTTCATTTGTTTCAAATATTTTTTTCTGGTAGTAAATTGGTGATGTTATTTATGATTAGGGATTGTTCTAAATAGATTATGAATGATGGAGACTAATGAACCATTGTTCTTCATTATACAATCTTAAAAGATGAATTACATATTAGAGCTGATTTGAAATTTTAACAACAACAAGGCTTTGAATGGTTTAGGAAGCATCCCAACAAATCATGGAAATTAAGTAAACAATCCAACAAGATCCAAATCTTAAAGATATGTACCCCATTCGACAAACCAAATACAATACTTATGACAACATTAACCATACATATTGCATATAATTCCCTTAATGCTTAACACTCCCAAAACATACACATTAATTATATCATAGATTTTAGTAATAACACCAAAACTCGCATTGGTTAATGGTTTTGGCTAATGCTACTTCAAGTAGTTGTTATGGGCTTCTTTCATGTATCCCTCGATGTATAATATTTACATATGTTGTTTGTTTGGAATTAAAAGCAAATAAAATGATAACCTTATACTTGAACAAGACTGTGGGCTTAAAGAAAACATAGTTGGTAGTCCCTTTTGCACCTTGGCTATGTTAAGAGTATAAGGTGACCCCAAGGTAATGCATACGTAGAAGTCAAAACAATTCAACACATTCTTTCCATATCTATGGTGTACCACTTGTCACAATTTTTGTGATCTTGAAACCATAATCTTTCCTCTTTATCTTTTGTTATGATATAATTTTTTTTAGAACTAACAAATATATTTTGAAGTCCTTGAAATGCTATACGAGACTAATATACTATGGTAATTTTTATTCTACATTTTCCGATTAAATATATTTTCTCTCTTTGATATTTGTTTCGGTATATACAATAACAACAACAACATACCCAGTAAAAATCCCACCCAAAGGGTAGGGTCTAGGGAGGGTGAGAAAAGGACAAACCTTACCTTTACCCATGAATATTAGTATTAGTACGTCAGAGAGGCTGCACCCAAAGAGTTGTTTCAATATATATGGAAAAAATTACATATTTTGTCCTTTAACTTTACCCATTTTTCAACTTTTGTCCTTTATCTTTTTTTGTTACAATCTCTGTCCTTTAACTTTTTTTTTCTTTCACCTTTTGTCCTTTTTAACGGATTCCGTTAAAATCCACCGTTAAGTCAAGGGTATTTTTGTCTTTTTACTTTTTAGGGTAGAAAATATTACATATTTTGTCCTTTAACTTTGCATGTTTTGCAATTTTTATCCTTTATCTTTTTTTGTTACATTCTCTATCCTTTAACTTTTTTATTCTTTCACCTTTTGTCATTTTTAAAAGATTTTGTTAAAATCTACCGTTAAGTCAAGAGTATTTTTGTCTTTTTTACTTTTTTATGGGTATTTATTGTACTTAAATAAAGTAGGAGGGTGTGTTATGTAAATCTGTATTTTTTCCCTTTATCACCCCACCCCCACCCACCCCTACTTTCGTTTCAGAGAGAAGACAACCTCGATCCCCCTCCCCATTTCCTCTTTCCCGGTCGAATATCCGGCGACCTCTCATCTCCGAGCCCTCTCTGCCCTGACCAAACCTCCGACGACCCTCCACCGTGTCCTCGCCAAACGTCGGCGGTCACCAGACCACCTGCTTCACCGACGACCCCTGACAAACCCGATGTCAGGTCGATGGAGGGTCGTCGACAGTGTTCGATGGGATGTTGTCGGCCGACCGACAGTGGGGGTGAGGTTTTCACCGGTGATTGTTTAAGGTTAGGGTGGGGGGTGGGGTGATAAGGAAAAAAAATACAGATTTACATAACACACCCTTCCTCTTTATTTAAGTATAATAAGTACCCCTAAAAAGTAAAAAGATAAAAATACCCTTGACTTAACGGTGGATTTTAATATAATATGTTAAAAAGGACAAAAGATGAAGGAATAAAAAAGTTAAAGGATAGAGAATGTAACAAAAAAAAGATAAAGGAATAAAAAAGTTAAAGGATAGAGAATGTAACAAAAAAAAAGATAAAGGATAAGAATTGCAAAACATGCAAAGTTAAAGGACAAAATATATAATTTTTTCTACTCTAAAAAGTAAAAAGACAAAAATACCCTTGACTTAACGGTGGATTTTAACGGAATCCGTTAAAAAGGACAAAAGGTGAAAGAAAAAAAAAGTTAAAGGACAGAGAGTGTAACAAAAAAAGATAAAGGACAAAAGTTGAAAAATGGGTAAAGTTAAAGGACAAAATATGTAATTTTGTCATATATATGTATATAAAAGTAAAACGACATTTTTACATCTTTTAATATCCATAAATATTAGTATTAGTACGTCCAGAATTATGGATGTTATATAATTGCTTTTGTACCTTTGACATCATGTTCAACATAATTTATGATTTTATATTTTATCTCTTGGAGGGCCACCGCCTACACTTTTAAATTGTAGTAAGATCAATGAATTGCATAATTGAGGAACATATAAGTGGCTTCACATACTTGTACCAATCTTTTGAAAGAAGTTTTTTCCATAGTATAGTATTGAATCAAAGTTATGAACACCAAATCATGGTTTGATTTTTCTATATTTACAGAACAAGGACGCTTAATCGTACATCCATCATCTATACAACAGAAGCTAAAGTAGATGATGTTGGTTTAGGGACTTTATCATATTTAAAATAATCGACATCAGGTGATCGGGATGATAGAAACTGTTTAGTATGAAAGAACAAAATAAATCACAACCCTTGACCTTGACACATGAAAAGTATGACTTGAGTTGAAGGGGAAATAACCTTTTGGAGACATGAATCCCCAAACCACATGGTTGAGAAATGTGGGGTTTAGTTTGGTATGGCTTGTCTACGTGTAAAGAACAAAGTAAATACCCAAAGACTATGGGCGCGATGGGAATAACATAGCAGGTGGATATGACATGTTTAAATAAATAGCATAACTACATAAGTTGGCATCCTGTGAAAGTGTGAATAAAAAATTGGTGGTGAGAACTTATCTAAACATAGTTAGTGGTAGACGTACTCATTATTTTGAAGGTTCTATTGGAATTAATCCTAATGTTTCACATGTGAATAGGGTTAAGATAATTTTAATTAGGTTTGACGGATTTATTTATTTGCTTTTATTTAATTTCCTAATTTAAAAGATTGAGCCTAGATAAGAATAGTTTGGTGATCAAGCTTAGTTTTTAGTATAAATAGAGGTTGGGGTATTGTATTTTGTGTGGTTTTAATTAATAAAAGGAAAAGAGGCGTGGGCTATGTTGTTCCCATAAAAACCACCAGTGTTTCTGTGTAATTTGCTTCCTGATTTGCCAAGAAGTGGTATCAGAGCAAAAGATCAATGGCTGTTGAAGACTGATTGCAATAACCATCAAAGAATAGAACCTGTGACAGGTTTGAACTTTGAACAAAACAGAAGAAGAAACCAATCTGTGACAGATCTATTATGAAGGCTGTTAGGGTATTAGCAAAGGTTGTGAATGCTGTGAGGGTCTGATCAGTTGTTAAGGCTGCAATGATTTGATCAAGAGCTGCAAAGGCTTAAAAATCATGTTGTGGGGACTACCTGTGTGACTCATGTGGTGTGATACTGTGTAGAAGAAATCTATCAATCCATGAAAGATTGATCAGAATCTGAGTTGATCTGTGTGAAATGGATTGTTTCTTTTGCAGCTGCAGTTCTGTGTGTAGCAGCAGTTGTGAGGACCGAGGAAGTGATTGGAATGAGTGTTTCAGGTTGCAACAGTGAGGCAAAAATAAACCTTGAATGAGGTGGTCGGATCTTTGACTGATCTGGAGATTAGAATCCGTGAAGGATCAAGGAGATGTGACAACCGGTTGTGAGAAGCGATCAAGTACAAGGTGGGAAGAAGAAAAAGGGGTTGTGTGATGCAACCCCATTTGCTGTGAAAGCAGGTTCGAGAAGGACTGATTTGTGATGATCAGAGTGGTGGGAGATCGGTGATCTGTGTGCAGAATCAAAGCAAAAGAAAAGAGAGTTGCGATCAAAGCCAAGCTAAGGAAGAGAAGGTGATCATGATCGTGGTTATCATGATGATGATTGGAACAAATGGGTTCGAGAAGAAACACGAAGCGGGGTTGTCGAGTTGGCATGAAAAGCAAGTAAAAGTTCCGGTTGTTAAGTGAAAGAAGTCAAGGTTCGTGAATGGGTCGGTGGATCAAAGAAGAGTATTACATGGAATCCAAAACCTAGGAGGAACACATTAAGATTAAGGGGGGATTGATGGAAATTATCCTAATGTTTCACATGTGAGTAGAGCAGATAATTATAATCAGGTTTGATTTATTTATTTATTTATTTGGTTTGATTTAGTTTCCTAATTTTAAAGACCGAGACTAGATTAGAATAGCTTGGCGTTGACGTTTAGTTTTTAGTATAAATAGAGGTTATTCTACTTTCTGATTTGTCACCAGTTCTCTCGTAATATATTATTGGGGAGGGGGGGGGGGGGGTTCTGTTTAACATATACACAATTTGTGAGAAGACCATTATTCATGGAAGCTAAAGTATTTTGTAAACCAAGTGGAGATTCAATTTGAGGTTCTGGGCCATAAAGAGCTACTAGGGAAAACCCGCGTGATACTGCGATGGCGACAATTTACAACCCGGTATTTGTGGTTGTATTTGAATGACAATTTTTTATTTGACTTACTTTTTACTCTACTTATATAAATCATTAAAATTCAATCTTCATTAAATAGATTGTTTGAATTTCCATTTTCCATTGAAAGACAATTTTAATTTCTTGATTCAATTCTTTGTGTAGAAGACTATTATACCCCCTTAAACTCATAATTTTTTAAGTAAATGACAAGTCTGTCCTCCTTAAATGTATTATAATATAGTATAGATAAGCTCAGTCTTGGAAAGTTTACTTTAGTCTATGGGATGGTAGACCTGTCCTTGCTATACCCACCTTAAGTTCTAAACTATTGGTGGCAATTTGGACCCATTTACTTCCAATTATGTCAATTTGGGTTAACTTTCATTTTCAATGTGTCAAACATGAAGAAAAAAAAATTAAAAAGCTTAAGAAGAAATGAGTCTAACAGGTTGAATTGTTGAAGGTTGCTTAGAGTGTACTTTTGATGCACAAAACCTCCTAAATCATTTTAAAAAAGGGAGATTATTATTATTATTGAAATAATATAAATTATTATCCTATAACAGTTCTAACTGGCTCAAGAACTTTATAAAGTTTGACAAAAAGTGCAATGGGACAGCTACCCACCCCCTCCTGTTTCAACTCGTACCCAACAATGCATTAACTTTTTTTGACCTAAACCTAAGATTATTATTGAAATAATATAACTTCTTATTCTATTTAACAGTCTAACTGACTCGTAAGAACTTTATAAAGTGCGCTAAAATGTGCAATGGGACAACCAATCCGCCCCGGCCTGTTTCAACTCGTACCCAACAATACATTAACTTTTTTTTACCTGAACCTAACACATCATGATTGAGACACCCTATTATAAACCTATGAATCATCATAATGCATATCTAAATATTAAATTTACAGGCAATACCCAAAAAGGTCTATAACCACAACCAAAGACAATCAGACAATGTAATCGTACTAAAGATTGAGAGTAGAATGTACTTGAAAACCGCTGATGTAACAGGACTATTTGATAAGCTTATTTTGGAATATGATGTCTTCGTTTTGAATAAAATGGGATTATGCAGAACACTGTCTGCATTTGCTGGTACATAATTTATAATTCTTTTATACAGGTACTACATATATGTGCCTATTAGATTCTTATAATTGACCCATTTTCGAATTCGTAATTTATGAAATGGGTAAACTAGAATGACTACCATGTATGTGAAAGTGAAATAGTATGCGCCTATGCGGCCCATTTATATATTTATATGATTGCCAAATGTACCCAGAAATCCATTTTGATTACTTGTGATGAAACCTGACAAGCTGTTATTGTTTCATTCAGTTAGATAAAGCAGCACCTATGCTTTCTGGATTCAAGAAGCCTGTTGTGATTGCAAAAATAAATGCTGACAAGTATTCCCGTATTGCTTCAAAATATGAAATTGAGTATGTTACATGACTTTGTTCCATTTCCAACTCATTTTATGACAACATACATTCAAACATGATATCGGAGTTGATTTTCTCTTTAAAGCTACAACCTTGTCTAAGAATCAATATTAGATGTGGCACTTTTGACACAATATCTCATAAACGGGTCAACTCAGGTTATGTTATAACATGTAATTTAAAAACCAAAAAAGCAAATCTAAAAGGGTAACAGAACCAATCAAACACGTTATTTTTCATGCATAAAACTTGCCAAGTCATTTTGCTGAAGAAATTAGATCTTGACTTGTAATCATATACGAAACTTATTTTCATATCAAAAATTCAAAATTTTGGACAACAAGAATTTTGGGTTAGCTCTGGTTGTTTGACTCACATCAAAATATTAACTGGTTTTACCTGTTAACCAACCCGCCTGACCTGCCCATATGCCACTTCTAGTCCATGTGGTTTGTTTTCTAGAAGTTTCTACATTAAGATTATTAAAATTAGTAGAATATATTTCTTAGAACATCCATCTGCTGTGAAACAGGGCATTTCCTACCTTGAAGATTTTCATGCATGGAGTTCCCACTAATTATTACGGGCCAAGAAAGTCAGACTTACTAGTTCGGTACCTAAGGAAGTTTGTTGCTCCTGATGTTACTGTTCTTGAATCAGATTCTGGTATTACCGAGTTTGTTGAAGCAGCTGGGACATATTTTCCTATATTCATAGGCGTTGGTTTGGATGAGTCAGCAATATTGAATTTGGCGATTCAATACAAGAAAAATGCATGGTTTTCCATGGCAAAAGATTTCTCAGAAAAAACCATGGCTTTATATGATTTAGATAAGGTGCCTGCTTTGGTAGCTCTTCATCCAAATTTCAATGAACAGAATATCTTTTATGGTCCTTTTGAAGGTTAGTTGGTGCGGTGTTGTATGCATTTGCTAGTTCTATAATAAAACATAGGGGTGGCAAATGGACGGGTTGGTTTGGGTGGGGTGATAAGTTAAAACATGTAGTTTTTAGAGTGGGTCAAATTGGGTGGCGTTGACCCGTAAGAAGTTTGTCCCCCAAAACATGAACCTTTTATAGATAATCAGTTATTCAGTTCAATAAATATGACTGCAAAAACACTATATTGTTACAATAATAATTCTACTATATTGTTACAATAATAGTTCTACTTTTCGAATATTACGTTGATAGATACGAATATTTTTGCTCGACTTGAAAAAGTTCGAGCCATGGGAGTCAAGTTGCTACGGGAAGAACTTAACGGTAGTCATACTGGAAGCACCACTGTTAATTTCCTTTTGTCATTCATATTAAGTCTTCTCAATTAATCAGCAAAGAACCAAACCAAAATCAAATCTAAAACTTATCAAGCTAAAAAGATTCAGAAAACTAGAGCCGAGCCTACAAACAAACTGATGTACAACCAAAAGGTAGTCAGATCCAAAAACAAATTACACAATGTTCAGAACTACCAAAAACGACAACAACAGAGAAAACGCGGGGTTCCGGAAGGGACCCGCTCTCACGTGTGGCGGGTGTGGCGTCGGCGGTGAAGAGATAGTGGGTGTGGGTGGTTGGTTCAACGGCGCACTCACTCTGATCACAGCTTTGAGAAAACAGTGGTGGTGGCGGTTAAATAGGGTGGTTCCTTGAAAATGGACTCTCGAACAACGGCGGGGTGCTCTAGAATGAAAAAAAAAGTGTACTCGTGAGGTACTCACAATGGTAGGCTCTGATATCATGTAATCAGAGTGAAAATATTTTAATAGAGACAGTGAGACACCCTTAAACATTACACTATACGAGGTATATATAGAAGCGTAAATCTGAAGCTAATGAAAATATATTGGGCCTACCAATATTTACAATTAACGAAAATCAAGATAAGATCTTTATGTACTATTCATATCAACAAATGATGAGATTGCTGATATCTTCACAGTCGTCATCAACTCCTACATTTCTCATTTTACGATCCAAGCTACAAGGTGTTCCCAGTCATTAGCTTAAGGGGGTGTATTAGTCCATATGTGCACTCAGTTGTAATTATAATAGTGGATACCTATGTGTAATGTCCAACTCTAAATGTAGATCCCTTTGTAACCCATTTATATACAAACATGATTATACAAAACTGTTGTGGTCCAACTTATGTATCCTGGTGATTGGTGTTTCAAGATGATAATCCTTCTGACAGGGAAATACATAAATCCAAATGCTTTTCTAGTGGCTAGTGAGAGCTCTCAGTTTGATGATTAGTTGAATTGTTCTGATGTTTGTTTTCATTCTCTTACGAATACACAGATAAATTTTTGGAAGAGTTTATTCAACAGTGTCTATTGCCACTGACCCTACCCCTGACTGGAGAGAATCTAAAACTACTGAAAAATGATAAAAGGAAAATTGTGTTGACGATTATGAAAGATGAGAAACACTACGAATCAAAGGAATTTATTAAGTTATTGAAGGCAGCCGCATCTGCCAACCGTGATTTTATATTTGCTTATGTCGGTTTTAAACAGTGGCAAGATTTTGCTGAGGCTTTTGAAGTTAGCAGGAAAACTCCATTGCCAAAGATGGTCGTTTGGGATGGAGATGAAGTTTATTTCTCGGTAAGTTGCCAATGCTTTTAGTACCAAGTCTATTTCATTTGTTTTACCTCTCTGATAAGCTCTCTTTTCATTTGCACTGGAAGTGGCAAAATGGGTGTGAATGTTCAGAACCGGTTGAGGTTGAGACGGGTAATTCTCTAAGTGTGGGTTATATTGGGGATTTGGGTCGGGTTGACCTTCAAACGCTTATTTGTTCAACTTCTATAACTAATGCCTTAATTATGATCGCAAAACTAAATTGTACAATTATAACAATGTAAATGTCTGTATAAAGCAATGTAGGAGGCTGTATGTACTAATACTATCAATATATTTCTGTAAACATTCAACGTGCATGACCTGTCTCACCAGTTCCATTTATTTTAGCAAAACAATAAAGAACTTTATGTAACCCATTTAGGATAAAACATAAGCTAAGTAAACCCATTCAAAACTAAATGGGTCAAGATAGCTACCTCTAGTTAGCAGTGAAGTTACCTTCTATAAAGTTAAAGCCATGCATCTTACTGAATTTTTATACTGGTCCTTACGCTCTCCTGCAAGTTTAAATTACTGGCATGGAAGCACATACATTTAATTCTTACCTATTGCACTATTTATTGTTGTGAGCCCCTCCATTGATTAGACGGTCCTAACGTCCTGTTTTGCTCTACATTAGATGTTACAAAATTGGAGGGTTGGGTAGGTGGTCAAATAGGTTTGGGTTGAAAGTTGAAACAGGTCATTTCTTAGGATGGAGCAGGTTTTGTCTTTTCTGAGTAAATCGATAGTTTATTAATAGGTTAATTATGATTACAAAAACAATAATATTACAATAAATAATTTGAATCTGTGAAAACAGATGTTGTAGGAGGTTGTATTCTTTTTTTAATAAACATAGGTGACTTTCAGCTTGTGACCCATTTTCCTTTTAGCTACTTTTTAATTTGGACTCGTTTGAGTTAAATATCAACCTTGATCAACCCAATCGTAAGTAAACGATTTGAAATTGCCACATCTAAATTTTATGGAAGCATCGCCTTGCATGGTCTTGACTTGATTTAGCCGTTGATACCTATAATTATGGCTTTCTGACCTTTATGTTATCTTATATGATTTTGTTCTTCCAACCAATTGTTTTTGAAGCCTGCGTGTCACTGTTTCTCTATGCATATATACTTAATTATCATATAAATGATGCTACCACTAGCTTAAAGACTTGTGAACCAATAAATCTATAATTACTCCATGATCACAAGGGAAGATGCACATTGCAAACCTAAGGAGTACGAGTTCAAAAATGATGCATAATATGTATCAAGTAAGAGAACTTGTTTTCTACTTTATCTGTGGTCTATTATGAATGAACATGGCGAAAATAGTGTGGCAATTTCAATCCACTAACTTATGAGTCGATTCGAGTTGTGTTTTCTTTCGAACAGGAAAATCGATTAGATAGAAACATTAGCTAAAATGGGAACTCGTTGATACCCCCAAAGCGTATTTGCATACAATCTCTGAAATCATTAGGTTCAAAGATCTTGATTATTGTAATATATTGTTATGTAATGGAGAAAAACAAGCTTGTGGGTCAGCCCGGTCATGCTTGTTCCGACTTGTAAAAAAACGACCCATTTTAATTTGCAAGTTTTTAACTTCTTGACAACCCATCTTGCTACCTTTAAAAGAATATCATTAGGTATTCAGTACTGAGTTCTTCCATGTGTTGATTCTTAATCAGGTTATTGGTTCAGAGAGCATTCACAGCGAGGATCAAGGATCCCAAATTACACTGTTTCTTGAAAGATTCAGAGAGGGAAAAGTGATAGAGAAGGCATTGGGGCCTTCATTTTTGGGGTATATTATCTCACTTCTCGGCATGAGAATGGTCTACATCTTTATCTTTTTAGTTGCTGTTGTGTTTCTTATTGCAACTGTTGGAAAAGATGAACCAATCGAGCCGGGTGATACTCGAGACCCTTCTGTTACTCAGAACCGAGAAGCACGAATGACTACTGACAAGGAAGATTAAAAATTGGTTTTTTTAGGAACACACGTTGCATAGGTATGGTTCCTTTCAGGAGCTGTTTACATTTGTTTCTCCATTCTTGTTTTTGTTCAGCATCCTTTCCTATTTGTTCTGAACCACTGCTCCTAGATTATGTTGCTACAACCTCTCCATTTATAAGAAATAGAAGCAATTCTTATCAGAATTCAGTACATGTGTAGCAATTTTTTTTTTACCATCATGCCTGTGTGTGTATATATATCATATAGTTGGATCATTAGCCATGAAATTAAGACTGGGTTATTTTTCTGTTGTCCTAACTGATATTATATCTGGCAAAACTAACTGCATCTTTAGTCTTAGTATGTCGTGGTTGTATAGACAGGGCGGGCGGCTCAACTGTTTTGGGGGACCCATACCTATACCCAGGAGTCTTTTCTAATGGTTATGATAAAAATAACCATCCTCCTTTGTAGGTGCATCATTGTTTGTATGTTCATCCTGATATCAGGAAGATTTGTGTGACTCATCCAAAATAGTCATCAAGGTTTGTTGATTCATTGACATTTGTAGTACTTGTTACATAACTTAGTAGTGATTCATTCATTTAAATTTTATCCATGTTTGATGGATGAGATAAAAATTAGAAGTGGACTAAGGAGTGTAGCGGACGTGTGTTCAGCCTAAAAGCCAACTGTGAACTTTTTTATGGACTCAACCGAAAACCTGATGATCAATTTAGAAAAATAAGGACTCTAAATTTTTAGGAGTCCTAAGTTCTTGCTCAGGTTGCTTTTGAGCCACCCCTATGTGTAAATAGCAGATATCGTCGTGTTGGATGGTGATCCTACTTCCATTTATCTTTAAAAGTGAGTATAGTTTTGTTTGCAAAACATTGTGTTAGTCCCGATCAATTTATGAATATCTCCTACTCCATCTTAAGGGTTAATCCGTTTTGTGTGAGGTTATTATTTGAAGATAATTATTATTATTCGTTTACTAATTGTTTTAATTGTTTAAGTGTTGAAAGAAATAATTGTTGGCGTTTATTTGATTAAGCTACTAGTCTGTGATACCCGTGCATTGCACGGTTAGGGTTTTAAAAAATATCAAAATAAATACAATAATATTCTATTGTGGTAAATTTCTTTTAATTATGAAAATTAAACAAAACAACTGAGTTTTAAAGTAAAGAAATTCATGTTTGATGGATGAGATAAATAAATAAAAAAAATGGTGAGAGATTTGAAATTATCAATGACATAATTATTTATCAATTTTAGTTTTGTTAAAGCAGGATTGAGTTCGTTCAGATTTAAAAGCAACGACAATATGATTTTTTTATCATCTAATAGATTCAGTAATCATGTTTGACCGATCTAAAGTTTGATTTTCGATGTAGTTTAAGTTAGATGACCGACCTTTTACCGACCTATATTTCTATGTTGCCATGTTTTATATATGTTGGCCATAATGATCCAAATTATCTAATGTATCATACTATAAAACATATGAAATAAAAGGGAATGTATCATACGTATAATATAGGGAACATATCTCACGGACAAAACATATATACTTTCATATGAGCATGACATTAACAAAAGAATCAGCAATATTATCTTGCCACATTATTTACATATAAATATAAGTTGCATCATTAGAGACTTCCCCATACCATTAACAGGAAAATAAGAAATTGAGATATTGTGGTTAATAAACACGGAAAGAAATGAGACAACAGTACAGTTCAACGTTTTATAAACGTAAAGAACTATGTTGGTCATGGTTATGTTCTTTAAGGAAGGTGTTGTCTTTTGCTAATCTAGTCTTTCACATAAATAAAGATTTACCTTACACATGCAATTATAATCATATACTCGAGCACACCAACTACAATTAATGTTGGCCTAAAAAGCACGACACTTTTCTCCATTTGTAACATACAATCAACTTACGCATCAACTTACATGTAAGCATAATCAACTATTTTCCCCTGGCATGGAGCAAGTCGGTTGCTGTCAAAGTCAACCTTACGGCGTGGAGAGCGATCTTGGATAGGATGTCAACTAAAGATGCGCTGATTCAAAGGAACATTCCAGTTAGCATTGATGTTTGTGTGCTTTGCGGCGAGACGACAGAACCAATCAATCATGTGTTTACTGGATGCTATTTTTCTGATTATGTGTGGAATCTGGTGGCCCAATGGTGTCGCATTCCTCCGTTTTTTGCATTCTCGGTGGTGGATATTTTCAATCTAAGCGAAAGCTTGAATCTGCCTAGCATCAAACATAGAGCGGTGGAGTTGATCTTGCTTACAGGTGTTTGGTGCATTTGGATGGAAAAGAACAAGACGATCTTCAACCATCATACCCTTCGATCCACCGGGTGATGTTAGAAATCAAAAGATGGAGTTATTTATGGTATGTAAATCGTTGTAGCGACCGATCCGTTAGCTAACATGATTAGTTTTCATTTTCTTTGTAATGTTCTCGTTCTTTTGGCCTCTAGCGTCTTGCTAGTGTGCCTTTTTTTAATGCATTTCGTCGTTCAAAAGAAAAAAAAAACCTTCCTCATAAGAAAAAGAGAGAATTAAAAAAAAAAACCTTCATGGGAATACAAAATATCATTCTAAGACTTATAACTTACTTGGTCATAGTCAATATACCCAAGATGACAATCTTAAATTAATTTATAAAAAAATAACACTTGCAACCATTATCCCGGCTTCATTGACAAGATTTCTTATATTGCACTCTTTGATCTGCATCTAGTAAACCAGTGTACAATCTAATAAAAGAAGGAGCCTGCACAATAAAAACTTATGTTAAACTCATATAAAAAAGTTGTTTATACTTCTTATGCAGAAATCTTTTTGAAGTAATGTGTAAAAGTAATAGCTTTGCTTCCTTTGAAGCATGTTTACTTAGCTCTCGAGTTTGTGATCATTTCAAACAGGTATGGATCAAGTGGCATATCAATCTACAAAAATAATAATAATAATAATAATAAAAGAAGATAGTTCAGATTCATAAGATAAATTGCAACCACCTATCAAAGCTCTATACATACCATCAAAAATTGAATATTCTGAAAGAGAAATGTAAGGAAAAAAGTCAGATGTTTGACCTCCGAACATTGAAGCTTTTCAAGAAAATACGTACAAGGCAGCTTAAGGCAGTAACACCGCCATCTTTTTTTATATCTAAAGTGATCTAACCCGTTGTGTGTCTTAGGAAAACAAATCATTGTTAGTAATAACAGGATCAATAGATTGAACCTGGGATCCCGTGAACAGGGGATAATCCATTCTCTTCGGCTGCTCATCCACTTTCTTCTAGCGCTCATTGGTCTTCTTCTGGCTTCCTGGAGCGGAAGGAAGAGAAGGAATATAGGATGATACGGAGGCCGAAACAGATTTTTGTTGTTTCGACATTCTTCGGATCGAAGATCAAATTAAGTGAATGAAGTATGGAATTTTGGTAAAATGAAGCACCACTTGTCCCACGGTGGGCACCAAACTGTTTTGGTCAAAAATTCATAAAGGAATCTCGTATTCCAATCTTAGAATGTGAGGTAGTGTGCTTGTCGATATGCTCGAAATGTAAAGTTGAACACAAGGATGTAACAACAGAAAAATCTAGGATTCTTCGAGTTGCCTCTAGGAATCCTAGCAAAAAAACCTCGGGAGCCGGCCTGAAGAACCTGCTTCCTCACAATATTATTGATAGGAAACTGAAAATTACAAGTGTTTTGGAGGTTTGATCGATCGACACTAAGTGTTACAATGATTGAATACTATCAGAGCTAGAGTGAATCGGTGTTGTGTGTGTTCCTAAGTCGATCGAATCCTCGATTATATAAGGATTCCCGGGATCCTATCGTTCAACTAATATAACCGTTAGAGCCCTCTTCGTTCACTTGGTCCACGATCTCATTCAGCTGGAACTTGAATCTCAGAGGTAGTTGATGACTTCAACGGTCCTGGTCAAATAAACACGTGACAATTATAAGGGTTAATCGAATAAAACAAATCAGGATACCTGGACGAGTGGGATTCCCAAACGATAATAGGATTCCTGAACTATGTGAGCTTCCTGCGAGCATCCTGAAAATATACCCTAAACAACTATTATCCTCATTAATAATTGTTATTATTTTAAATTTTTAATAGAAACCGATATAGAGACATTTATTTCAAAAGTAATAAAATAAATTATTGTGAATGTTCATCGCATTATATGTTATATTCGGTATGCTCTTTCAACATAATGTTGTATTTTTTCAAAACAAAAAGAAAATCTCACTATATAAATTGAATATAATCTATGTGAATTTCAATACATTTAAATATTATTTTAAAAATATAATATTTATAGTATGTTTTTGTTGAAACGTACTTAAGCACCTAGATGTCTACTTATATTTATAAATTTTTATAATTTTTTTAAGAAAGAAAATAAAAAAGAAAGGAGATAAAGATCAAAGAAAGATTGAAAAAAGATAAATAAAACATATTTTTTAATTTTAAGAGCATTTCGCCCTTGGCAAGTGCGAAATGAGCCCACTAGTCATTCCACCCTTTAGTTTGTCTCCTCCTAAGCAAACACCGAGCCTAATTTTGCACTTGGCAAGTGCGAAATACCCAATAATGAAAAGAAAAAAAACTCATCCTATTTTTGAAAGAAAAATGGTAGATTATACCATTTATGAAAAAAAATCGAAATGCCAAGATCTCGTTATCATAACCATAATATGGATTTAAAAGAAGCAGACCTCGTATATGAAAATTTCGCTTAGTTGGATCCAAGTACAGGCAATGAGGCAACTCGTGGTTCACTCATGGGTCCATAACTGTTGTTGAAGAAATGACGCAAAATCAGGTCCCTTTTTTTAAATCGAACCTGTAGATGTCAAGAACATCATCTAGCAAACAAAATACTTATGAAGGTGAAGAATCTAACCTGCAGATGTCGACTTAAAAGAACGAATCGTTCCTTTTCACTGTATCAGAGCAAAACATGAGCATGTTCTTGAATCTATCATGTGAAAAATTGGGAACTTGGAGAAACCCATTTGAGAGAATTTGATGGATTCCAAGAAATGGTAATTTGAGGTATTCTTTTGTGTGTGAGAAGAATGATGTACTACAGCAGCAGACAAACACAAATTTCAATTTCAATTTCAAATTTGGCCGCTAAAATTCAGATTCAGGAGTTTTAAGATGTCATGCATTATGATGTTATACATCATGCATCTTAAGGGACACCTCTTAAATTTTTTTTAACATCATGCTTTAAAGTGTTATATATAGTGCATAACTACTTGTACCTCTTAAAATTCAACACTCTCTCTTATATGTATATTAAGATAGTAAGATTATATATATATATATATATATATATATATATATATATATATATATATATATATATATATAGGAGAAGGATCCTGCGAAAACACTTTTTTTTGTGAGAATTGCGTAAACAAATCTTAAAACCTACATAATTTTTTCATACGTTAATATTTTTTTTTTAAATTTGCATCAAAAGTCTTAAAATTATATTATCTTTAATCCTATAAAAGTTTTGAAAAACTTAACGCTTTTTTTATTTTTTTAAATATTTTTTTGTGTGGTGCACATGTGCATCACAAAAAAAACTCATACTTTTAGTATGAGTTAATATTTTTTTTTCTTAGTCGCACCATATGTCATATATTTTCATCATATTTTTTTTTGCGTTTTTATTGAATGATGCACATGTGCATCATACAAAAAAAACGCTCATACATGTGATATACATTAATAGTTTAAAAAGAAATTGCACCCTAAATCTTATAGTTGTGTTATCTTTAGATTTAAAGAAAAAAATAGCATTTTATAACTTTTTTTAATTATATGATGCACATGTGCATCACACGGGAAAAAAAACGTTCAGTTTTTTTTAATATTTTGCTCCAGATTAAAAGATAACGTAATTCTAAGACTTTTGGCGCAAATTTTATGAAAAATCGTTAACGTATGAAAAAGTTACGTGAGTTTTAATATGTGTTTTTGCAGTTTTCATAAAAAGATGTGTTTTCGCAGGATCCTAACCCTATATATATATATATATATATATATATATATATATATAGGGTAAGGATCATGTAAAAACCACATCTTTTTACGAAAACCTAAAAACTAATACTAAAACCTTCATAACTTTTTCATACGATCATATTTTTTAAAAAAATTCGCACCAAAAACCTTAGAATTATGAGTTCTTTAATTCTGGAAAAATTTTAAAAAAAACTTTAACGTCTCGTCGTTTTTTTTATTAGTGCACATGTGCACTAATAATAAAACTCATACATATAGTATGCGTTAATGTTTTTTTTATAAAAATCGCATCAAATACGTAATAATTTTGTTAGTTTTTCGTGGTTTTTTATTAGTGCACATGTGCACTAATAAAAAAGCACTTTATACGTGTCGTATACATTAATATTTTAAAAGAGAAATTGCACCATAAATCTTATAATTGTGTTATCTTTAACTCTAAAAATATATTTAACGTTTTAAAATTTTTTAAATTTTATGCTACACATGTGCACTATAACTATTATAACTAATAGTTATAGTGCATATGTAGAATTATCGTTAGTTCTATGAATATTTTAGTTTTTTTAAATGTTTTTAACCTAAACAATATGTTTTCGCATGACAATTATCATTTGTGTAGTACTAATGAAAATGGTGCGCATTTGCACTAATAATACACATGTGCACTAATTTTATTTTTTTCGAAATATCAATTTCTTTTCCAGAATCAAAATAGAATTTTAAGATTTTTGGTGCAAGTTTCATAGAAAAATATTAACGTATGTAAAAGTTATGAAGGTTTTAGTGTTAGTTTTTAGGTTTTCGCAAAAAAAAAGAGTTTTCGCAGGATTCTTACCCTATATATATATATATATATATATATATATATATATATATATATATAGTGAAAAGTTCATTGTAGACACCCCCATAAGTGTAGACAGGTAGACACCCTTTTTCACCATTAGATCTCTTGATCCAATGGTTGTGATTAATTTTCTTTTTTCTTTTTTTCTTTTTTCTCATTAATTAGAAACTCACATGTGAAAAAGGGCTATTTCACATGCGAAAGTGTCTACAATGAACCTCACCCTATATATATATATATATATATATATATATATATATATATATATGTATAGGGTAATAATAAAATGAAAACCCACTTGAGTTGTGAAAACCCTTATGTCCCCTTAGAAACAAAATACAAAAAAAATATTAGAATGTTCTACATGTATCCCCGACACAAGATCTAAAAAATGATGAAGATCCAACGTTTAGTTTTTTTTTTAAATTCCCGTTCTCGGGAAATACATATGTAATCACAATGTAAACCACAACAATTTACATATGTAAAAAGGATTTACATTTTTCTAAGAAAATATATAAAAAAAATACTCGGCGGTTTTTTATTTTCTTTTCACCAAAACTAATAAAAATGAATGTAGAATCCATCAAAAAGATAAAAAAAATACATATGTAAATTTTTGAACTACATATGTAAAAACAGAGTTTTCAAGTTTTCACAGCTCAAGTAGGTTTCAGAATACCCATGCCCTATATGTATAATATATATATTAAGAGATAGAATGTACCTCTTAAAATTCAACACTCTCTCTCTCTCTCTCTCTCTCTCTCTCTCTTATATGTATATTAAGATAGTAAGATAATATATATATATATATATATATATATATATATATATATATATATATATATATTGGGAGAAGATCATTTGAGAATCAATTTGATTTGAGAACTAAAAAGAACTAATTTGAGCCATAAGTATTTACATATATCTCCCCTCCCATGAATTGTAGTGGTCCCCCCCCCCTGAAATTTTGAAATTTATGGTTGAGATTTAGTTTTTAAAAGTTCTCAAAACAAAAAGTTCTCATTTGAACCTAACCCTATATTTCACATGTGAAATAGTTCTTTTTCACATGTGATTCACATGTGAAAGATTCTGAATAATAAGAAAAAAGAATATTAATCACAACCATTAGATCAAGAGATTTAATG
Source organism: Deinandra increscens subsp. villosa (assembly GCA_039602395.1). Classification (NCBI taxonomy): domain Eukaryota; kingdom Viridiplantae; phylum Streptophyta; class Magnoliopsida; order Asterales; family Asteraceae; genus Deinandra; species Deinandra increscens. The sequence goes on from JBCNJP010000025.1 coordinate 55,757,326, forward strand.
GTGAAAAAAAGTGTCTACATGTCTACACTTATGGGGGTGTCTACATTGAACTTTTCATTATATATATATATATATATATATATACTAGTTTTTGATACCCGTGCGACGCACGGGGGGGGGGGGGGGGATTTAAAAAAAATGAATCCAAAATTTAAAATATTATAATAAATGTAATTAGATAATTGGAATTAAAGAAAAAAAAATTGACATTCGACGATATAAAAAGTTACAAATTTGAAAATACAAACTTATAAACAACATTTTGTATAACACTGTAAAAAATGGAAATAAAAAAAACATGTAAAGACCAAAACGACTTATAAAATCATGGATTTGTGTCGATAATAAGTGGGACATTTATGAGAATAGATTCACATGAAAACATGCTCACTATAATATAAGGTCACAAAAATGACAACAACATAAAACATGAGATTTCAAGGAATAACAAAAAAAAAAATCTTTTTTAAAAAAACATCAGCATAGTCTTTGATACCCGTGTGTTACATAGATTGGGGTTTAAAAACATCTTTTTAAATAGAACATAAATATACTTTACTCCATCATATATATATTTCACGCTTGAAAATTTAATCGAACATAACTTCTTGGATGAGAATAAAAAGGTCGTATTTTATAAATCGTTATATAATTCTTAAGAATGAAACTATATATTAAGTTGCATTGTGCTACTTTCCAATTCTTCTTACATTAGTAAAAGTTTGTTTTTTTTCACTGTCAACTCTTCTTACATTAGTAAAAGTTATGCTTCTTTCCAATTCTTCTTAAATTGGTAAAAGTTTATTTTTTCATTGTCAATTAACAACTCAAAGCTATGCTTCAACTTCTCTTTCAAGAGAAAAAAATTCAACCAAATTACTAAAATAGAACTGGCCATAGTGAATAGTGATCTTAATTATTAGTGATGCTAACAAAAATTCTATAAGTATATTTTAAAAGTCCTAACCTTCTACATATTCTCATCATCAATTTTGACCTTCTATAAATCAAACATGCTTAAAATTAAAATCTGCTCAATAAATTTGATCCAACAACATTGAAAAAACTTTGATGATGGATGAAGCAGCAAGATCAGTTACAAAAAAAATATGAAAATGAATCATAAAAGGCATCCGAAGCAACTTACAATCTTAAAGTTAAGGACAAACTTCAGACTCACCTAAAGCAAATAAACTAGTGACACTCAAAATACTATTCTAGAGCTTATGTATAAATTTTGACCTTCTATAAGTCAAATAGGCTTCAAAAATTCAAAAAAAAAAAAATAGAATAGTTGATACAATTACACCACTTGAAAAATCACGTGATAAATCTCTGGTGAGAATGCAGAAACAATGTTATTATGAGAAAACCCTTTCACAAAAAAAAGGAAATGAAGAAATTAATACAAAAGTATTAAACTACATGTTACTGCAAGAACCCACACCTAAAATAAAGAAAATGTATAAGACTAAATGTAAATGAATCCTCAACCAAATTAAAAAGAAAAGGAGACCAATTAAGTTATTTAAAAGACCAACTGCAAAGTTAGAAAGAAAAAGAAAATAACATTTTAAGTTATTCAAAATGATGGTTTGAATACTCTTTCGTAGAAGGAATAATATTACCTTTAAACACCATTTGTGTCTTTCTTACGAAGCTGTGGGATTGGACCTACTGCAAGCGCAAAGTGCAAAAACAAATCTGTTCAGTTTGACATATTATAACCAATTCAACATCATACATGTGGGTGAAATATCTGAATTAAAAATATTAGCAAACAACACACAACTAAGCTCACAGTCTGTTTAATGATCAAATATTTTGAAATCATAACATACAAAAAAATTTATCAGTTTAATCTACATATAAGATATCATTTTTGTGTATTAATAGATGCAAGTGGTCACCACAATGGAAAAGAAGATGGTTAGCATATGATGGTTCTGTCTAATCCCATCAGACCTTTAAGGACTTTCATAACCCAAATTGTTCATGATTGAATCCTTTCATTAAACTTGTTTTCCTTTCACTAAACTTGTTTGTTTTAAGATTATGAAACTGAAGCAGACTATAAATAGGAAAGAGAGGTAATAGAAATCGGAGCTAAACATCAAAAACACAGATTTAGAAGGCATTACCTCGAAGATTTCGATTGTTGTTTTTAGCCCTGTTAATGATCAATCTTTACATGAAGATTTACCCCTGTAAATAATAAATCTTCAACAAAAATGTAACAAAATCATAGATTGGTAACAATGAGCATAGAATCATGCTGAAGAAAGAACAAACTACCAAGATAAAGCTCTCCAAATAACAACGTAACACAGAATTAAACATACCTTCACAAATAACCATCAATTTGAAAATGGGTATACCTGATAAAAGCATGTAAGAAAACCAAAATGTTAGAAAACTTGACAAAACAATCAAGTTTATCACAACTTTGAGTTGTGTGTTTGATTTTTGCCCCTTTTGAATGTTATTTGACAATTGATCAATCTGCAAAGTTACTTTATTGTTATTAAATTCAGCACCCACTTGAAAAAGCAAAAATAAGAAAAATTGACGATAAGATGAACACAAAAGTCACCTAACAATCATATCACAATATAAAAAAAATGCATGAACCGGATAAAATACAGGTGAACATGCCAATAAGAGCTTTAAACATCATTGTAGTTACAAAGAGCAACAACAATCATATTGGCCATAACAAACACCAATAACAACTACATAACATAAACCTAACATAAAAACCCCTTAAAAATTATGGTATCTTTTAAGTTCATGATACCCAAGATAATAACATCGTATTTACAGATAATAGTATCAAAATTATCATATACCATTTTTAAGAACTACTAATGATAATAAGATAGTTATGATATTGATATTCTGGCCAAAACCACGAAAACATTTTGAAAAAGGGATCATTTTGGTTCTCTTTTAAGAGCTTGTTCAGGAATATCCATGTATAACTACCATCAAAACATCTCTCAATCACAATGAAAATTATAAGTTTAGTCAAGGCATAACATCTCCCAGCTCTACTTGTAAAAAAGGCTATAAGGTTTTACCCCTTTATAGGCAAAACAGTAGGTTTCCCACCCACCACTAACTAAAATCATAACTCATACTCACAAATATTTAAACAACAATCAGCACCCATTAAACTATTTACAAAGATAAAAATAAAATAAATGTTTACTCGTAGAATTGATAGAAATACCTCATTCAAACTTCCTTTCTTATACCTCATGATGCAAAACTTAGTCTTGATCCCAAATCTAAGTCCTTGAAACCTATTTTCATAGAAATTTAAAATGTAAATAAAGATCAGTAAACGATAATCAGTTAACTTATTTACATATGAATTAAAACATGATAAGTGATTCATATTGTTTGAAAGATAAAATGATATCCAATATCCATATATTACCTAAATACCTACAGAAATATACAGACCATAATGGAACATAAGTTGCTGTCATAACCAAACATTTTTATGTGCAGCAAATTAGTGTAATGCTATCAAGTGACTGGGAAATGAAGAGTAGCAACATTTAAACGAAGATGAAAAATGGAGTCAATATTCTAAAAGCATCGAAACACCTGAAAAAAGAGGTTCAAAATTGCATATCAATCATCTGAATTCTTTAACTTTACAAAAACAACAAATAAACCTTGAGTATGTAAATGAGTTTAAAGTATATCATTCGAGAATTATGGCCTCGTAACACAATTCCATTGAATTATAGAAACTAAAAAAAACCAATTGTTCTATAACCAATTAAATGAAATAAAATTGTTCTATAACCAATAAAATGAAATGAAATTAAGAAGTTCCATTAAAATTATCCTAAGAAGCATACATAAATAAAGGCGTTTGTTGGCCACAAATACAAACTTAAAAACTTTTCTTCATCTAATTGGTTCCATAGATAAACAATTCCACCCATAAAATCGATTTGCCACTTTCAACAATGGTAAAAAGTGGATACCTGTAATTGAGGGTCAAAGTTCGAACGAACAACCGAGTAATCCTAATTACTCTTTTTGTTGTCAATCTCACAATATATATCCAGCCTCTGTTGCCGTCATGCCCTTCTTCTTTAGGATGTTTTCTTAATCTCAATACCATCGTTCTTTTAGCCCCTTATAGCCTCCTCAGAATTTAGGGTTGGGAGTGAATGACTTCCCTGAATTAATTAAGTTGCCTCATTATTTGGGATATGAAAGACTTCCTTGGTCTAAGAATGCAACAATAGAAAATATTGAAGATTAATAAAACTAGCTTTTATCATTAAATGGAAGATAAATAAATGTTTCGATGAGAGAGAAAGATATTACACGAACCAAATTTATTGCTCTTGAGAGATCGAGAAAGGGGGTTTTCTTCGTCAATCTGCGGGTGGGGTGTTCTGATAATCAAATGAAGGTTGCCTTCGACTTAGGTAATCTGCGAGGAAAGAGATGGGAGAGGAAAGGATGTCGGCAGATTCGTGAAATATGTAAAATAACGATGGTGATGATGAAGGTTGAAAGAAGGCTTGTACCTGAATCGTTTCATTGATGATGTTGATTTTGATGGGAGAAATTGATGGCGGTTGAAAGAAGTTACTGAGCTGCGATGAAAGGGACGAACAGAACAATTCTAGGGTTACAAAGAACATCGATCAATTAAAGAATACATACCTTGGCTGATTCATGTTGATTCTGATTTCAGAAATTCATGGTGGATGCATGGAGAGGAAGAAGGCGGTCGAAGAATCGCTGATGAATGAAGCTGGCGTCGATCAACTATGAGGCGTGATTAGGGTTTTTAGCTTAAACGGGTATGTTTCGGATAGAGGGGAGTGATTTAGACGGGAAAATGAATTTAAGGAGTGTTGTGGTGATGCCATGTGGCATCCAATATAGTGGTTAAAAAAATTCAGATTTAATATGATGATGACACTTGTCCCAATCTCTTAATTTAATTCAAAAAGGTATTTTTGTCAAATAACATAATCACAAAATAAAAACCCCTTCATTTTAAAAACCTTATAACTTTTTTATACTTTGTTGGATTTTTATACAAATTACACCATTAAACTCATCGCATTTTTATCTTTAATTTAAGTATAGTCTCGATATTTTTTATTATCGTTTTCTCAGACGTGCGATGTAGCACTAGTGTTACAACTACTAACATCACTATCTTAACTATTAACATACATCAATACATTCATAACCAGTAGCATCGATGTTTCTACTAGGTACAACTGCATATGCAGTATTACAACCTACAAATGCATCAATATGTATATAAAACATTGATGGTATAACAATTAACAGTGGTGTGATTATCAGTAAACAATGGTGCTATGAACATCAGGGGCGGCTATGGGGAGGGGCGAGAACGGCGACCGCCTAGGGCCCGGGATTTGAGGGGCCCGGAAGTTTTGTAATATGTTGTTATATATATAAACATCAAATTGTGTATTAATATATTGTAGTTTAAAATTAAAACAAAAAAGTCATTGGCGCAGATGGTACTAATGTTTGATATAAAGGTGTAACCTAGAGGTCCCTGGTTCAAATCCTACCCACTCCCTTTTTTTCTTCTTTATATTATAAGGGCCCGGTTTTTATTTTCGCCTAGGGCCCGATCTTGTTTTTGCATTTTTGGAGCCGCCACTGATGAAGATAGAATAAAAAATCAAATGTACAACTAAATATACACAGATTACAACTTGCAAAAGCATCAAGGTTCAACAAAACACAAATAAAACACTGAAACTATAACCATTAATAGTGGTGTGATAACTAGTAATACTGGTGCTACAAGGATTCAACAAAAAAAAATCAAAATGTACAACTAAATATATACAAATTACAAACTACAAAGCACCAAGATTCAAAAAAAAAAAAACATAAGTGTTAACTAACAAATTGGTAGAGTTCGAGCTCATTTAAGACATGGGATGGAGTATACTCGTCGTTCTAAATAGGGGTGTGCATGGATCGGATTTTGGCTAAAACCGAATCCAAATCCAAATCCAAACTTCGGTTTTTACAATTTTCAAATCCATTTGGATTCGGTTTTTTCGGTTTCACGGATTTTGGTTTCCGGTTTTTTACGGGTTGGATTCGGTTTTTCCGGATTCAAATCCATATGAAGTTTTGGGTTGAAAAAAAAAACTAGTAACATTAAATTTGGGTCTACTTAGTTTTCAATTATAGATTAATTGACTACTAATAACATTAAAATAAAACTTTAAAATCCATCACGTGCAAAATGATCAAATCTCAAACAACAGTATTCAAACAAATCCTTAACGATCTAATCTCAAGAATCCATAATGTTGCATAATAATCCAAAATCAAACAAATCCTTAACGATCTAATCTCAAACACTCAAACGACATTCAAACAAAAATTAAAGTTGCATAAAGATCTAATCTTAAAGACTCAAAGATCCTTATAATTATAAATAAAATTTTAAAATTAAAATTTGAAATCCTACAATAATTAAATGGATCGGTTCGGTTTTTTCAGATTTTCTTTTTAGCAAAAACCAAAACCGATCCGAAATTTTGGATTTAGATAAGTTTAATCCAAAACCATCGGTTTCTATTTGGATTCGGTTTTTCGGTTATTTTGGTTTCGAGTCGGTTTTTTTCGGATTCTTGCACACCCCTAGTTCTAAAGATATTGAGTTCAAGAAGTGAAAAAGAACTGTAGTTAAAAAAAAAGTGGATTACATTTTATATGGCGGAAAAATAAGATGTGAACGGTGAACCTGGTTGATTATCTTTTTGCAATACTTACAAAACATCAAAATGTGAGAAAATACAAATTTTCTTGTCCTCCGGCGAGATCTAGATCTAGAAAAAAAATACCTGCACAATAAGACCTCACCGGAAGAAACATCGGAGGCCTCCGACAAGAACATCGGGGGTGCGAGGTCGGAGTAGTGGGCGGTTTTGACACCCTGCGTTGTCGATCTACTGTCGCACCGCCACTATTCGCCTTACGGAACCCTAACTGGGTTGCGGCTGTCACCGCTAGAATCACCACCACCCAAGCTCTTTCCGTCACATGGTGGAGTAGGAATTGAACGGGAACAAATTGCGGTGGTCGCCGCGTGTTTTTGTTGCGTCGCGACTGGAATCGAAGAAAGAGATAGTGAGGGATAATAGGTCGGAGCTGGAAGTTCATCGTGGGGTCGCCGTTGATCGGAGGTCACCGGAGGACGGCATGATTGAACGGAGGAGGTCGCTGGCCGACTCTTCTCTTCTTCTTCCCTGTTTTCTTCTTCTTTTCTCCTTTCTTTTTCCTATCTAAAATTTCTTTTTTTTCTTTAAACGATGCAGTGTGTGTTATAGATTGGGATGCATATTTACCTTCCTAGCCCTGGATCATTTTCAACCATAAATAAAGTATCTTTGTTAACAACATTGGATCAAAAGTAAGAAGTCTTATATGATAGTTAATTGGTTAGTACATTTAGACTTGGTTATTATATATTCCAATTCCTATATATATATATATATATATATATATATATATATATATATATAATATATTAACCAATTAACTACTATATTTCGTTCCTTTTATTTCGAAACATTTTCCTACTTACTAGCTTACAAACATTTACAACTTTCGCCTACATTTATGCTTTAATGGCTCCGCAAAACTTTATTTTAGATGTGTATTCATCATGTTTCAAAATAAGTGCGCTCTCTAGACTGAAGATATGTTGTCTCTTTTTTGGTTTGTAAATTTTGAAAACCATTCTGAACCACTAATTATATATAAGGAAATCCTCCCGATGAATTTGAGTGCCCCCCCCCCCCCCCCTTGAAAATTAGTGGCCTAAAATGGTTCCAAAAAGTTCTCAAATAAACCTTACCATATATATATATATACACACACATATTTTTTTTTTTTGAGGTATATATATATAGGGGTAAGTTTAATGGGAGACACCCAAAAAAACGAGAAACCAGAGAACTTTTCTAAAAAACTGTTATCTTTTTAAAAAAATCACATTTTTATGATATTTGATATTTGGTGCATGCTTTTTTGAAAAATCTTGAATACAGTGCGACTTTAAGTGCTAAAATTTTCATTCATATATTTCGTTCCTTTTATTTTGAAACTTTTTTCTACTTACTAGCTTACAAACATTTACAACTTTCGCCTACATTTATGCTTTAATGACTCCGCAAAACTTTATTTTAGATGTGTATATCATGTTTCAAAATAAGCGCGCTCTCTAGACTGAAGATGTTTACCTCTGAAGATATGTTGTCTCTTTTTTGGTTTGTAAATTTTGAGAACCATTCTAAACCACTAATTATATATAAGAAAATCCCCCGATGAATTTGAGTGGTACCCCCCCCTGAATATTAGTGGCTCAAAATTGTTCTCAAATAAACCTTACCATATATATATATATATATAGGGTAGAGTTATAATACAAAGTACTTTTTGCGTGAGAAGTGTGAGAAGTGGATGATATGTTAGATTTTAATGCATTGTGTTATCTTTTAGTTATGTTTTTGGTAAATATATAACACTATACATTGTTTTTTCCATATTAAAATGTCATATGTTTATCAAAATTAGAGTTAAAGGATAACACAATGTAAACACAGTGTAATAATATCCTAACACAATGCCCTTTTAATAATTCTTAATAAATGATGTTTGGTAGTGTTTGGAATCCAATGAATGGTGTATTTATTTTAGGATTGTCATATATTTACCAAAAATATAATAAAAAGACAATATCATGCATTAAAAATTAACACATCAATCACTTCTCACACTTCTCACATAAAAAGTACTTTGTATTATAACCCAACTCTATATATATATATATATATATATATATATATATATATAGGGGAAATTTATTGTACAAATGGTGATTTCCGTGCAAAGTGTGCGAAGGCATCTCGGCCGCTCATATGCAGGCTTTTTTTTATCTGACGGCGCTAAAAATGAAACACGCTTAATTAATTTTAAAAAAAGGACGCGGAGTCATTAAAAGAGGTATTAAAGTCTTTTCAACTTTAGATGAGACAAGCATACGGAAAAAATATTTACGCATTACTTACGTTTTATAGATAAAAAAATAACGCATATTTGATATGAAAATAACACATACACTTTAAAAACTCACAAAAACACAAACTACCTGTCTTACACTTAAAAAAACGCATGTTGATATTACAAATAACGCAAACATACAAAACATAATCACACCTGTTAAATAATCTCGCATTATATTTAAAAATCACGCAAGTTGTTCTAAAAATCACGCATACACTCCAGAACTCACAAAAACACGTGATTTCACACTTAATAAAATAACGCATGATGTTCAAATATTTACGCATGATATGAAAATAACGCTTACACTCTAAAAACTCACAAAAACACAAACATACATGTCTTACACTTAAAAAAACGCATGTTGTTAATAAAAATAACGCAAACACACAAAACATAATAGCACCTGTTAAAAAATCACGCATTATATTTAAAAATCACGCAAGTTGTTCTAAAAATCACGCATACACTCCAGAACTCACAAAAAACACCTGATTTCACACTTAATAAAATAACACATGATGTTCAAATAAAAAAACGCAAAACAATATAATTCAAAAGTATATAATAGATTAAAAAAGAAAACAGTGCCATATATTAATATTTATAAGAATTTACAAGTGGAAATGATCAAAAAACATCATAAAAACATAAAAAAAACCCAAAAAAAAATTTGGTGCCTAAATCTTCTTAAATATTTATTGATTTTATTCTTCATTTATGTTGAAACTAACCAGTAATATATAAAAAACAGTTCGAACATAGAATTACGCAAACTACACTAAATCACGCAAACGATAAAATTACGCAGATATTAAAATAAATCACGCAAACACAAAAAACTCTAGTAAAAAAACTAAAACAAACCTACTTAACATTTATCAATGATTCTGCAAAAAAACAAAATCAACTTTAAAAAATAGACAAGTGTAACAATAAAATAATATTCACCCAAAAAAAAAATAAAAACAAAAAAAACAACAAAATAAAATTACGCAGTTATTAAATAAAAACTCAAACAGAAAAACTCTTACAAAAAAGAAAAAAACACATGAACATAAGTTGAAAAAATCAGTTAATTGACTCCATATAGTCACGCATGTTGTTTCTATTTTGACGCATGAAGAACTCGATATAAAACACCTTACAGCAAATCACGCACAGCCACATGAAAAAACGCTGTGACGTAATCTCCGTATATTTTAATTAAAAAAAATTAATTGACAAAAATGCCCCTCCGCGTCCAGAAAGAAAACGGCACGCGTCGACCTCTCCTTCCTTCGCACGCTTCGCACGGAAACAATCTTTTGTATTTGAACTCTCACCTATATATATATATATATACATATACACACACACACACATATTTTTTTGAGGTATATATATATATATAGGGGTAAGTTTAATGGGAAACACCCAAAAAAAAGAAACCGAAGAACTTTTCTAAAAAACTGTTATCTTTTAAGAAAATCATATTTTTATGATATTTAACATTTGGTGCATGCTTTTTTTTTAAATCTTGAATACAGTGCGACTTTAAGTGCTAAAATTTGCATTCATATATTTCGTTCCTTTTATTTCGAAACATTTTCCTACTTACTAGCTTACAAACATTTACAACTTTCGTCTAAATTTATGCTTTAATGACTCCGTAAAACTTTATTTTAGATGTGTATTCATCATGTTCAAAATAAGTCCGCTCTCTAGAAGATGTTTCCCCCCTGAAGAGAAGTTGTCTCTTTTTTTGGTTTGCAAATTTTAATATACATGACCAAAACTTTGCATATTATGTTTGTGTTTGCTTCCGTAAAGTTTATGTATACTCGAATCTAACTATATACATTATCTACGTGTAAATTTTCTTTAGGTTTGTATCTATATTCTGTAGCTTTGATATAACATGCTAACAGCGACAACACGCGTTTGCCCTCTAGTTATTACACGAGAGTTAATATAACACGAGAGTTAATATAAATTTATTCCAGTTTAGTTGTTTAAACATTGTTGCTTCATTTTATAGGTCATAGGTTTAATTTTCAAATTCTATTTTCTTTTTTAATTCAACCTTTTTTATATATTTTTTCTCTTTATGAGGTTTTTTTACATTTATATGTTTTTTCTGTACATGACCAAACAATTCTCACCATCCCATTCACAACCCAAACCAACCTAAACAAACCCAACTTTTCATTAAAAATTTATTTTCTCTCTCTTCCACCTACACAACCCAATTAAACCCAAAGTTTTACTCCCATTTACAAACAAACTTAACCTAACTTTTTTAAAAATTAAATATGATTTATAATTATTTTATATTAGTAAAATAGTTATTTTATATTAGAAAAATAATAATTATTTTTTAAAATGACAAATATTTAAATTTAAAAAAACAATTAAGGAAAAAAATTACATTTATCATACATACTTGATAATCATATTTTACATTAATCAAACTCAAAATACAAATTACATAATTATTCATCAACGGAAACTTTTCCCATATGTGCTCAATCAAGTCGTTTTCTAGAGCGCTATGATTTTCTCTGTTACGAATTTGTGCCATGTTTGTCATATAGCTGGATAGATCAATAATTTGCTCAGTTGAGAATTGTAAAGGAGGTACTTCATCTTTAGTAGCGCCTCCTTGTTGTCGGTTTGTAGGTATGTCATTTAGAAACTCAGATGGATCATAATAGTGAAGGTATGTATCGTGTTCATCCTCAACTGGGAGTGTTCTTCGAATCGAATTCGATTTATTCGAATTGTTCGAATCGAATTATTCGAATTTTGAATTCCTAAAACCATATTCAAATTCGATTCGAATTCAATTAAAACCAGTCAAATGAGAATCAAATAATCATAGTCGAATTCGAATTTATTCGAATAAATTCGAATAAGAGAAATATTTAGTTTCAAAAAATTAACTTTTCAATAACTTTTTATAACAATCCAATAATAACTTTAAAATAGTTCCAAAGTCCAAACATATCCAAAACGATACGTACCAAACAAGTCCGAGACGATAATAGAATTAACGACAAAACAAGTATCAATGTACTAGATATAAAACCAAAACAACAAGCCAAAGTCAAGCAAACGACACCTCCAAAGAAGCAAAAAATAAGCTCAGCGGACAACCAAAATACATCTTCTAAAGAATACTAAAATGGGCTTATGTTAAATGTGAGTCCAAGAATACTAAAATATTTATATATAATAATATACATATAATATATATATATATATATAATTATATATATATAATATATATGTATGAAATATATATATGAAATATATAAAAAATATATATTTATATCTTATTCGAATTATTCGAATCGAATTGAATTTGGAAAATCAAATTCGATTCAAATTCGACTTAGTTAATCGAATTAGGATTCGATTCAAATAAATCGAACTTATTCGAATTCGGATCGAGTTGAATTTTGAATTATTCGAACGAGATTCGAATAATGAGCACCCCTATCCTCAACGATCATATTATGAATGATTATACATGCAATCGTAGTTTTTCCCATCATATCTTTGTCCCATACAAGACATGGGTGTCGAAGAAATGCAAAACGAGCTTGTAGAACTCCAAATGCCTGTTCAACGTCTTTTCTAACAGCCTCTTGGATCTTAGCAAATAACTTGTGTTTTCGAAGCTGTGGAGAAGTTATTGACTTGATAAATGCTGCCCATGAAGGATAAATACCATCCATGAGATAATATGCCCTATTATATTCCCGACCATTCACAACATAACTCACATTTGGTGCTCTACTTGACAACACATCATTAAAAATAGGAGATCGATGAAGGACGTTAATGTCATTGCACGAACCAGGTGTTCCAAAGAATGCATGCCATATCCATAAGTCATACGATTTAACAGCTTCTAGAATGATTGTTTGTTTACCGCTTCTACCTGCATATTGTCCAGCCCAAGCATTGGGGCAGTTTTTCCATTACTAGTGCATGCAATCAATGCTGCCTATCATTCATGGAAAGCCACGTTCTTTCCCAACATGGAGTAGTCTTCTTAAATCATCTTTGTTGGGTCTTCTAAGGTACTCTTGACCAAAGCACGAAATGACACATTCTACAAACTTTGTAAGAGCATCTCTAGTTACAGTTTCACTCATTCTTAAATATTCATCTTGTGCATCTGCTGAAGTCCCGTATGCCAACACTCGCATAACTCCTGTACAAATCTGCAATGGCGAAGACCTTGTCTACCAGTACCATCACCTCTTTGTTGAAAATATATGTCATTGGTTGTAACAACAACTACTATACGGAGGAATAGTGGTTTTTGCGTACGAAATCTACGACGAAAAGTTGCTTGATCATAAGTTGGGTTGTCAACAAAGTAGTCTTCCATCAAACGTTTTTCACCAAGCTCACGTTCCCTATCAGAATACCTTCTTCTTTCTCTATGGGGATGATCACTTATGATCATATCCGGAATGTTTATTAGCATTTCACTCGTGATATCATCAAGTTGTCGATTTTGTTGACGAATTCGTGCTTCCCATTCATCATACTCTCACAAATCTGATGAATCAGAACCTTTTGATGTGTTTTCATTAAGAGACATTATTCTAGTTGGATATTTTGTGTTGGATAATGTATGCTCATCTTATAATCCTTATATATAACAAAATCAAGATAGTGTTAGCTTGTTTTATCCGAAAATAATCCGAACATGCACTCAGCGATTGACACATGGAAATGAAGATCATGTAAAATTATTTTTTAGTTTTGGTCAAGATAATGTTAGCTTGTTCTATCCGAATATAATCCAAACATCCACTCAGCGGTTGACACATGGAAATGAAGATCCTGTAAAATTATTTTATAATTTCGGTCAAGATAATGTTATCATGTTCTATCTAAATATAATCCAAACATCCACTCAACGATTGACACGTGGAAATGGAGATCATGTAAAACTATTATATAATTTCGCTCAAGATAATGTTAGCTTGTTCTATCCTAATATAATCCAAACATCCACTCAGCGGTTGACACATGGAATATCTTACAGAAACATGAAATACAAACCTACATGATGAATATCTTACAGATACATGAATACAAGCCTACATAATGCATATCTTACAAATACATGTAATGCAAACCTTCATAATGCATATCTTACAAATACATTAAAAACAAACTGAAAATAAAACACACACTAAACTGGATTTAGTTTTCATAAAACTTTACCATTAGAGTACGTTTCTTGTTTTCTTCTTCGAGGGATAATGACTCTTATCCTAGCAGTGTGTTCAGATGAACAAGTTGCATTTTCATTAGCTCGTTTTCTTTCATCTCTTGTTTCTTTTCTTTCACCAGTTGTACTTTCTATTGATCCAACTCGAATTTTTTTTCATGAGTTCAAACTCATTGTCCCTAGTAAGCCTCATTCCACGAAGTTCTTTAACAATTTCATTTGAAGCGTTACCTTTTCCTTTCTTTTTAGCTGCATCTCTACCTATTGGACATTCCTAAGCTCTTGAACCACTACTAGTTGGCGTTTTTAGGTTGGAATTGACACAATATTCCCCTTCTAGGTAGTCCTGGATCTTTTTGTGCTACCACCACTATCTTCATTACCAACATCAGATTCAGGACGGAAACGTAATGGGTCACAGTTTAATTGTAAATCCCATTTCTCGTGTTTACGCATAACTTCATTAAAAACAATTAAGTCATTAAACTTATTCCCACTTGCAGCATCAATTTTAAGAGCATCATTCTCAATATCGTTCAAGCTCATTCCACTTCTTCTTCGTCAATATGCTTCACCGTACGCACCAACCCATTTTGCTCCATTCTCGTTGAGTCGTTTAAAACGACCTCTCATTTGACCTCCGTTCGTCTTCCCAATCTTTGATGGATCTTCTGACTGAGCTGCATCATAAAACTCTTTTATTCGTGCCCACATTGATACTTTTTTCTGACCTTTGCCACGAACACTGTCTTCACTAACAAGACACCATGCTGACAATAAAGCGATATCTTCAGCAGGAAACCATCTGTTTTGTCACACCCCAATCGACGGCGGAAACGTTAGGGCATGATGATTGTCCATAATCACATGACACTATTTAAAGTTTCATTATTTGTTTAACCAAATTCCAAAGTCATACAATAAATACAAATAAACATAAAACAAAAATAATTTTTGATTAAATTAACTAGGTCCAATTGCATTCTATGTGTAGTGCCGATCATGCCAACTTGATTCTCAATAACCTGAAAAATACGCAAAGGGTCAACTATCTACCTAGTTGGCGAGTCATAGGTTTAATAGAAAACAGTTAAAAAAAATATTTGATAAAGTTTTTGCAAAGTCACCTATTAAACTAAATGTCCAATTATTACTCTTATTACACACGTATTCGTCACCCAGTACCAAATGATGTTCAATTCCCTCAAAGGAATCTCTACGATTATGATGTTCAGTTTCCTCAAAGAAACCTCTACGATTATGATGCTCATGAGACTTACAAGTGTTCAATTCCCTAAAAGGAATCTCATCGATTGGTCATGAGACTTACCAGTACAGGTCCCTAGAATGCGATGTAATGTCGATAAATACAAGCAATTTATTTAACAGTACATGACTTGCATAGTGATAATAAATGATTGAAAATGTTCCACAAAGTCATACGTGAATAAACATTTACGCACACATATTCACCCCATAAACAAAAATTTATCACATAACAGATATATAACACATAAACAGATATTCATAACATAAGCAGAACGCCTGATTGAGGGTTCGCAAACCAACAATCGGTAACAAAGTTTGTCCACGTGTTGAATCCCTCTCAAGGAACCTCTACGATTACTGTTCGGTTCCTCTCGGGAATCTCAGCGTTGGGACGACGATTAATCCCTCGCAAGAACCTCAACGTCATCATGTTCAGTTCTTCGCAAGGAACCTCTCGTTTGATGCTCCGGAGCCTTAAGCATAAAGTTTCCCACATAGCATACAATATCAAGCATGGCAAAGTATATATTCACACGATATCACACATATACATACAAGTTAATGTATTCAGTATTTGACTTTGCACAGAAAGTATGAATGTTTGAATGATTAAAGTTTCGCAATGATTTCATGACGGTAAGCATGATAAATAATATTATTTACTTGAAAATAAAGTAGGATAAATGAAAATGTTTATGCGTATTTTCCACCCCAAAATGGTTTGGAAAATAAATAGAAAAAGGGGCTATGAACTCACCTTAGATTGCTTGACTACTAGCTTGTTGTAACAAGAATGATTCAAATACGAGGATGTCCTCAGAGAAAGACGGACACCAAAACTCGATGGATGACAAGGATGCTCCCGGACGGTGACGATTCGGTCCAAAGCTCGGGTTCGTCTAATCGTTCTGCGCAGATTGCTTTCCCGGAGGCTGCGGGTGTCGACATAAATGGAGGCAAAACGAGGGTGAACATATAGGCGTGCGAAGGTGGCGGTAGCGTGAGGCGGTGTTGTAAAATGACAGAAACGGGGACGATGATGACCAGGTTTCAAAATTAGTGACTTGCAGAAGTTAGTTTATTAGAATCCCAAATTCACCTTCATATGAGTAATGATTATGACCTTTGATCCTCAGTTAATTACTCTTTAATCTTGTATTAATCTTGT
Source organism: Deinandra increscens subsp. villosa (assembly GCA_039602395.1). Lineage (NCBI taxonomy): Eukaryota > Viridiplantae > Streptophyta > Magnoliopsida > Asterales > Asteraceae > Deinandra > Deinandra increscens. The sequence continues at coordinate 55,774,113 of JBCNJP010000025.1, forward strand.
ATTTGATGGACGAAAACGTAACGGGTGGAGCATTGATCGAAATTCAACCCGATGAGAAACATAGACGGAAGTGAATAACTTCCGTATTAAATTTCACGAAATCTGCTTTGGTCTAATGACCATTCTAACCCTCAAGTTTCATCATAGCTCATACCACACCCTTCTAATGATATTCGTATTTATTTCGAACCTTCACTTTAAACCTAGTGTACAATTTTATAAAATACTATTTAGTCTACGAATAGGATATCACCAACTTTGTAACTCGTATGATAACATATATAAATATCATTTCTATGAAATACCATTAATGTCGTTCATAATTTATAAAATATCATTTTGTAGAAAACTTTTTATATAACATGCGCATTTAATATATAACGTGAATAAAATTTCAAAATCATTTACTCACACTTATTATATGTTAAAAGTTTTATAAATTATTAGAAGGGAAGAAGCTGATATGAAAGAAAAGATTTTGGAAGCTACCTGAGAAATGGGAGAATTATGTGATGATGATCACTCATGATAAAGACTATCCAGGATTAGCTTTTAATGATTTGATTCAAAGAATTTAAGCAAGGGATATGGAATTAATGGTTAACAAGTCACTTCCTGCACAAGTTCAAAATCCTGCTTCATATTTTGGTGATAATGATTCAACCATGAATGCTGGAAAATCTAATCTTCTTAGTTCTGCACCTCCTACAGCATTCATTGCAGGTAAATCTGAAACTTCAAGTTTTTCTGCTGGTTGTAATGTGTCTATTCCTAGTTCTTCGATTCAGAATGCTTTGTCTGCTCAAACTACCGATGATTATAATGCTTTAATGTCTACGTTGGTATCTTCATATTTCGGGGTTATTACTGGTGCTGTTAATAATGCTAAGTTGACAAATGAAGATTACGATCAGATAGATTATGATCATTTGGAAGAAATGGATTTGAACTGCAATATGCTATGTTGGTTCGAAGAACGAAGAAATTTTTCAATAGAACTGGCAAGAAAAGATTGAATCGGGATGGAAAAATTGGGCTGGACAAGTCAAAGGTTAAATGTTTTAAGTGTTCCGTATATGGTCATTTTGCACGAGAATGTCCAAAGTTCCACTGAAAACAAGTTGAAGTCTGGTCAACATGCTCATATGGTTTTTCATTCACCAAATGAAGCTTCTAAGATTGAAGAAAAGAAATCTGTTTCTTTTGATGACAAATTGACAGACACATTTTGGCATCTAGATGAATTTGCCTGGAATGCAGATTCTGAAGCAACAATGAAACATGCTCCATTTACGGTTGCTTTGACTGCTCGTCATGATGATGATGATAGAGTTTTGACTGATTCTGATTCTAATTCGACAATATCAATGATCAAAGATGTTAAATTCGAAGAATTAAAATGTCTTGAATGTATAAGGCTGAGTAAGAAAATTGCAAGTCTTGAAAAAAATTTCAATTATCAACTGCAGAGATTGTTGTGCTCAAGAAAGAATTGGATGAATTTCAAAAGAAATATTATGCATTGGTCCATGTTCATGAGGATGTTTTGCAAGAAAAGACTAAATTGGCTGAAGAATGTGAGCAAGTCAAAGCTGAAGCGTTAGATGCAGCTCAAGATTTTGAGAATTTATTTGAAAAGAGCTATCCAGTTCAACAAAAATATGAAAAGACGAATGTTTTTATTGTTGAGTCTGCAGCTACTATTAAGAAACTTCAAAACAAGATCTCTATGCTTCAAGATGAAAATGTTCTTTATAGAGATAAAAATGAAGTTTTGACAAAAGATATTGAAATTTACAAGAAGAAAAGAGAAAGTATTCTTGAAGAATTATTTGCTGAATGTGAGATTCGGAAGTTACAAACATATGAATATGATGATCTAAATGCAAAATTCATCAAGTCACAAAAAGAAGTGTTTGATGCTCAACAAAAAATATTTGAATTGAAGTTGGAAATTTTGAAGTTGCAACGGCAAGTAAAGAATTGCAATTTGTCACTGACATTGCTGAATTTCTTATACAAGCAGGATAGGAGTGAGGATAATTCTAATAAGGATGATATTCATATGGTTCCTCAACCGGTGGATTTATCTGAGGTTACATCTGCTCCGCTTGATCCTAAAGCCGACTTGCATGATTATTCAAAGTTTACCACTGCATCCAAGAAGAAGAAGTCAAAGTCTAAGAAGAAGGAAAAATCTTTGGGTGAAGCTCCGATGTTTAGCTCAAAGTCTATCTTTCTAGAAAATGAACAAGTTTTTGACAAAAGTGGTGCAAGTACTTCATCTACAACTAAAGAAGACAAAGTTTTGGTTGAGCATAATAAACTGAAAGACATCTAAGATAAATTCACTAGAGAAGCTAAGGGGAGAGAAGCTTCTAGTTCTTCTTCAAGTTCTACAAAGACACCAGGTTTAAATCACAAAGGCTTGGGTTATGAGGCGAAGGAAGCACCGGTTCAAGCAAAGAAGCCAGAAAAAGCTGCAAAGATTTCAAAAGTTAAAGTTTCAAAGAAATCACCTCCTCTGAAGAAACATTCTTATTATTCTGGAAGGTCATCATCTTCAAGGAGTCCATCTCCTAGGTATGACTCTTCTGATGATTTCTTTTATAACTTCAATTCTGCACATTCATCTGGTTTTCAAAATTCAAAAAAAATTTCAAATATTTTTCGAGAACGACTTTGTAATGCATGTCGTCAATCAGAACATCTTGCTGTTGATTGTCCGACGACTGCATATATTCACAATACTACTATGTATGTGAATAACAAAGGTCAGATTTTTGATGAACCATGGTCTCCAAAGATCAAATCAACTCGTAAGTCGTCATGGTCTAAACCAAGTACGCCGATTAAATCTGATTCTGGTTCTGATAAAAAATCAAAAAAATTTCAAATATGGAAACCAAATGTTGTTTCCAAGGCCAACAAAGACTGTGTGGAAGACACCGGGCGACCCGACGCTGTTGAATCAGGTCGATCCCAGAGCGACTAATGTTTTTATTTGGTGTCAGCATGTATTTCAGAAAGACCTATCAGTGATTGGAAAATTGCTGATTGTGAAATATCTGTGGTAACTTAAATTGTATTTTCAAAATCAATCTGGTTTTCAAAATGCTTAACTGCAAGTTTTTCGTGTTAGTTGATCAATTTCTGTTTTGTTTTTCACTCCGTCTCATTTTGAGGAGGTGTTTGTTTTTGCTAAAATAAAAAAATAGTGTGTTGTTTTTCCAAATATTATAAAGTGAAAATCTATAAATGGAGTTGTCATTTTTAGGGCGCGGGGGGGGGGGGGGGGGGATTTTGAAAATCCTAAAAACATTGAAAAATAAGAAATTGTATCCGACATGATTGTGAAATGATGGTACATTGGCTTACATCGTCTGACTCATGGATAGAATAGATGAAAAAGCCATAAGACCATTTGATCGATATGTAAGGTAGACTCGGCAAATCAGAAAGTATTCAAATGTGATATACACTAAATCTGATGCTTGACCTAGTGGACAACATCTTGATGCATATCTCACGTTATATCAAGGAAAATATATGTGAAAAATAAAATGAGAAGTCACTGTGTATACATGTGTTCATTTTGCAAAGATTTAAACTTGTTTGATTTTCTTTATTTTGTTAAAAGATCGGACTTTATCTGCGTGCTCACAAGGCCGACCTGATCGTTGTTTGTTTGACGTTCTGCTTTATTTTCTTTGGTGTTTCGTATAACTCATCGGACTTTCTCTGTGTGTCCACAAGACCGACCTGATTGTTGTTGGGTTATACAATTTCAACTTGTTTTACTTTCTTATTATGTTAAATCCCAGGCCTTATCTGCATATCGAAAGATCGACCTTAAGGTAGACGATTTAACGTTCTTATTTCTTTTTGCATGGAACACAATTGACTATATCATGTATACAATCATTATGTGATAAATCACAAGTGAAATCACAAAAATGTGATAAGCAAAGCATATCTGAGTATGTCTAATAGTGTGGGGTACACTGGTCAATGCAAATACAATTAATACTTTAACATGTTCAGATGTTATGAGTATGATTCTGTCTGAGTTTAAAGTTGGACAAATTATATCTGCAATCGACATGGCTTATGTGCTATAATATTCGAAATTGAAATGTAGTTTAGCATGTTATGTCCAATATGATCCCAAGTCGTGATCTTTCTCACAAAAGATAAAAATAGTGTCTGATTCTGTATTGCATTTACATTTCATATCAGAAAATACCAAAAAGATTTTAGGTGGGTTTTGATATAAAGTTTTTTAAAAATCAAAAAGATTTTGTTTCTTATTTCTTTTCGATTGATCAACACAGAATACGAAATCATAATTTCAAAATCAAAATATCTTGGAGTCTCGGAAAGACGTTTTGCGCTAAGATTATTTATGTTGGCAGGTTTTCTAAGTGGAAAGAGAACATCACAACTTCAAGTCTTCTGAATATTGTTGATAAAGAGTTTACACACGATGCAATATCAAGTATTCAAGATTGAACTCATTGTCAAAGAAGAGGAAGAGTTTGATTAAAGATACAAGATACAAGTTTTAATGGAAGAGTTGATACTGCACATGCCGAGGGGGAGTTTGTTAGTACCTAGTTCATGTTCGTTATGTGAAGTATCGAATACAAGACAAAGTCATACATGCCGAGGGGGAGTTTGTTAGTACCTAGTTCAGGTTCGGACCATCGGGTTTGGTTCTAGTATATATAGTTTGTCTTGTGTTGTAATTGACACACTTGTACGTTTTGAGTCTTACTTCCTATCTGTGTACTTTGTGGTTCTCTGTGCTCTAATACAAGTCTCTTTGTATTTACTCTCGTGTGATTACTCGTTTTACATTGATTTTGATACGACTAAGTAGACGATCTACCGCTCACGCATTTTCAAATTCCGACACAAATTGTGACACTATTACGACACAAACGATGTGTCGTAAGTACCGGCACATTTCCTACACATTTTTTCTTACATTAAATATATTTTAAAAATAACTATACCGTATATATATATATTGTATTTCAAAGTGTATTTTAAAACGTATTTTTTCTCTACACATTTCCGACACAATGCGTATTGCATTGTGACGCTTTTCAGATGCATCTTCATTTTTTTTTGTTTTTCCGCAGTTTACGATGCATTTCTAACACAATAGATATTTGCAAAGTTTGTGACGATTTCCTGACACAATCTGGGTATATAAGTTTTTTTTCATTTTGCGACGCTTTTAAGACGAATTCCGTATTGTTAACTTGCTTTTTTCGTGACGCTTTTGCGACGCATTTCTGACAATAATTATTTTTTTGAAAAAGAATTTTAAAAAACTCAAAAATCCTGATTTTTCCAGCAAATAAATACAGAAACATCCATAAACATAATAACAATGCAGCCAGAAATTCCATAAACCAAATTTATAATTCCATAAATAGCCAAATCAATTATCCAGAATACTTTCAACTAATCCACATTCTCAAAAAGACTTTCGACCAAATCCATAACCTCAAATACATTCAACTAAATTCATAAACCAAATCCACAAAATATATATGTCAATTCCTAAACAACAACAACAACATACCCAGTGAAATCTCACCCAAAGGGTAGGGTCTGGGGAGGGTTGGAAGATGACAAACCTTACCTTTAACCCGAGGGATAAAGAGGCTGCACCCAAAGAGACCCTTGACTAATAAAACATCCAAACATGAAAAACAAGCCACAAATAAAGATACTTACCACATATACAAAATCAAGTTCGCCTAAAAGGAAAGACCCAAAAGTAGACCCGAAAACCAACCAGTGCAATTAAAAACTATGGTTGAGGTAAAACAAACACAAAAATACACACACACCCAAGACACTTAGCAAGATAGACAACCACACGAGTGGGAAAAGGGAGGCCCTAAAAAAGATAAGCCTAGAAGTCCCTAACCCTTATCCTACGCCGCCAAGCTCCCCTATCACTGATCATGCTCTCAGAAAGGTGCAAGTCTACTAAATCATGCCTAATTTGCTCCTCCCATGTTAGTTTAGGCCTACCTCTATTCCTTTTCCGCTCCACATTTAGTCCGTCTACACTCCTCACATTTATAGGGTGGCGATTTGACCAGCATTGTTGTATGGCACAGAATGTTGGTCTATCAAGAAGACTCGAGCGCGAAAGTTGGAGACGGCAGAGATGAGGATGCTGAGGTGGATGTGTGGCCACATGAGGTTGGACAGGATAAGGAACGAGACGTTTAGAGGTAAACTAGGGGTAGCATGTATCTCAGATAAAATTAGGGAGGGGAGGTTGAGATGGTTTGGACATGTCAAGTCCTAAAATGACTTCTAATTTGGTGTACCGGAAGGAAGCAAATATTTCATCATGTCTTTCATTTCTTCTCTCATATATTTCACAATATCTTGTCGCAACTCATCTCGCAACTCTTTATGCATCTCCTTAAATTTTGGAAACTACATTTTTATGAAAACATATATAACTTTCATTAAACAAAAAAACACCTAAAAGTGATAATAATAAAAATAATAATAATAACAACAACAGCAAGATTACTAATAACAACATACTTGTTGTGA
>JBCNJP010000025.1:55781206-55799068 GCA_039602395.1 Deinandra increscens subsp. villosa
AAATACCCGACAATTACAATAAATAGTTTTAAAAAAAAAAAAACAAAACATATGGATTATGCAATATAACGTAATATTCAATTAAAGTTAGGAATATTAAAACTTCTATATTATAGTGAATCACATAAAATGAAATACCCGTAATTACATAATAAATATAGATAACAAGATACAGTACGTAGTGATTTGCTTCAAACAATTGAATTTCAAATTAAAGTTGGGCACCGTCATCGTCGTTCCGTTTCGCCATTCAAATTAAAATCATGTTTATCCCTTGACTTGGCATTAACCGAAACTAGCGATTTGGACGGACACTTTGGTTACAAATCGGAACTATCGACTCCAAATAAAACCCATTCAAGACCTCATCAAATCACTGGTTTACTGGCCCTTTCTCGATTCTCTGTTTCTTCCAAAGTCATGTACCGCTTAAACACCACCGAGAAGGAATCTAGACGGCTTTGGATCGGGACGATTGGGGTTTCTCTGACCCACGCTACTATACCTGTCCGTTTGACTCCATGACAGTACAACCACACTACCGCCAAGTACCCCTAGCGACAATCAGTCTGAACCAAGGTAACATCAACCTCTTGTGCTTTGCGATCTCGTTGTTTCATAACACGGGAGTCTATTAAACACTCTTGAAACATTGTTTCTAAACCACCATTACACCTATATGTTGGGTTCTTTTCTCAACAACAGAAAACACTAACCGGGCACCGCCGGTTGTCGATGCACCGCGATTGCAGCTGATTCCTAACCGCAAGTTTTGACCGAGTCCTTCTCTCTTTTATATGATATCAAGGTAACGAAACAGAGCCGTTGTAATTTCCTTCATTTTATTGGCAAGTGGTTTAAATAATGGAATTGCACCTCTTACGGCTTTAGTAAAATTTGAATAAGAATAAGATTTGTAGATTTCATCGAGTTAAAGGCACCGGCCGAATTGTGCATCCCTGGTGGTAAAATACCAGATTCTTGTACATGGGCATTTATGTCATGGAAATAGAAATTTAAATATAAATAAGATCAATAATAAATAGACATTTAAAAGACCTTAAGACCATAATGCATTTTCAATCAAAATAATTTAAGTCAGTGCCTAAATCTAAAGTTTTAAGCTAGTAATATAGTAAGTTTATTAATTGTAAGTCGAAGTGTTAAATAAACCTAAATTAGAATATATCGGTATTGTAGGACCTTGTGATTCTTGACACCGGCATAGCATTACCTTTGAATTTTGCTTTTGCTTAAAAGCTAAGGTGCGGTTTTTCGACCTTTCCCTCGTAGCTTAATTATTTTTCGTTTGAGTTCATATTTTATTGCTTCAAAGTGTCATCATCGTATTGTTTTATCAAACCGTTCCATTGATTAGTGTCATACCGTTTCATTGATTATTGATTAGTTGCACCATATTGTTTTATGGAAATTGTTTACATGCGATAGGATAGATTCATTTGTACTTATTATCGCATGTTCCCGTTACATTTGGACATAGTTACAAACCTTAGAGTTAAGGTTACTAAGACTTTTTATGTGTTGACTTGTATATGTTACCGTTTATTTGGCCTCAATACCCGAGCACATCCACCTATGGGGACCATAGGGCGTCAATTGTGGCACCTTTTGACGTGCTCTATCTGTGGCAGAGCGATTAGCCACGGCGTCTCGAAGTAGTTAATGACGTGCTAAGTTGCTGCACTAATTAGTTAATTAGAGGCGTATGGATCGATCCTAGGAAAATTACTGTTATTGGTGAATTGGGTAGGTGTGTGTGCCCACACTCCCATATCACATTATTGGTACATTGGGGCTGCAGCCAATGTACATACTGCTACTGTTACTGATATTGTTACTGATACTGTTACTGGCTCAAATGGGTATTTCCTTATTGATACGTCTCATTTATTTCTTCTGAGTCGTATATTTGTTTTCTCGTCATTGTTAAATTGTATTGCTAATGTTCTACCGTTACTGAGCAATTTTTGGCTCATCCGTTTTTCTTTTTCTTGTGTCTTCTTTATTATTATGACAGGTACTTCTGGGGATAATGGGAAAGAGATCAAGAGAGAGCAAAACTGATTAGGACGAGAAAAATGGAAGAATTTTTGAAACTTTATTTATTTTAAATCATCACTTTATTTGAACTTGGCATGTTTTCGTTTAAAACCTATATTTTTAGATTTTATGGATTGAATTAAGCATTTTTGGATTGTTGCTATCTCTGTTTACTGTATGAGTGACATTTCAGCCCTATTCGGGTTGGGGTGTTACAATTATGGTATCAGAGCTTCGGCTCTTTCCTGTAGAAAACTTAAAAAAAAATAAAAAGAAAAAAAAAAACAATACAAAAGCCATAGTCTAATACATTTAGAAATGAAAGAAAAAGATTACACTTTTTTTTCTAGAAAACTTAGACTAATAAATATGTCACGTGAGGATTGGGGTAGACGTTGGGTTAGGTTTTCTTCTCTACATTTGATGACTGATTTTATGGTCTGATTTGCTCTGATTTACTCTAATAAGTTTTATCCATTTTTTCTTTGATTAATTCTGATAAGTTTTATTACGAGATGCATCCCCGTCGCTCTACACGTATTCAAGTTCAAATTAATAAGTGTAATGGGTTATGTGAATTTGATCCTAACCTCATGACTGCAATCACTCCGGCTCTCAGAGCCATGCCACCGACTATCGTTAAGTGCATATCGGTTAGAAGTATTAGACTTCAACTCATGAAATCCCTGCTAGGAGAAACTTGTAACGTTGTTACTGCATATTAAGAACTTTAATTCTACTCACCGACCGACTCCTTAGGCATGTCAGCAATGTCTATGGTGTAGTCAATAGCTAAATTGTCATGTGATTGTCAGTGTAAAAGTTTTGTGTGATGGGTTACATGTGATATGGTGAATGGTATGATTTCTAATACATCAAAAGTGTGGTGGATACAGTGCGACACTTCCTATATATAAACACTAACGATGCATTGGGAGATGACACCTGAATCAGATCGTGTGACGATTCTGAACACTACCCACTGTATTTAAACAGTTTCAACACCGACTAGGCTTTGATGAACTAAAAAGGTTTTGAAAGTGCTTGAAAAGTTTTTGGCCCAGGTGTTAGGATATCATCAGATTGACCTTCATGATACAGTGATTCATTGGGCCTATTTCATAGATACATTGATTTCTTTCATCTTATTCAGTTACTCGACTTCGTGATTTCGTATGGACTTACCGAACTATCCTAGTGTTACCATCATCACTGTTACTATTCTTGTATATAAGAACGGATGCCGAACAATATTGTTAACACTGCTACTACACTCTTTGGAAATGTTACGTAAACGATCTATCATGAACTTTCTCATTGAGGACCTTGCTACATGAGCTTCTAAGGTGTTCCACGAGAAATATCAACCTACGTAATTGTGACTTATATGTATTGGTTAGAGCCTTTATCATCTTTTAATGTTTTGGTTATCTACTCCTGACATGTATATTATTTTTGTTTTCTGTTCGCATCCATTAAGGTAATTGATGGAAGTACAGTTAGGACACCGTTGTAAGGTAAATTGATGATTACGGTTCTAGAACGTAATGATCAATTTACATGTACATACGTGTGCTAGTGGAACCTATCATGTATAAAATTCTGAAGTGTTTCAAGTTCTTAGTGTTTTCCTGTAATGATGGTTTCATTTTGTTCTTACCATCGTTGTTAATAACTTTCTATCCAGTTATGAGTGCACGTTCGTTATCCTGTTACCTATGATCGTTTGTATCTTATTAATTATCCATGACTATTTTCGGGTATTATTTCTCTTGCTGAACGTGACGTACATGTATTATTTGATACGAGGGTAACCGATTCTGTAGTCTCACAAGTATTTGTTAAACGTCTCAAAATTATGCCTTCTCAATTGGACCCCGCCATTGTCATTTTCTCGCCCATGGGAAATTCTTCTGTTTTTACTCATGTGTATAAAGATTGTCCATAAGTGATCGAAAATATTTTTCGTAAAGCGAATCTTCTTCCCATGCAAGTGGGAGACTTTGACGTCATTCTAGGTATGGACTGGTTAGCTAGGCATCGAGCGACCATCAACTGACACACTAGACGAGTTACCTTTGGTGATATTCAGCATCCTGAGTTTGTTTAGCAAAGGACTCAGCCTCGAAAGTCCATCAAGATTATTTATGCGCTCAAGGCTCAAAAGCTTATATCACAGGGTTGTGAAGGGTTCTTAGCCTCCATCAAGGATACATCGATGGATTCACCTCGCATTGAAGACTTCCCAATAGTTCGAGATTATTCTGATGTCTTTCTAGAAGAACTACCGGGGATACCACCCGAACGTGAAGTAGAGTTCACCATTGACTTGATTCCTAGATCTGAACCTATCTCTAAAGCACCCTATCGTATGGCCCCATTGGAATTAAAGGAGTTAAAGGAGCGGTTGCAAGGATTTATTGGAACTCGGATTCATTCGACCTAGTGTTTCACCGTGGGGAGCACCAGTATTATTCGTGAAGAAGAAGGATGGTAGTATGCGGCTTTGCATCGATTACCGAGAGCTCAACAAAATCACCACTCAAAATGGATATCCGTTACCGCGTATAGACGACCTCTTCAACCAACTTCAGGGAGCAAAGTTATTTTCAAAGATAGATCTCCGATCGGGTTACCACCAGCTGAGGGTCAGAGACGAAGATATTCCTAAGACAGCATTTCGAACGCGTTATGGCCACTATGAGTTCCTAGTCATGCCGTTTGGTTTGACAAATGCTCCAGCTGTCTTTAGGGATCTTATGAACAGAGTATTTCATGAATATCTGGACCGTTTTGTTATCGTGTTTATAGATGACATTCTCGTATTTTCTAAAAGTAGAGAAGAACATGAAGATCACCTTCGCACTGTTCTGCACACCTTACGCGAGAGAAAACTATATGTGGAATTTTCTAAATGCGACTTTTGGCTCAAAGAAGTAGCATTTCTGGGCCACATCGTGTCTGCTAAAGGTATCACTATAGATCCGTCAAAAGTAGAAGCTATCATGAAGTGGCCCAGGCTAACCACAGTTACCGAAGTCCGAAGCTTTCTCGGTCTCGCGGGTTATTACCGGCGTTTTGTTAAAGGATTCTCTGTCTTAGTATTACCTCTCACTCAGCTGATGAGGAAAGGGGTAAAGTTTGTCTGGAATGATGAACGAGAAAAGTATTTCGAAGACCTGAAAAAGAAATTGGTGTCTGCTCCTATACTTACTCTTCCTTCGGGTTTAGGCGGATACCAAATTTATAGTGACTCCTCAAAGAAAGGGTTAGGTTGTGTCCTCATGCAGCATGGAAAAGTCATTGCCTACGCTTCGCGACAACTTAAACCTTATGAGGTAAACTATCTGACGCATGATTAAGAGCTCGCATCTGTTGTTTTCACACTCAAGATATGGAGACATTATTTGTACGGCGAGACATGCGACATTTTTACCAACCATCGGAGTCTCAAGTACATTTTCACACATAAGGAATTGAATATGAGGCAGAGAAGATGGTTAGAACTCCTTGAGGATTATGACGCCAACATCTAGTACCACCCTGGTAAGGTGAACGTGGTGACAGATGCGTTAAGCAGGAAAAATTCAGGTGGGTTGGCATGCCTTAACATCCAACCTCGGATATTATCAGACTTAGACAGAATGGGAATTGGGTTACGGTTTAATAAGTCTGATGGTTATCTAGCTAAATTAAAGATTGAATCAGACCTTATTAGACGCATAAAGGAAGCCCAACAGCATGATGGTGAACTTTGAGCGATATTGAAAAACTTGGAAGTAGGAAGGCTATCTGAATTTTAGGTAGCCGAGCAAGGAGTCATCTGGTGTGGAAAGAGATTGTTTGTTCCAAACGATCCTACACTTCGGGAACCTTTATTAGCTGAAGCACACAGTTCTCCATTTTCTATCCACCCATGATCCACCAAGATGCATAGAGATTTGAAGCAGAATTTTTGGTGGAGCGGCATGAAGGAAAATGTAGCTAAATATGTGGCTTAATGTTTAACATGTCAACAAGTAAATATCGAGCATAAGAGGGTCAGTGGAATGTTGCAACTGTTGGACATCCCAGTGTGGGAATGGGATGATATCTCTATGGATTTCGTCACGGGTTTACCAAAGACTTTCAAGAAGAATGACGCCATTTGGGTTGTAGTGGAAAAACTCACGAAGTCTGCTCATTTCATACCTTTTCAGCAGGGTTACTCAGTTAGCAGATTATCACAGATATTTCTTGAAAATATAGTTCGGCTTCATGGCACTTCATCTTCTATTGTTTGTGATACAGATCCTCGCTTTACGTCACGATTCTGGAAAGGTCTACAAAACGCTCGGGGTACGAAAATAAGGTTTAGAACGACCTTTCATCCTTAAACCGACGGACAGTCTGAACGCACTATCCAGACTTTAGAGGATATGCATAGAGCGTGCGCACTTGAGTGGAGTGGAAATTGTGACGAGTATTTATGCCTAGTCGAATTCTCTTATAATAATAGTTGGCAGGCCAGCATCGATATGGCTCCGTTCGAACTTCTTTATGGCCGAAAGTGTAGATCTCCTATATGTTGGCATGAGGTAAGAGAGAAGATAGTTGAAGGCCCGGAACTCGTTGCAATCACCAATGATAAAGTCGCTATTGCCACTGAAAAGTTGAAAGAGGCTCAGATTAGACAAAAGAGTTACGCCGATCAGCACCGTCGCGTCTTGGAATTTAATAATGGAGATCACGTGATTCTTAAAGTCTCACCATGTCGTGGTGTGCATTGTTTCGGAATTAAAGGAAAACTTAGTCCACGTTATATCGGTCTGCTTCAAATTCACGAAAGAGTTGGAGAAGTTTCATATCGTTTGGCGTTACCATCACAACTTTCTCTCGTTCATAATGTCTTTCAAGTATCTTTGTTAAGGGGATACAGTTATCATCCATTGCACGTTGTCAACTATCCTTGAACATGATTCAAGATGATTTCTTTTTTAGGAAGAACCATGAAGCTATTCATGATTGTCAAGAACGGGTCATGTGACGTAAATCCTTACTGTTTGTTAAAATTCTATGAAAAAAAAAAATCATTCTGAGCGTGAGGCGACGTGGGAGACGGAATAAATGATTCGTTCACTGTATCCTCCTCTATTTGAAAACTAAAGATATGTGGTATGAAATTGATTGCTAGTGATTGCTTTCCTTTTTTTTTTGAAATCCTATGTGCCTAAGATATTGCGCCTGTCTAATGTGTCATATAAGGTTCTTGCTATGTCCGGTATAGAATTTCGAGGACGAAACTAATTTAAGAGGGGAAGAGTTGAAATACCCGACAATTACAATAAATAGTTTTAAAAAAAAAAAACAAAACATATGGATTATGCAATATAACGTAATATTCAATTAAAGTTAGGAATATTAAAACTTCTATATTATAGTGAATCACATAAAATGAAATACCCGTAATTACATAATAAATATAGATAACAAGATACAGTACGTAGTGATTTGCTTCAAACAATTGAATTTCAAACTAAAGTTGGGCACCGTCATCGTCGTTCCGTTTCGCCATTCAAATTAAAATCATGTTTATCCCTTTACTTGGCATTAACCGAAACTAGCGATTTGGACGGACACTTTGGTTACAAATCGGAACTATCGACTCCTAATAAAACCCATTCAAGACCTCATCAAATCACTGGTTTTACTGGCCCTTTCTCGATTCTCTGTTTCTTCCAAAGTCATGTACCGCTTAAACACCACCGAGAAGGAATCTAGACGGCTTTGGATCGGGACGATTGGGGTTTCTCTGACCCACGCTACTATACCTGTCCGTTTGACTCCATGACAGTACAACCACACTACCGCCAAGTACCCCTAGCGACAATCAGTCTGAACCAAGGTAACATCAACCTCTTGTGCTTTGCGATCTCGTTGTTTCATAACACGGGAGTCTATTAAACACTCTTGAAACATTGTTTCTAAACCACCATTACACCTATATGTTGGGTTCTTTTCTCAACAACAGAAAACACTAACCGGGCACCGCCGGTTGTCGATGCACCGCGATTGCAGCTGATTCGTAACCGCAAGTTTTGACCGCGTCCTTCTCTCTTTTATATGATATCAAGGTAACGAAACAGAGCCGTTGTAATTTCCTTCATTTTATTGGCAAGTGGTTTAAATAATGGAATTGCACCTCTTACGGCTTTAGTAAAATTTGAATAAGAATAAGATTTGTAGATTTCATCGAGTTAAAGGCACCGGCCGAATTGTGCATCCCTGGTGGTAAAATACCAGATTCTTGTACATGGGCATTTATGTCATGGAAATAGAAATTTAAATATAAATAAGATCAATAATAAATAGACATTTAAAAGACCTTAAGACCATAATGCATTTTCAATCAAAATAATTTAAGTCAGTGCCTAAATCTAAAGTTTTAAGCTAGTAATATAGTAAGTTTATTAATTGTAAGTCGAAGTGTTAAATAAACCTAAATTAGAATATATCGGTATTGTAGGACCTTGTGATTCTTGACACCGGCATAGCATTACCTTTGAAATTTGCTTTTGCTTAAAAGCTAAGGTGCGGTTTTTCGACCTTTCCCTCGTAGCTTAATTATTTTTTCGTTTGAGTTCATATTTTATTGCTTCAAAGTGTCATCATCGTATTGCTTTATCAAACCGTTCCATTGATTAGTGTCATACTGTTTCATTGATTATTGATTAGTTGCACCATATTGTTTTATGGAAATTGTTTACATGCGATAGGATAGATTCATTTGTACTCATTATCGCATGTTCCCGTTACATTTGGACATAGTTACAAACCTTAGAGTTAAGGTTACTGAGACTTTTTATGTGTTGACTTGTATATGTTACCGTTTATTTGGCCTCAATACCCGAGCACATCCACCTATGGGGACCATAGGGCGTCAATTGTGGCACCTTTTGACGTGCTCTATCTGTGGCAGAGCGATTAGCCACGGCGTCTCGAAGTAGTTAATGACGTGCTAAGTTGCTGCACTAATTAGTTAATTAGAGGCGTATGGATCGATCCTAGGAAAATTACTGTTATTGGTGAATTGGGTAGGTGTGTGTGCCCACACTCCCATATCACATTATTGGTACATTGGGGCTGCAGCCAATGTACATACTGCTACTGTTACTGATATTGTTACTGATACTGTTACTGGCTCAAATGGGTATTTCCTTATTGATACGTCTCATTTATTTCTTCTGAGTCGTATATTTGTTTTCTCGTCATTGTTAAATTGTATTGCTAATGTTCTACCGTTACTGAGCAATTTTTGGCTCAGCCGTTTTTTTCTTTTTCTTGTGTCTTCTTTATTATTATGACAGGTACTTCTGGGGATAATGGGAAAGAGATCAAGAGAGAGCAAAACTGATTAGGACGAGAAAAATGGAAGAATTTTCGAAACTTTATTTATTTTAAATCATCACTTTATTTGAACTTGGCATGTTTTCGTTTAAAACCTATATTTTTAGATTTTATGGATTGAATTAAGCATTTTTGGATTGTTGCTATCTCTGTTTACTGTATGAGTGACATTTCAGCCCTATTCGGGTTGGGGTGTTACAGAAAGTGTTTAACATAAGATAGTTGACCATTTATGACCGCTGGCTTCAAAAACATCAGATTCAATCTTGAACATTTTAGTTTCGTAAAGGAGAGAAAATGACTCGATCTTGAGCATATAGTGTGCCGGTTCATGTTTTCTTTTGGATATGAACATTTCTGTTGGCTGCTGCATAAGAAGTATACAAATAATATATAATATTCAGATTTAATAGTCAAGAACTTGTAATTTGTTTATAAGGGTAATAAAATGAAAAGGGAAAAGAAAGAAGTAAAAAAAGGGTAGTTCCAAAGGATTGAACTTAGGTGTATTGGATTTAGGGGGCAAAGACCAAACCAATTGGGCTACCATGACTTTTGGCAAGTTCTTCTAACTGTATGTATATATTATTAATCTGGTTTTGTTTAGAAAATGACAAAATGACACAATTCCATAAGTTGGCTTTGTCTATTGTATATATACAAGTGGGTCAACCCGCGCTTCGCCGCGGAGTTGACTTGTTGGCATTTCTTATTGATTTTGTGCTTTGTAAAGGTCCTAATCTACCTAATTGTAATATACGATTAGTGAATAAACTGTAACATAGGTGACTAAGTTATGTTTATATAGAATATTGATGTTGAGGCAAACACATGATACAAAAGCGGTTGTGGAAGTGGATAAAACTACTAAATTTACTACAGCCTGTAATAACATTGTCGTTGTGAGAAACACCTGAACTTATACCTATTATACTCAATTTCAAACAACAGCTACATGCAACCACAAACCAAATATACCTGCAGCCAGCAAATACAATAAACAAAAATCAACAAAAAAATGAGAAATTTTAAGCTAACTTTAAATCTCTTCAAATCAATATAAAAAACACCTCAGCAAATACATGCTTATTAAATCACACAACATGAACAGGGTCCTAATGCAGAAACAACTACATTAGCCAATAAAACTTTTAGGAGAAAATTAAGACAAAGATTTGAGTAAAATTAAGACACACCGGCTCACCTAAGATTAAGAAACTTAAGCAAGGAAAAACCCGTGACCTGCAATTGATAAGCAAAACAACATAAATGCATCAGATAGGAGAAAAGAAGAAACAATAGCATACATATTTTCTGTTAATGTGAGGAGCAGAAGATGGCAATTTGAGCCAATCTTTTCAATTGGATCTTCTATTTTATCTCAGTGCAGAGTTACAAATTAATGTGATAAGAAATTTATGGCTTTAACCCATTTGAGATATTACTCAACATGCCATATATTTTAATAGGATCATTTTAATTGTCTCTGAAAGCAAGAAATTCCAAAAGCGTTATGTTGCTATCATTTTCAAAGGACTATGAACATAAAAGAAACAAATGAAGAAGTAGAAGATATATAATACTAACAAACATACCTCATGAGAAACTAAATTAGCAAGCTACCTCATGAGAAATAACCAAACTCTAAGGTGGGTATATCTTAGATTGTTAGAACTTCATATAAGGAAATTACCTAGAACAGGTACATAAATTATAAAATAAGAGTTAAAAAAATTACCTAGAGCAGCCGGTTGACTAACACGCAGAAAGAAAACACCTGAAAAGAGAAAATGTGGATATTAGATAAGAAATAATCCTAGGTAGTCTTATAAAAGGAACTTCTTACATCCAAACAACACCTTGCAACTTAAATAATTAATAATAAAAAAAACCCATACCAAACCTGCATATAGCTTGTGTGTTGTTGCACCATTTTGAGCTCTATGTGAAGATAGCATCTCATCTTAGTCTATAAAAAAGCTCTAACACATGTTATAATTAAAAATTCCATTAAAAGACATCTAAATTTTGATAAAATATCCCATGGAAGAGGAACATACTAACACACATTAAAACCTAGAATGAATTTAAATACCTAAAGTTGCATTCTAATAGCAACAAATGAACTACCTTGTCTCCTCTTCTGTCATCCATTACCAACAACAAACTCATGGATACACACTAATTCACCTGCATATAAAATAAATTACAAAAATCAAATCAAATTAAAGATTCTCATGTTACCAAAAAAAAGTGAACGTGGTGTTTTCTATCATCGTTTAATTAATCATGACCATACATGTGTCATTAGGTTCAAGCACTGTTTAATGTATTAAATAGATCGCCAACTATACCAGAAACATTATCATCAGAGGGGAAGGATTTTCTCAATCTATTTTTGCAGAGAAATCCCGAAAAACGCTCATCTGCTGCTTTGTTACTCAAACATCCTTTTGTGCGTTGTTCATTTGATCATAATCTTTCTTCACTCAGTAAGCAAGAAATTTCCGGTCTGAGATTGAACGTAAGTTTCCAGTGGCTGTATGTATTATACTATAAGTTAGAATCATTAGATGGTGTATAAGATAAGTAATTTTGAAATAATTTAACACTTCTTAAAGACACAAACATTAATGCCTCAACATCACTTTTGCAACCTCATAATCAGCGACTAACCATTTCACAACCTGAATACCTGATCATCCAAAACATTTTACAAAAATAAGATCTTACACATACCTGATCATAATATAGTACCCAAAACCCAATGATATCCAGCGCTCTTATTATTCCCCAAGCTTTCTGATTTCAATCAATCAAGTAACACATATATATTTACTATTTCAACCTTTCAACCTCGAGAATATCTTTTGAAGAAAACCAACACACTTGCTGATGCAATACAAATATCCATTAGCTTTAAATCAAGTGAATAATACAAACAATCACAAATAATAAATAAACAAAAATTAAGAAAAAACCCAAACGCAACTAAATTATTACCAAAAATGATGATGAAGCAACGAAGACCAGCAATGGAAACATTCTTGCAAAACATAAAATTTACATTCCTGCAAAACATAAAATTTAGTATTAGCAACAGCAACCAACATCTTGTAAGGTTCAAAAATGGGTTCCAAATCGAGAATAGCAAAAGAAAGTAGGCTCAGATTAGGGTTGTAAAACCCATTTTAAAACCACAAAGCAAACTAAATTTTTAACCCAAATCCATCGGGTTACTGAGTCAACCGCCTAAACCCATGTTCTTAGAAACCACAAAGCAAATATCCACACACTGGCGCTAGATGGATTCGGGTTTCATCTGTAATTTATTAACCAAATGATGTACGTACATATAGAAATGAACAAAAAATTCTAACAAATCTACGAAGAATGCCACAAATCAACCCATTTTCCATATCAAAATTAGTTTTTTACCAAATCAAAAGTGCAGATGAAACTTCCTGATTAGCTGCTGCAACCTACAAAAGGAGAACCAATTTTATTAGGTTTCTATACAATCGAAATCCACATCAAGAAAGCAAATATGTTGTACTTAGTGGTAAATCTTTTAAGCACAAACCTAACCCCGTGAACCTCGAAACCTTAGCCGCCGTTGACATAGTCGGCGATGAACATCGGGTGGTCGGAACTTCAAGTGTTGCTCGGCCGCCGTCACGCTTGGGGTTTTTAGGTTCTTTGACGGCAGATAAGCGAGAGACCAGAGTGCCGCCATCATCGGCGGTGAAAACCCTAAACGGGTCCGCGACTGAGCATGGGCAAATTGTGCCTCTTAGGTCAAAAAGAACATATCAAACACCTAAAATTAACCAAATCTCTGGTTTACGCTCAATACTAATTCAAATCGATTAAAGATTTCGAATAAAACACAGAAAATGCACAAACAGAAAAACTCACCATAACTGCGACGGCGTAGGTTGCAAGTGACGATGATCCATTGCGATCCAAATTGATTAACGCCACCGCCTTCATCAGGAACATCGTAGGAGAATAACGGAGGAAAGAGACGAAGCAAATGAAATCGAATTCGAGAGAGAGAAGGGTTATGGTGCAAATCTGACTCACTATTGGAACTGTAGGTGATATTGAAGGAGTTGTTCACCTGCTCTCACATCATCAAAAGAAAATCCCACGTTTAAAGGGAAAAAGCCATGGAGTTGTACAAATGGCTTTAGAAGCTGCACATTCATTTATGCTTTAGAGGTTGTACCTTATGTTTTAAAAATGGTACCATAAGTTGCCTTATGTTAATATAGGGTAATACAATGTATTTGATTAAATTAAAAATAAACTCAGTAAATGGCTTACTAAAGAAACATCTTAAAACAACCAAACAGTGAAAATATTCACAAGTAACTTTTACAAAAACGGTGCCTCATCTTCTCTTTTTCTTTTTGCTTCAACAGGCCATGTGGGATGGAAATGAATTAGATTACTCTTCTTTAAATTTCTATTTAGATTTTCGTTGCGCTTCAGGCTATATGGAAGAGCAAGGAGAAAACCAAAATTAAATTTCAATCCCAATTGTTTAGTTAAAACTACCTAAATTCAAACACACACACAAGATCAAATAAACACATAATTTTCCAGTACTTGCATCTTTATATATTTTATGTGCCGATTTCATTTTAAAGATTTACATAGTTCCTGTTACTGAAAACAACTAGTTTTTTCTAGTTCATTCGTTGCGACGTGAAAACTTTGAATAAAGGAAAATATGATAAAAAATCTCATAGCGTAGACATTACAGGTATGGGAAATCATAATTGGTAACATTTCACACAACTCGAGGAAAAAAATTATGTCATTATTTAACTAAAGTTACTACACTAGACATCCTTTATGTTTTATATTTGTTTCTGATAAAGTCCTTTATCACTAACGGTGTTAAAATCATCCGTTATGTCATGGGCATTTTTGTCATTTCACAACATCTTTAAATTAAACTTTTAAAATGAAAACTATCCCATTTAAGAATAGAGTTATCGCCATTATTGTTACGGTTAGAGAACAAGAAGCTCAAACCTACCTGAGAACAAGAATTCCTCCATCGTCGGCCCCACCGAAGTCAACCAGTACAATTCCTCTGTCGCCGAGCCCATCGGAAGTCAAACTCAAACCTAACCCTGACCTATCCGAGAACAAAAACAACAGATCTATCACCATTGTTATCGCCGTTAAAGAACAAGAAGCTTGATTTTCATCGTCAAACATCGAATGAGTCAGATGACTGATAAAAAAACAGATCAAGTGACCCAAAAATCGGCCGCACGGAATGGAAAACGTCAATTTCCAGCCTTAAATCTGACATTCATCAATCCGTCGCCGGTGCCGGCGACGTGTTAAGTAGTGAATTGGGGAGAGTGATAGGTGCGACGGTGAGGACTTCTAGTTTCATGAAAAAAGAGGTGGACGCATTTCTTATTTAATGTGGGAGGCTTCAGGTAGCATAGAGTGCTGGTGTCACACCCCCAATTTCCACTAACGGAGTATAACCGTGTGGGGTGTGATCCAGACCAGGATCCAAGTCTTTAGTTACAACCAAGCCATAGTTAAAGGGGTAAATCAGTCATGAATTACATTTAATAAATCAGAGTTTACATTTCACAAAATCAGCGGAAGCATTAAAAGTTACAAGGTTATTCTTTAGTAAAAGTAATTACTAAAGTATCTGAAATACAATTTTCAAAAGGGTTTCGTAAAGAACAAGTATTGCCCACGCCCGTTCCATCCATGACCCTCCAAGCAACCTGAAAAGTATTCAACAATCAAGTGTCAGCAAAAGCTGGTGAGTTCACAAAGGCAGTCTACACTCACCTATGTAGACCAAAAATGCATACGAATAACGAAAGACCAATTCGTAAGTTACAAGTAATATCCATATCGTTAGGTAGCTAGCCTATGCTTATGTTCACCTGAATGTTCGCGACCGAAGCTGGCAATGTAATTGATAGGTATTTACCTATGTGATTTGCCTTCCCGCGTCATCCCAGATCGCGGAGTCCTAGGCTAACATTAATCTCAGTCCGACCGCCAGTCGGGAGGGTGTATCTCGTGCACCGCTGAGCGGGGGTGTCAATCCCCAGTAGTACTACTCAGCATTACCTCACTATTCTATATTAACGGCCCGAGAAAGTAAGGACTTTTTGTAATTAAAACGCAATTCAGTGAATCATGTGATATTTGCAGGATATTCATAAAACAGACAAAAATACCTTTGTCTAAGCATTGACATCCCTTACCGGACGCAACTAGAAGAAGTAGTGAAACTCACCTTAGGGTGCACTGGTACGCGGCACTTGACTTTAAAGATTGGCTATGAATGACCTATTTTGGGTAAATATGATCTAACCGAATTAGAGGTTGTCTATAAGACGAATATAGCATATAAGCATCCAAACATGTTTCATGCGATCATACAAGTCACATAATGTACATACAAGTCCCAATTTGGGAGAAAATCAAGAAATTGCAACTTAAGTCAAAGTTGACCCAGAAAGTCAAACTTCAAGCATCTATCTAGTGACATAGCTAAAATCCACATTACTTGGATTTATCTCCTTAAATTTTACAGGCATATACTACATATCAATTAGGACTTTTTGCAAAAAGAATCAAGTAAAAAGGTTAAGAAATGAAAAAGTTATGCGTGTTGGAAGTTGGCAAAAATCAACATTATTGTGTTTGACACACCATTTGGTGGCATGCCTAATTTGCTCCATACTTGGAGTTAGGTTCTAAAATTTTGCAGGAATGAACTACTCAACATTTAGGGAATGTTGCAAAAAGAATCAACTTAATAAGTTAAGCAACGAGAAAGTTATGCGCGTCGGAAGTTGGCAATTTCAGTTTTTTTGCAAAATAGTCAAAGTAGGTTTAAAATTCGCATAACTCATTCAAAACTTAGAGTTTGAGCATGAAACTTTCCAGATCTTACTTTTATTATATAAACCTCATTTTCATTTAACAAACCCCTCACTAAAACAAGGTTATCATGCCCGACCAAAATGTAAAGTATACTTTTCACAGAAAAATACAGCTCTGCACACCTAACTTTCAGCAGTGTTTTGGATGACCAAACGGATGTTTTAGAAAGTGTGAGAGTAGCCCAGTTAAATCTAAGACATAGAAATTTACTACGGAAAAAGAATCAACTGATTTCGATAAAAATTGAGCAAGTTATGACCTCTGCAAGTTGACCAAAAAACTGGAGAAAATCTATCCAAAAACAAGTGTTTACAAAAAGTAAGCTTCAAAGATTTTGGTTAACATTCAGGTCATAAATCCTCTTGTTATGACTAAAGTAACATTAAACTATAATTTTCAACCATTTTACAGCCCCATAACACGTATGTGATAAAGCCAACACAACCTTGAACATAGAACTTGCATATAACAACACATACACCTAAAATTCATGTTCATTTACACAAGCTTTCACCAAAGAACATCCATGGCAGAAATTTTATCACAATTACAGCCCTTAACCCGACCTCAAAACATCCCCAAATCACAAATCATCATAACCTAACATAAATCATGTTATATGAGCATTTACACACATCAAATTGCACAAAAACACAAGAATAACACATGCATTCAACTAATTTCAAGTTATAGATTTTTAGGGCTTACGAGGGTGAAGAAGAGAAGGGGCGGATGATGATGGTGATGCAGAAATGGAGCTTCCCCTAGCTTCCTTGAAGTTTACTTGAGCTTAAGACCTTGATTCCTTGCTTGATTTGAGGTGGAACCCGAAAATTTGAAGAGTTGGTGTGTGTGTGTGTGTGTTGGAACCGTGAGATGAGAGGGAGAAGAGTGTATTAGGCAGATTTTTAAGTTTAAAAGAATGACACAATTGGTCCCTCAAAGTTCCATTTTAAGCACATAATGCACAAAACTCAATTTAATGGGTTTTAACTAAAAACTTGTGAAGTAAAAATTCTAAAAACGTTTCTAATTGTTTTTAAACTTGTTTAGCATGCAATGTTTAGTCGGGACAAGTATAAGTATCATTTATACATAAAAATTCAAATTCACGCACGAAGCCCGGTTTCGCATAAAAATGCAAATATTTTACAAATAACACATAAGGTCACGAAATAAATTCACGAAACAAGTTATTAAAATTAATTAGCAAATAAACATTAACACATATGCAATTATTCAAATAACGGGTCTCGAGTTCGCTAACGAAACTAACAGAACTAACGGAAAAAGTTAACGGAGAAACTGACGGTTGTCACAGCTGGGTATAAAACCTTGTACCTTTATTTCATCAAAGAAAGAAAATTGTTCGATTTTAAAATTAGGGGAATCCGATGAATTAATTGGGTTAATTACTGGTGCTCTTGCTACAAAAGGAATCCATTTTTGTTTGTAAGGAATATTGCG
>JBCNJP010000025.1:55799568-55818742 GCA_039602395.1 Deinandra increscens subsp. villosa
GCAGTATCTAGACTTAAACTAGGACTCTGGGAAGACAAAGTAAGATAACATAGGATACCAGCCAAAATAGCTTGTGCCCATAAAAGGACGAGGTTGCATTAGGAACATAATAAGTGGGACCTAGGATATGTGAATCTGGTAGGTACCCAATTGCAACTAGCTACTGCCCTTTGGTATTGACCATATAAATGTATCTAGGGTACTAACTGTTATGTGGCCAAATGCCAAAAGAAGTCATAGACCGGTTTGAAATAGAATCACCGGAAGAGGTTGTTGGGAATCGAGATACCGAGCCAACATGATTTGGATAGATGTGATCAATACTCAACGGCCACTTAACATTTACAGTCCCGACAACATGGTGAAGAACATGACAACTCAAGACACAAGACTCAACTAAATAAGATGGCTCTAGTGAATATTATTTATTGTTTAAATATTGTCACTAGTTGGTAGTTTTACTATTATGCCCTTAGTGAGTTTGTAGTATATATAGCAAGTCTTTCTCATGTGAAAGACTTGATGATGAGTGATACTTTGAGAGAGAGTTAGTCATGGTTCTTTGAAGCTTGTCGAGGGTTCATGAACTCACCTAGTAAGTTCATGATACCCGGGAATGCGTGGGGTAGGTAAAATGTAATCTTTCGGTTATCTTTATTTATATATCATTCCATCTTGTTTATCTATCTATCTTGTTCTTCATATATCCATGTTTACACTAGCTTTGCTCATCATCATCATCATCTCAAACACCATCGTGTTCATATCCGGGTGTTCATTTTTTTCTACAAAAACGAGTTACACAAAGACTCGATCCGCTTCCGCAACAAGGTATTTGCCCACCACCTCGGTTTTACAAGTGGTATCAGAGCTTTGGCTCTTACTTTGAAGACTTTCTGTGCTTCAAGGTTGATACTTTACTTGCTTACTTTACAAGCTTTGCTTTCTTATCTTTCTAAAGGTTTTCAAAATGAGTGATTTCAGTGTAAGTTGCCCAAATGGTTCTTCCAACAAACCACCAATGTTCACTCCTGATGACTTTGGTACCTGGAAACTCAGGATGGAAGGTTTTGTTAGAATTTTGGACCGTCGTATTTGGAAATCTTTCACTAAAGGACCCTACTCACCCATGGTTTCATCTGCTGATGATGCAGAAGTCAAAATACCTAAGCCACTAGATAAATATGTTGAATCTGACTATACTGCTCTCGAATTTGACCATAAGGCATATTGGACTATACGGGCTGCACTTCCTAATTCCATTTTAAGTGGGTTTAAAGGATATAAAACTGCATTTGACCTGTGGAATGCCTTAAGTGAAATGTATGAAGGAACCAGTGAAGTTAAAGAAAACAAGAAAGATTTCTTAGAACAGAAGTATGAAAACTTTACTTTTAAATCTGGTGAAACAATGACAAACCAGTACTTAAGATTTGTTTCTTTGCTTGATGAACTCCAAAAGGTAGATGTAAAACTAGACCAGGTAGATGTTCACAGAAAGTTCCTACGTTCCCTGCCTTCTGTGTGGACAGTTTACACAGTGAGCATCAGGGAATGCAAAAACTTGAAAAAGATGAGACTCAATGAACTTCATGGCATACTCAGTGCCTATGAAATGAAACTAGATCTTAAACAAAATTCATCTTCTGAGTCAACTCAGCTGTTTTCATCTGCACTAGTAACTACTGATTTTAACAGTCAAAGGTCTTCAAACTCATTATCATATCAGTCACCTATTGTCAGTTTCCCTGAGAAACCAAGGTGTCAAGAAAGTTTTTCAAACACGTTTGAAAACTCTCACAATGCTCATGTAGCAACTGACTCTTACCAAGGCTTCATACCTGAAGATCTTGAGTGTATAGGTGCTGATGATTTGGAGGAAATGGACATAACGACTCAACTTGCTATGGTTTCTGTCAGAGCTCAAAGGTTCTACAAAAGAACTAGTAGAACCTATAAGGGAGCAAAAGGTGCTCACATAGGCCTTAACAAAAGCAAGGTGAAGTGCTACAACTGTCACCAACTTGGTCACTTTGCAAGGGAGTGCTCTCAACCAAGAAGAGAAGGACAGAATCAGAATCATGTCCAAGGGAAAAATCATGGAGGAAGCAATTCAAACAACAACAATTCTGGAAACAACTCAGGTTCTCACCCCACCCCACCAAAGACATCCGGAAGTCAAAACCACCAGAATGTGGTAGCTGCTGTTGCAAATCAAACCTCGTGTGTTGAATGGGAAGATTTCGTTGCTGAGTTTGAGCCTATCAACCATGCTTTGATGGCCAAACAAGACTCCACCTCAGATCAGGTAAACTCTATCCTGAGAAAGTCCTAGAAAACCTATGCAGCCCTGCCTGCATAGAACAAGTGGCAAAGTACCAAAATCACAACACTGACTTGATTAATGAAGTTTCAAACCTAAATGAGTTAAAGGAATGTTTTAAGAAAACTGAATCATCATACATTTCAAAGATTGAAAATTTAACCTAAGAGTATGAACAGTTAAAACAAACCAACTCAGTGCTTGAAACTCAGCTTGAGGACTTGCTCTCAAAGCTTGAGAAGTCAAGAAATGAAACCAAAGATGCTAAGGCTGAGGTTGATGTTCTTGAGATCAAGCTGAAAGATGCTTTGTTTACTTGTGATAAATTCCAAGCAGCAAACAAAAAGGTTGAGAAACTGTGGATGGGAGGGATGTATGGTAAAGAAGGTTGGGAATCGAGATACCGAGCCAACATGATTTGGATAGATGTGATCAATACTCAACGGCCACTTAACATTTACCGTCCCGAAAACACGGTGAAGAACATGACAACTCAAGACACAAGACTCAACTAAAGAAGATGGCTCCACTGAATATTATTTATTGTTTAAATATTGTCACTAGTTGGTAGTTTTACTATTATGCCCTTAGTGAGTTTGTAGTATATATAGCAAGTCTTTCTCATGTGAAAGACTTGATGATGGGTGATACTTTGAGAGAGAGATAGTCATGGTTCTTTGAAGCTTGTCGAGGGTTCATGAACTCACCTAGTAAGTTCATGATACCCGGGAATGCGTGGGGTAGGTAAAATGTAATCTTTCGGTTATCTTTATTTATCTATCATTCCACCTTGTTTATCTATCTATCTTGTTCTTCATATATCCATGTTTACACTAGCTTTGCTCATCATCATCATCACATCTCAAACACCATCGTGTTCATATCCGGGTGTTCATTTGTTTCTACAAAAACGACTTACACAAAGACTCGATCCGCTTTCGCAACCAAGGTATTTGCCCACCACCTCGGTTTTTCAGAGGTAGAAAAGAAAGGAATAGACACTAAGGAGGAATGTGATTAAAGAAACTGGGTTTTGAACGCATCATGACTATATAATTGTATGACGTCTGCAATTATCTAATTATCATGCCTTCAAAATTTAGAAACTCGATGTCACATGAATTATGAAATGTCTGTAGATTATGGTAAGAGAAGGACAATGCAATAGAAGAGTCGGTAGACCAGCTGGTTCTGGAAGGCGTACACAACCAGATCCTGTACCCAATATTGCTGGAAGAGGAAATGTCTTTACTGAGGAACAACAATCCACTATGGCTGCGGAAGTAGCACACACATTTCAGACTGCAATACCTAACCTGGTAGCTCAGCTTCAAGGAGTTGCCGGTGGAGCCGATGCTGGAGGGGCCAATGGTGAAAATAATGGTGCTGATGCAAACGCAGGAAATGTCAACCAAGAAGGACGAGGCTATTCATTCAAATCCTTCAGTGGATGTAAGCCTTCTTCGTTTGAAGGAAAGAGAGATGCTGGTTTGACCGTCCGCTGGTCCGTCATTGGTATTAGTGAATGTCGTGCAGATCAAGCTGTAAAATATGCAGCTCATTCCTTTGTTGATGGAGCAGTTGTTTTGGTGGGACTCTGTCTTACAGTCCCAAGGTGAACAAGCCGTTGCTGCCATGCGATGGAACGATCCAAAGACTCTGGTAATGAATAAGTTTTGTCCGAAGAATGAGCTTTAGAAGATTGAAGTTAACTTTTTGAGGCTGGAAGCTGGTAACTCAACTCATTAGGAGTTCACTACTAGGTTTGACGAGATGTCAAGGTTGGTGCCTAGGTTGGTGACACCGGATGTAGAAAAGGTGAAACGATATGTGCAGGCTCTCCCTGCAGTGGTGCGAAAGATAGTAAAGCCTCATGCTCCTAGAACGTATCAAGAGGCAATAGATCTTAGCACTATAGTTTACAATGAAGAATATGGTGAAGGAGGAAGACCAGGAGAGCACAAAAGAAACTGGTCTGAGGCAAGTGGAAATTCGAGGAAATTCGATGGAGGTCACCGTAAGAAGCCGAAGAATGATTCTCGAGGTGTCAGCAGAGATGCCACAAATGCAACAAAAATCATTTTGGAGAATGTAGATTGGGATCGAGCAACCGTTACAAGTGTGGGAAAGAAGGTCATTTCTCTACCAACTGTCCAGAGTTGAACAAAATGTTTTGGGTGTGGAGAGCAGGGACATATTAAGCCAAACTGTCCCAAGTTATTGAAGAATCCGGAACCACTACGAGCAATCGAAATCCAGAAGGCTAGGGGTAGGGCATATACAATAACTGCTGCTAAGGAAAAAGCAACATCTGACGTTTTTTAGGTACGTTCCTCGTCAATAATGTGCCGGTGACTGTGTTATTTGATTCTGGTGCTAGTAGAAGTTTTGTATCACATGAATTCCATATATTACTCGATAGACCGACTAGTAGGACCGAGAAACCTTTTGAAGTTGAGACTACCTCAGGAAAGAGTTTTATAATTTCTTATATGATAGATGATTGCCTGATAGAATTAGAAGAACATAAATTGCGTGTTAGGTTATTCCCTATGACTTTAGCCGGTTTCGATATCGTTTGGGCAGGGATTGGCTCACAGAAAACGACGCGAAAATTATTTGTAATCAGAAGAAAGTTCAGATTCGAGCGCCAACTGGAGACGTTATATCCGTATATGGGGATCGCGACAGTTCTGCAGTAAAGATTATTTCTCTGATTGAAGCACGTAAGTTCTTGAGTCATGGGTGTGATTCGTTCTTAGCTTACGCTATTGACTCGAACTTAAAACCAAAGGAGCTGAAGGATGTGCCGGTAGTAAACGAATATCCCGACGTGTTTCCAGAAGACCTGCCGGGCATTCCTCCTGAATGAGAAATAAAGTTCAGAATCGATTTGGTGCCGGGAGCCAAACCTGTAGCCAAGAAACCATATCGATTAGCTCCATCCGAAATGAAGGAGCTAATGTCACAACTGCAAGAGTTGCTTGACAAAGGTTTCATCAGACCGAGTATCTCGCCTTGGGGTGCTTTGATTCTTTTCGTGAAGAAGAAATACGGAAGCTTAAGAATGTGCATTGACTATAGGGAGTTGAATAAGCTGACGGTAAAGTATAGATATCCTCTTCCACGAATCGACGACTTATTTGATCAACTACAAGGGGCGAGTTGGTTTTCTAAAATTGATCTGCGGTCAGGTTATCATCACTTGAAGGTTAAAGACGAAGATATTCCGAAGACGGCCTTTCGAACGCGATATGGTCACTATGAGTTCCTGGTAATGTCATTCGGGTTGACTAATGCACCTGCAACATTCATGGACCTCATGAATAGAGTATGCCGACCCATGTTGGACCGATTCATGATCATGTTCATTGATGACATCTTAATTTATTCCAGAAGCGAGTCTGACCACGCCATGCATTTGAAGGAAGTGTTGGAAACCTTGAGGAGGGCAAAGTTGTATGCTAAATTTTCCATATGTGCGTTTTGGCTAAGGGAAGTGCAATTCCTTGGTCACGTCATATATTCAGATGGTGTACTCGTGGATCCCTCCAAGATAGAAACGGTAATGAGCCGGAAACCGCCTAAGACACCCTCGGAGATTCGTAGCTTCTTGGGTCTAGCCGGTTATTACCGTAGATTTATTCAAGACTTCTCAAAGATCGCAACACCTCTAACCAAGTTGACCAAGAAAGATGTCAAGTTTGTTTGGGGTTCCTGACAGCAGAATGCACTTGAAGAATTGAGAACTAGATTGACTCAGGCACCGGTATTAACTTTGCCGGATGGGCCTGATGATTTGGTAGTATACTCCGATGCTTCTTATCTAGGGTTAGGATGTGTGTTGATGCAACGAGGCAAGGTAATTGCCTATGCATCACGACAACTAAAACCTCATGAGACAAACTATCCAACTCACGATTTAGAGTTAGCTGCGGTAGTGTTTGCCCTCAAGATATGGAGGCATTATTTGTATGGGGTGAAGTGCACTATCTACACTGATCATAAGAGCCTAAAATATTTCTTTGAGCAAAAAGATCTTAATATGAGACAACGAAGATGGTTAGAGTTGATTAAAGACTATAATTGTGAGATTATGTATCACCCAGGTAAAGCCAACGTAGTGGCTGATGCTTTAAGTAGGAAGGAGGGTCATCCTTCTTTTCGGGTAAGGTCATATAAGTTAACAATCACTCCTGATTTTCTTATCCAACTTTGTAAAGACCAATATGAAGCCCTTAAGGATGAGAATATCAAGAAGGAGAGAATGGTCGGCCAAACAGGAAGTTTAGAAGAAAACGATTATGGTGTGAAGATCAGGTTTGGTCGAATGTGGATACCACTTACCTGTGGGATTCGCGATAAGGTATTAGATGAGGCACATAAGTCACGCTACTTGATTCATCCTGGTACGACCAAGATGTACCAAGAATTAAAAAGGGACTATTGGTGGCCAGGTATGAAGTTTAACGTCATGCAGTACGTGGGTAAGTGCTTGACATGCGCAAAGGTTAAGGCTAAGCATCAGAAGCCTTACAGGAGGCTTTAGCCTTTAGAGATTCCCGAGTGGAAGTGGGAACACATCATGATGGACTTCATAACAAAGCTACCTCGTACAGCTAAAGGTTATGACACCATCTGGGTAATTGTGGATAGGCTAACCAAGAGTGCTCACTTTTTGCCTGTTCTTGAGACGCATTCTTCTGAAGAGTTAGCCAGTTTGTTCATCAATGAGATCATCTCCAAACACGGAGTGCCATTGTCTATTGTTTCTGATAGGGACACGCGGTTCACTTCACAGTTTTGGAATAAATTCCATGAGAATATGGGGTCTAGATTGCATATTAGCACGGCGTATCATCCCCAGACGGATGGGCAGAGTGAGAGGACGATTCAGACTCTTGAAGATATGTTGCGTGCTTGCATTATAGATTTTGGAGGAAGTTGGGATAGTCACCTACCACTAGCTGAGTTCTCCTACAACAAAAGTTATCATGCTAGCATTGGCATGCCTCCTTTCGAGATGTTGTATGGAAGGAAATGTCGAACTCCAGCGTGTTGGGGTGAAGTTGGCCAACGAGAATTGGGAAGTAAAGAAGTAGTCCAAAATATGGCTCAAGAGCTCGATTTGGTCAATGCACGATTAAAGACTGCGCAAGATCGACAAAAGTTATATGCGGACAAGAGGAGAAGGCCAATTGAGTTCAAGGAGGGAGACTATGTGCTGTTAAAAGTTTCTCCTTGGAAGGGTATTATTCGGTTTCGTAAGAGGGGAAAGTTAGGCCCAAGGTATGTAGGACCTTTTAAGATTGCCGAACGTGTGGGCGAAGTTTCCTATCGGCTAGATCTTCCCGAGGAATTGTCTGAGATTCACCCGAGAATCATGTTTCTCATCTAAGAAAGTGTGTATTTGATGAATCAGAAATTGTGTCGTTGGAGGAAATAGTTATAGACGACAAATTATCCTATATAGAACGGCCAGTTGCGATTCTAGATCGCTGTGAGAGGAAGCTTCATAATAAAGTAGTTCCTATAGTTAGAGTGTAGTGGATGCACAGGAAAGGTTCGGAGTCAACCTGGGAAAGGGAAGATGTGACACCTCGTCTGAAAACCTAGGTCAAACCTCTTTACTTTGACTTTTAATTAAAGATTAATGTGCATTAACTAATCTGATTTCTGTTTAAACTGTTAATTATTGTGCCTGACCATTAACTGATGACATAAACCTAATCCCGCGTTTGTACTAGAAGCATATACCCGTAAAATGCATAGAGATTTCATGTATCAATCATGAAATTTCAATAACGAGAAATTAAATATAAAACGTATTTTTATATTTTATCCGGAACTGGTGTCGTACGCTTGTATAACCGACACGGGAAACTGATAAGCGATCGCATGTTTAAAACTATTCGATTTTAAACAATCTGGACGGTCGAGCTTAAAACTGTCACAAATTAACAAAACTGAAAACGTTAACCATAACACGTGTCTAAAACTAAAAACTATATCTGATATCTGAATAACTGATGTAACCGACTTAAACAATTTTTTTACGAAAGAAAAACATAACAAACCGAAATCGTTTTCAAGACTTAAGCCAAACCTCAATTGTAAATCCCGTTGGGCCCAACTAGGCCCAATAGGCCCACTGAGCCAAAAACACTGAAACCGAGCCCGAAACCTTAACCCGTTGCATAATCTTGATAACCTGAGTAATCGTGGCGATCCGTAAACCCAACTGATGCACAACGGGCCCGGGCCTCGAACCGGTGCCCCGTTTGGACCCGTGCGGCCCAAAACCGACAATCGGGCCCAAATATATTTTCCCTTAATTATTAGGCCCAATATAAATCCCAAGTCCAATGTATTAATTTAATTATATTGGCACATCAACTTTTTTTTATTTATAAAAGTTGACACCACCTTTAACTTTTATAAAAATTTGTCATATGCTTGTATAATCTTTATACATGGAATGAATTATAAAACTTGTGGATTATTTCACCTCAATTATTTATAAGTTTTATAAGTCTTCACAACACTTAAGCGTTTTTTTTTATAAAAACATGACAAGCTTATAAAAAGTAGTCACCTACATGTGTTATTTTTATAAACACTTACTAGAAAATTAGTTAGTAAAAAGTGTGACTATGATATGACCACATCACTCTCTTTCTCACCTCCCTACCAACCCTCTTCTTCACAATACAATTCACCTACTCTCTTTCCTGTTCTTTCTTTTCTGCCGGATCAAACCACCACCCAAAGCAAACTCTCAAATTCCTTTCTTTTTTGTTGATGTACAACAAGCAAGCAAGAAACAAACACTCCTTGTCCCTCTCTTTCTCCTCTCGACCGACCACCCAAGCACCACCCCTCTCCTTTTTCCTTTCAGTGAAATAACCACCGCCACCCTCTCCTTCGTTTTCGGCCAACACCACCGCCACATTCCCTTTCTATTGTTCAGTGAACAAGCAACAACCCATCCACCCCCTCTCCTTCCCTTTTCTGTTGAGAACAGCCATAGCCACCACCATTCCTCTCCTCTCCCTTTTTCTGGTCGCACAACACCACCACAGCCACCGCTAGTGCTACTGCTATGCGCCACCGCCATTGCTGCTACAGTCCGCCACCTTCTTCCTCCTTTCTTCTCCTCTCGGCCAGCAAGCAAACACAACCGCCTAGCTATTGCTGTCACCGAACCAGCTTACCCCGCCGCCACTAGAGGAGCTGCTGCCGCCGGTTGCTGCTGCTGTGTGACCACCCTGTTGTCGTGCGTTGCTTCCGCTGCTGCTGTGCAGCCGTAACCCACCACCGCTATCGCGATCTTTGCTGCTGTCGTCTCCCATCGAGGTGCTGCTGCTGGGCCGCCGTTTGCTGCCAACCACCGCCTCCGTGAGCCGCCGCTAGCCGCTGCCATGAAAAACCCAAACCGACCTGCCACATTCTCTTTTCTCTCAGTTTAAACCCTCTCTTTTGTGAGTCCATTAAACCGGTTATTATCTTTATTTTTATACGTTATTAACGTCCCAACGATCCCCCGAGTCTTAACAATCAAACCGTTAAAACCCGAGTTTTCCTAACGACCAAAAATACTTAAACCAATTTCCTTTTTAAAAACCTTAAGAATATAAGGCTTGAAAATGATTTTATGTGGTGTTTTAATCTATAGTTTATGTTACAAACTTAACGGTTTAATTATACCATTTAGTGATTTTATGAGGTTTATATATATATATATATATATATATATATATATATATATATATATATATATTTGCATGGTTATATGTTGATATTATCATGTGTTGATATGTTATAAATGACTAGAATTGTTAATTGTGATGTTAGTTGTTAATCATCTCGTTTACGGATTAATATATGCTAATGCCAATTATCATGGACTGAAAATGATGTTGGTGACACATTTGGACTGATATGGACGTTAGGATGTGTTAACTATAATGTTGAACATAAAATGATAACATTAAATCTTTAGAGGAATTTATTATGGTTAAATATTAATTTAGTAATTTTATAAAAATTACTTGGATAAATTAAACCATAAATAGACATCATGGAATTTATATATAAAATGATCACATTTTATAAAAATATAATTTCTAAGAAAACAAGACTTAAAATGCTTGTTTTGGATTTTATAAAAATAAAATGGAATAAAATATATACATATATATTTTATATAAAAATGATTAAAGAGTATGTTTAAAACAATTGGCATAAAAAGTATATAAACCTTTGAATTTTATACAAAAATAGAAAATGTTTTATATTGAGAAATGTGTCTATAAAAAGTCCTAATTAAAAACTCTAGCTTTATTTTGATAAATAAAGTTATTTAAAAATAATTTTATAAGAATAAAATCAAGAGACTTATAGAAATTATGAAAATCATATTTTAAACATTTTTGATTATTTTAAATAAATCAAAATAATCAAAACGTATTAACCGGATCAAATGTTTATTTTTAAACGTTTGGAACAAATGAAATCTTTTAAACGATTTAAAACGTTTTACGACGTATCGAAACGTAAATAATTATTTTCAACAAATAATTATCCATATGAGTTAGAAACCCTACTTTAAGTTAAACTCATCATGATTGTTAATATTAATTATTCTAATAATAATTATATTTATATTAACATGGAAACCCTAATTTTCCCTAACATGAGTTTAATATTAAAATAACCATTAATATTTAACCTGCTTGTGTTTATTCATTAAATCGTTAACTTTTAATAATTTAATAAAATTATTTTGACAAGTTAGGATAATTATTTCGATAATAATTGTGAACCCTAGTTATATATATTATAACTTAACGCGATTAAATATTCAATCGATCGAGCGAACTTAAAAATAATAATAAATATTATTATTTAAAACAATGTTCAAGACTTGATTGAACTGGTCTTCATGATACGTTATCACATGTTTGTTACTTGTATTTAATTTACATTAAATGCCGTTATACGTGAACATTAGCATTTACTGATTTTTAAACTGATTAACTAACGGGATTATACGTCAAGACTTGATCGGTATCATTTGGCTGACGTTCGTTACTCAAATGATTATGTGGACCCTTATGCATGTTGTCTTATGTTTCATTAGGACCTTACTTGCTAGTTGCCACCCGGCAATTCATCATCATCACTGAATCATGTGAGTTTCACGGCCCCTTTTCTTTATAACTGTTTTACACTTATGGGTGAGAAATCATGAACTAATAAAATTCTTTTTACTTAATGTTATGGTTTACCTGTTAGCCGTATGATTACATGTTCCTTTCCGTATCCCAAACTCTGGTACACTATCGTTATAAAAGTTTGTACCTAAATCCCCTTATTAATTGAATTCGATTAGTTTGCTCAAAACGATAACTAGTGAATAGATCTATTTGGGTTGACAACCCTGCCCAGTTTGGTCGTTCCAATCCTGACTTCGTACATTGTCAAGGGGTACATGTCAGTTATTCTGCTCTGTTCGGTATTCTTGGGATAGAATGCCACGAGTGGGTAATCTGTTAGTATTTGAAATTGAGGTTCATGTGAGATCTTACAACCATGACAGTAAACCAACGTAACATTCAAGTAAACTGTAAACTGTTTTTACAAACTTATGGTAGAGTCATAAACCTGTGAACCTCACCAACTTTATGTTGACCTTTTAAACTCATGATTTCTCAGGTAATTAAGCTTATCATGGAAGGCGTGCAAATATGGCTTCTCTGTAACTATAACCCGCTCCGAAGCTACCGCGCAAGACCAATTACTTATCATATTGGTTATGTTAACTTATGTTTTATATATATGAGTTATTATTACTACAACTGGTTCATTTATGTCTTTTATTCTAGATACTGTTATCGTATTACCAACTATGTTTTCTCCTGGAATATTATCGCAAGGATGACTCACGAAGCGGTCATCTGCATATCTAATCCCTTTGAAAAAGACACAGTCATGCTTGAGTACACACCTTGCCCTGAGGACCATAAACTGTCCAGCCTAGTGCAGGACATTCTCACAGTCAGTATAGTCCGGCAGTCCTCATTACCATCGAGTTTTCTGAGACCATTGTGACCCCGTCTCTTAGACGACTCCTTGAACCACCCGATTCCCACCGCCGCCGCTGGTAGTGTAGCCACTGCTACTGGTGACATGCCCACAATGTAACGAGCGAGCCTTTGGGGTGATCAACGATGAGATCACTAGACTCCCCACCTGGACCGAGCTGGCGGCACTAAGAGCCCGTCTAGCCATCGTGGGACACCACCAGGCTGCCACACTGGGTGCTTTGGAGTCACTGAACGCTCGCATGAGTGGTGTCAACATGGCCGACACCGATATGCGTTTGGCCAAGGAGTCCCTCCAGGCGAGAGTCGCTTACCTGGAGGTATTCCCTAGACGAGTGTTCTGTTACAGGAACCTCACTGTTCAGATCACCACCACTTTGACTATGCCCCCTGAACTACCCCCACTTTAGATAGCTTGACTAAGAATCTAGACTTTTGATCCCTCATTTTAACAATGAAAAATATTTATATATTTTGTTGTGATGGGACTGCAAGCCCAGGACGAAGACTTATCCTCTTTTGAGTATTGTATGTTCTACCAGTTAATATGGTGGTAATGGAAACTAGTATTAAGATTATGATTTTCATGTTTAGGATTGATGTTATTCCTGTTGTTGTCATTATATCATTCGCGTATGTTTTTCCCCTCTGCTTCCTGATTCTTGGTTGTGCCTGCGCGCGTCGTGTTTTGGTATCTGGATGTATGTCGTGGCAATTATTCTCGCGCATGTAATAACCCCATTCACATATAATCTAGACTTTCCTTTATGTTGACATTAATAACTTAAAGCGAAAGTATGCCGCCTAGACGCCAAGCCACCAGAAACGCTTCACTTCCTCTGCCCTTAAGCGCTGTTGAGATCGACAAATCAATTGCCTAACGCGTTGCAGAAACCATCGCTACTATTGCAACCCAACGTAACGCGGATGATGGGACGCGCAGTAAGAACGAATTAACCAATGTTAGAAAACACCAGACTACAATTGCACCAAATTGTGTTCAATGTTTTAACCTAACGTTGTAAGCCCTCGTGAATGTTCATAAAAGGACTTTATGAATTAAAGCCTACACCTTTTAGACGTTCCGTGAGCTGCTCACCCCGTCCGAAGGACCGGTTACACCGGTACAGCACCCCTATGCCCCAAATGAAACCTACACCACACTCTCGATTATGGTAATGTCTACTGTAACATATGTAAGGTTAAAAGGCATGTAACACGTGATTGCCCAAATCGCACTTGCTACGGTTGCGGGAAATTGGCCATTACAAAGGGATGCCCAAAGGCGAAGAATCAATATGCTAACCCTGCTAGAGCAAGAGCTTTCATGATCAATGCCAGCGACGCCCGCCGTGACCCCAACACAGTGACGGGTACGTTTCTGCTATATAGCAATTATACCTCTGTTTTACACGGTGCTGGTGCCGATAGGAGCTTTGTGTCTATCGATTTTAGTCAATTACTTGAAATCACCCCTGTTGCCCTAGACACTAAGTTTTCAATAGAATTAGCGAATGGAGATTAAATAGAAACCGAAGTAATCTACCCCGACTACCTGCTGACCATTCTTTTAGCATCGAATTAATGCACATTGATTGAGAAAGTTTCAATGTAGTCATTGGAATGGATTGGTTAGCAAAGAACTATACAAAAATTGTGTGTCATGAAAAAATGGTTGGAGTGCCGTTAGCAGACGGCAACACTCTGAACGTACAAGACGAAAAGAGTGGAGCCGAACTACATATCCTGTCTTGTATGAAGGCGTAGAAATTCCTCCACATAGGATGCCATGCCATTCTAACTCATGTCACTGAGAAGAAACTGAAAGAGAAGCGCATCGAAGACGTTCCTGTTGTTTGCGAATACCCAACAATCTTTCCAGAAGACTTTCCAGGCTTATCTCCGACACGACAGGTGGAGTTTCGCATCGACCTAACACCCAGAGCCACCCCGTTGCCAGGTCCCCTTACCGACTTGCACCGTCTGAAATGCAAGAGTTATCTAGCCGACTGCAAGAGTTGCTAGATAAGGGTTTTATTCGTCCGAACCACTCCCCATGGGGTGCTCCCGTGTTATTCGTGAAAAAGAAAGATGGAACATTCAGGATGTATATCGACTACCGAGAGTTGAACAAACTGACTATGAAGAACCGTTACCAGCTTCCAAGGATCGATGACCTATTTGATCAACTTCAGAGATCATGCTTCTATTAAAAAAATATTGATCTAAGGTCGGGGTACCATCAACTCTGAGTTAGAGATGAAGATGTCTCAAAGATGGCGTTTGAAACACGCTATGGTCATTACGAGTTCCTCGTTATGCCATTTGGTTTGACTAACCCACCAGTCGTATTCATGGACTTAATGAATCGTGTGTGCAAGCCATACTTGGATAAGTTGTTATCGTGTTCATCGACGATATTCTTATCTACTCGCGTATTAAGAAAAAACACGGAGAACATTTGAGACTCATCTTAGAACTGTTAAAGAAAGATAAGAAGTACATCTGGGATGATAAAACTGAAACTGCCTTCCAGTTGTTGAAGCAAAAAATTTGCAACGCCCTAAATCCTATCCTTACCAGACGGAATCGACGATTTCGTTGTATACTGTGATGCTTCGCATCAAGGCTTGGGTTGCTTACTGATGCAGCGTGAGAAAGTCATCGCTTACGCCTCTCGACAATTGAAGAGTCATGAGAAGAATTACCCGACTCACGACTTAGAACTTGGAGCCGTTGTCTTTGCCCTCAAGATCTAGAGGCACTACCACTATGGGACTCGGTGTGTCATATTCACCGAACAAGAGCCTCCAGCACATCTTTAACCAGAATGAGTTAAACATGAGACAACGAAGATGGTTGAACTACTTAACGATTGTGAATGTGAGATTCATTATCACCCGGGCAATGCTAACGTTGTAGCCGATGCTTTAAGCAGGAAGGAACATGCCAAACGCGTCGTGTTCGAGCACTAAGTATGACCATATGCTCGAATCTCACATCACAAGTTCATGATGCTCAAATCGAAGCTCTTGATCCGAGAATATGGAAAATGAATGCCTACGTGGCATGGATAAATAAATGATTGAAAAGCCTGATGGAACCATGAACTTTATGGATATTATATGGGTACCTAGCTTTGATTGCTTGAGAAAGCTAGTGTTTGATGAAGCCCACGAATCAAGATATTCCATCCACCCAGGATCGGACAAAATGTATCACGGTCTGCGAGATCAATTCTGGTGGCCTAACATGAAAGCCGAGGTAGCTACCTACGTCGGTAAATGCTTAACATGTTCAAAGGTCAAAGCCGAATACCAAAAACCGTCTGGACTACTGACACAACCGGTCATTCCGCAATGGAAATGGGAAGAAATATCTATGGACTTTATCACCAAGCTGCCTAGAGCTAGATCAGGTTGTGATGCTATTTGGGTAATAGTGGATCGACTGACGAAATCCGCTCACTTCCTACCGATTAAGGAAACTAATAGTATGGAAAGACGAACTAAGAATTACATGAAAGAAGTCGTCTCTTGTCATGGTGTACCTATATCTATCATATCCGATCGCGATAGCCATTTTGCCACGAACTTCTGGAGGTCCCTCCAGAAATCGTTGGGTACTCGCCGTGACTTGAGTACCGCGTACCATCCCCAAACTAACGGACAAAGCGAAAGAATGATTCAAACGCTTGAGGATATGCTACGTGAATGTGTTATTGATTTCGGACCTAACTGGGATGAACACCTCCCACTTGTCGAATTCTCTTATAATAACAGTTATCACGGTAGTATCCAAGCTGCTCCATTCGAAGCACTTTATGGAAGAAAGCACAGAGTCCCCGCTTTACTGGACCGAGTTTGGTGACAGTCAATTGTCTGGTCCGGAACTGATCATTGAAACGACTGAGAAAGTGTTTCAGGTCCATAACCGACGGAAAGCTGCTAGAGATAGGCAGAAGAGCTACGCCGACAACCGTCGCAAACCCTTATCCTTTGAAAAGGGTGATCGCGTCATGTTGAAAGTAACACCTTGGAAAGGTGTCATCAGATTCGGAAAACGAGGAAAGCTCAACCCTCATTACATTGGTCCATTTGAAATCACCGAGACAATGGGACCAGTAGCTTACCGTCTCGCCTTCCCATAGAGCTTACTGTATGCATGATGTTTTATACGTTAGTAATCTTAAGAAATGCTTATCTGATTAAACGCTTGTCTGATGAAACACTTGTCGTCCCACTTGATGAAATTCAAGTATACGAAACACTTCACTATATTAAGGAACCTGTCGAGATACTTGACCGAGACCTTAAGAGAACGAAGCATAGCCGCATTCCTATTGTCAAAGTGCGTTGGAAATCACGGCGAGGTCCTAGAGTACACTTAGGAGCGCGAGGACCAAATGCGTCTGAAATATCCTTGTCTTTTCGGAACGTCACAAACAACCAGTGATCAAGAACTGAATTTCGGGACGAAATTCTTCTAACTGGGGGAGAATGTGACACCTCGTCCGAAAACCTAGGTCAAACCTCTTTACTTTGACTTTTAATTAAGTATTAATATGCATTAACTGATCTGATTTCTGTTTAAACTGTTAATTATTGTGCCTGACCGTTAACTGATGACGTAAACCTAATCCCGCGTTTGTACTAGAAGCATATATCCGTAATAATTGCATAGAGATTTCATGTATTAATCATGGAATTTCAATAACAAGAAAATTAAATATAAAACATATTTTTATATTTTATCCGGAACTGGTGTCGTACGCTTGTATAACCGACACGACAAACTGATAAGCGATCGCATGTTTAAAACTATTCGATTTTAATTAATCTGGACCGTCGAGCTTAAAACTGTCACGAACTGACAAAACTGAAAACGTTAACCGTAACACGTGTGTAAAACTGAAAACTATATCTGATATCTGAGAAACTGATGTAACCGACTTAAGCAATTGTTTTTACGAAAGAAAAACATCACAAACCGAAATCGTTGTCAAGACTTAAGCCAAAGCTCAATCGTAAATCCCGTTGGGCCCAACTAGGCCCAATAGGCCCAATGCAGCAAAAAACAATGAAACCGAGCCCGAAACCTTAACCCCGTTTCATAATCTTGATAACGCGAGTAATCGTGGCGATCCGTAAACCCAACCGATACACAACGGTCCCGGGCCTCGAACCGGTGCCCCGTTTGGACCCGTGCGGCCCAAAGCCGACAATCGGGCCCAAATACATTTTTCCCTTAATTATTAGGCCCAATATAATCCCAAGCCCAATGGATTAATTTAATTATATTGGCCCATCAAAAAAGTTGACACTACCTTTAATTTTTATAAAAAATTCTCATATACTTGTATAATCTTTATACATGGAATGAATTATAAAATTTGTGCATTATTTTACCTCAAATATTTATAAGTTTTATAAATCTTCACAACACTTAAACTTTTTTTTTATAAAAACATGATAAGCTTATAAAAAGTAGTCACCTACATGTGTTATTTTTATAAAAACTTACTAGAAAATATTTAGTAAAAAGTGTGACTATGATATGACCACATCACTCTCTTTCTCACCTCCCTACCAACCTTCTTCTTCACCATACAATTCACCTACTCTCTTTCCCTTTCTTTCTTTTCTGCCGGATCAAACCACCACCCAAAGCAAACTCTCAAATTCCTTTCTTTTTTGTTGATGTACAACAAGCAAGCAAGAAACAAACACTCATTGTCCCTCTCTTTCTCCTCTCGACCGACCACCCAAGCACCACCCCTCTCATTTTTCCTTCTGGTGAAACACCCACCGCCACCATCTCCTTCGTTTCCGGCCAACACCACCACCACCTTCCCTTTCTGTTGTTCGGTGAACAAGCAACAACCCATCCACCCCCCTCTCCTTCTCTATTCTGTCGAGAACAGCCACATCCACCACCACTCCTCTCCTCTTCCTTTTTTCGATCGCACAACACCACCACAACCACCGCCACTACGTTGTGCGCCACCGCCACTACTGCTGCAAAATGGGGCTTCACTGTAACTTTCGAACCTGCTTTACCTGAGTCGTAGTCCCGACCTATCTTAAATAAACTGTTCTATGATTTCAATATTAAATTAAGACTTTTATTCAAATGTAAGACAATATCATTTCACCACAACTTTTCGCTGCAACATGAATGGTAATATGTTTTAAATGACGTTTGAATTTAGTAGAAGTTGTTCTGTATATCTGCGACTATGATTCCATCTCGTTCACACCCAAACCGTTGACCAGGGTGTGACAGTATCTGATTATGTTTACCAATGTGTTTTTATTATAAATATGTGTTAGGAAATGATATTATATAAATAAACATGTGTTTATATGATAAAAATGATGAACGGGTTCAAAAATAATGATCCATGAATGATTACGTGTTTTAATTGAAGATATACGTGCAAATACATGTTTAATTCCATGTTAGAATATTGATGCATATGTTTTTAATACAAATGAAATATATTTGATAGTTAACGGGAAAGAAAATAAGTAAATACATGGTTTATACACGTATATACGTGTTTATATTTCTCGTTATACGTGACCCGAACCTTAGAGATTATTAGAAATATGTTTTGGAAAGTTCTAGGACATAAATAATATTTTATGTCAAAGTTCGAGGGGTTAAATTCATTAGATAGAACTAGAAGGACTCGAAATGTAAAATTTTCAAAATATCTAAATCCGATATGGGACGCGGGCCG